>ML058538.1:0-555501 GCA_003013855.2 Liriodendron chinense | reverse complement strand
TAGTTTGTAGTGTCAATCAGTCTCAGGGTCAGCATCCTCGTAAGACTAACGGACGCAGAGGCTCTGCTGTACCTTTCCGATGTTAGTACCGATCGGGAATGGAAGGGTTGCGATTGGGTACCCAGGTTGCAGCAAACTGCAGGGGACAATCGCAACGTTTTCTCCAAACTCTCGCGGTATGTGCGAGTTATCAATTTCCAGACAATCAACTGACTCAGATACAAAGGACAACAAGATTCCAAACCACAATCAAGGAAAGAATGAATTGCAAACCAAGCATCAAAACTAGCAGATCGGGTGGAAAAGCCCACCCGCACATACCTAGGCGTGGATGCCTGAAGTACCTTGACTGAGTCCAAGTCGGCCGTAGTAGAATCCCGTAAGACTATCGGACGCAGGGCGTCTAACCACTTTGACAGTCAAGCGAAACAAGTACTCCTGGAGTGATCTGGGAAAACATCAAACATACAATCAATCACAGGGTCAGTAACCTCGTAAGACTGTCGAAGCAGAGGCTCTGCTGTACCTTTCCGATGTTAGTACCGATCGGGAATGGAAGGGTTGCGATTGGGTACCCAGGTTGCAGCAAACTGCAGGGACAATCGCAACGTTTTCTCCAAACTCTCGCGATATGTGCAAGTGAGCGATCTCCAAACGATCAACTGGCACAGATGCAAAAGCAAGCAAAGATTTCAGACCATGATCTATGAATGACCGGGTCAGAAGTGGGGTGTCCACTCGCTTTGGCATTCGGTTGCACGCAACCTCTGCCAAAGAGGGGCATCTGTAGACACCCCACCTTCGGCTACACTGTTGGTAGAGATAGCTGGTTGAATGGAGGACCATACCCCCAAATCCCAAGTCCAAACTCAGCCAACTCACCCTTGTAAGCCCCATTCCATAGCCCAGTTCAAGCCTGAACCCAGTCAACCCAGTCCTAAAAACCACCCTGAAAAACCCCCCATAAAAAAGGCCAGTCAAAAAATCCCAAAAAAGTCAAACTCACTGAGTCAACCCGCTGAGTCAACCCGCTGAGTTAACCCACTGAGTTAACCCGCTGAGTCAACCCGTCGAGTCAACCCGTCGAGTCAAAACACCGAGTCAACCTGTCGAGTCAACCCGTCGAGTCAAACCACCGAGTCGACCCCGCTGAGTCAACTCACTGAGTCGACCAGCGAGTCCAACAGCAGCCCCGAGGGAACGGCCGTACTCGCTGGAAACCGAGGAGCGGCCGTACGGGCGGCCCATGGCAGGCCGCCCGGAAAAAATTACGAGAATGCCCCTCTCGCCGCTATAAATACCCCCCTCCCCTTCTCATTTCAACAGACCACTTAGCCAGAGAGAGCCCGTCCGTCTGAGTCACCCTCCTTCATCCTTTAGCCCATTCCTTCACCAAGGAGAGCCCGAGTAAGGAGAGTCTAGCCCTGGTCCAGCCCAGCCTGACCACTGGTCCAAGCCTCCCAAGCCATCCAAGTCTTGATCCTGCCACTCGAAGCCAATCCTTGCGACACCTCCGTCCACCCAGCTACTCATTTTCCAGCATCATCTCATTTGCATCTAGCATAAGTGCAACATTACTTTTCTTCCAACCCCCCTGCTTCACTACAAGCACCTTGATTACTCAAACACACATGCATATGTCTTTATATTAAGCACCTGTCAGTTCGAGCGTATGCTCTGGGCTTGCCCGTTGTTGGAACCTGCCCATCAGAAACTCTTACTGTTCAGACCTGCATTCACGCTTCACCATAAAACACCTTGATCATTCAAGCACACTGCATACGTCTTATATTAAGCACCTGTCAGTTCGAGCGTACGCTCTGGGCTTGCCCGTTGTTGGAACCTGCCCATCAGAAACTCTTACTGTTCAGACCCGCATTCATGCATCATGTCATCCATGAGAATATACGAGGATTAAATTAGACTTTCAAGTATTCGATCGATTCTGTGAAGTAGAGACCGTACTTCGGTACGGGCAGTGTGTGGGGTGCTTAACCTCTTCCCACCCTGTAACCGTGATCCCTTACCTTGGATCTCTGACCGCAGATCAACAGGAGTCATTTTAGAGGAAGGAATCTTCGGATTCCCTTCTCTAACGTTTCTACGGGGTCTAGCCGACTGTAGATTCGAAGTAACTGGCTAGTGGCGACTCTAGTCTTATATAAATTCATTTAAGCACATCCAGCTCAATACGACAACCAAACAAAGCCCTCGAGAACGAGGCAAGCCAGTGGCACAAACGGCGATTTCGCACTCACGCACCTCTTCTTCTTCTTCTCCCGAAAGGAAAGGGAGAACGACGTCGTGTGGGAGCGCGGGGAAAATCGGCGGGGGTCCACAGGGCCCTAAGAAGGTTTCAATGGTAGACATCATTCTCATCACTATTTCTTGTGGTGTGGTCCACTTGAGCTTTGTATCGGCCTCATTTTTTGTTTAATGCCACAAATGAGTAGTACAAATGGATGGACGGAGTGGATAAAACAAATAAATTATGATGGGATTCACAGAGCTTTGACAACAGCTTGCTAGCTAGTGTTTGCATCACCAACCAACTCATGTCCGCGGATTGGGTAGTACCAGTCTACTCCACCCGGACCTGTTTAGAGACTAACACTCCTATCAGTGCTCTGTGGGGCCCACAATGATATATTTGTTTATCCAAGCCATTTGTCCATTTTTTAAAGATCATTTATGATATTATCCAAAACTTTAAGTGGGTCGAAGGCTCGAGTGGATCACACCACAGGAAATAATGGGGATGTTAACTATCTATGTTATGATTTTTTATCTAGTTAGTTAACATTTCAAATCTTGTGATTTGTCATTTCTGATATGTAATTTGTGAACAAATCAGTATTCACTATTCAGTGGTAGAAAAGATATTTTCAAACAAAAAAAAAGTGACATTGTTGGAACTTGTTCAAAACTGAAAAATTGTCTGAAATCCATACGTTTTTAACATGTTCGAACATGGATGGGCAAGACCAAACTAAGTTTGAACAGAGCCACCTTGTTCAAATGTTTGTTTGAACACACCCACTCAAGCCGTTGAACAATCCAATCTGGTCCTTTTTTGACTCGGATTGGATCGTTGCCCACCTCTACTCGCCCCATCGGAAGAAAATCCTGGCTCCGCCCTGAGTTGTACGATCATTCTATAGAATTTCAAATATTGACAGTAAGGACGTAATCACATGCCATTGGTGGCCGTCGAGTGGACAATTAAAAGGAAAAAGATGAACTGTCCAGAGATGAGATGCAAATTTCCCTTTGAAAGGACCACAGAGATATCCTTTTGACATCCACTCCATCATTTTCTCCAAATTCTGTTTGGACATGAGTCCTAAAATGACATTGGCCAGAAACTCAAAATGATCTCGCCAAATGGATGAACGGCCTGGATACAACACATACATCATTTATCATGGTGGGGTCAAACGCGCTTACGTATATAGGCCAACAAAGTTTCTGGGGGTAGACCAGCCAATCCACTTTCTTGATCAGCACTGTCCATCTAGCCCCGCGTCCCTAGCCACATGTCCATCTCACATAATCTTGTATAATTGTTATCTTTATTTATTTATTTATTTATTTTTTTTCAAATAGATCTCATTCAGCTGTGAAAAGGTCTCTTACCTCTAACTTTATTATTATTATTTTTTTTTTTTAATTGTAGTTCATCTTTATAGTGAGATGACGTGTAATCGATTACGTCAGCCTCGAGTTAGCTAGCCCGACCCATTTCCGAGGAAGTTTGGCCCAAGCTAGTAGGTTAAGGTAGGGCTAGGGAATTTACACTGTTTAGTACCATGTGAAGACATGCCTAAAACATCTAAAAGCATTTGGTAGGGTTCACTTGAGTTTTGGATGCGGCTGAAACTTGGTCTAACTCCTCATTCAAGTGGGACACACACAATGGATGGGCTGGATTTGTTAAACACTTCTCTGTGGGCCCAATAAATGATCATGAGGATTTAATGAACAGATACCCCTTCTCAACTATTGTATGTAGTGTGGCCCACTTAAGTCATGAATTGAGTTGATTTTTAAGCCTGTGGCCCACCATGGAATGGTGCATGTGACCAATGAGGTAGATGTTCAACACACGTCACGTGTGGGCCCCACCATGGCGTATGTCGGACATCAACACTTTGCATTTGATGGTTCCCATTTAGGTTATGGGAATCCCAAAAATCAACCATGTACAGAACTCAGGGTGGCCATACCACAGAGAGAGAGAGAGAGAGAGAGAGAGAGAGAAGTTTGAGCTGATGGGCATCTACACCATTCCATGGTGGGCCATGAGTTTAAAACTCAGGCCAATCCATTACTTGGGTGGGCCAAACCATAGACAACAGTTAAAAGTGGATATCCGCTCATTGAAGCCTTTATTAGATGTTGTAGGCATGATTTTACATTGTTTCAGTTGATATGCCCCCCCCCCCCCCCCGGAACTTCTGGTTGAGGGGCGCGGCCTCGGGGACCCGCCGGAAGTGACAACGGTGTCCCCTAGAATTCGGAAAGTAGTTCCCACAGCACACGGCACCTACATCCATATATTAAACTATGGGAAAAGTTCTTTGGGCCCACCATGATGTATGCATTTCATCCACGCTGTCCATCCATTTTTTCATCTCATTTTAGGAAATTAGCCCAAAAATGAGGCATGTCTAAATCTCAAGTAGACCACATCATGGAAACAGTGTTGATTGAATTCCCACCATTAAAAACTTCCTCAAGCTACAAATGATTTGGATCAAGCTGATATTTGCATTTTCCATTCATCCTGGTCTGTGTAACCTAACAACAGGTTAGATGGAAAATAAACATTGCAGTGGGCCCTAAGAAGTCTTTAATAGTGGGCGTTCAAGTACGACTGTTTCTGTGGAGTGGTCCACCTAAAATTTGGATTTGCTCCATTTTTGGACTGATACCCTAAAATGAGTAGGAAAAATGGATGGATGGCGTGGATAAAACACATAGATCATGGTGGTTCCCACGTAGCTTTTCCAGCAGCACACCGTACTACACTACGCAATCCTGGTCTATTAAAAACTACTGTATGTTGGTGCTGTGTGCTATACCACGCAAACCGAGTCCTGTATACAACGGACGCGGATTTCCTGCGATAGCCTGTGGCAGGAAGTTCCTGGGAATCTAAGCGGGGCCCACCGTGATGTTTTCCAGAAATCCACGCCTTCCATCCGTTTTTTTATCACATTTGAAGACGGGAGGCCAAAAATTAGCCGGATCCAAGACTCAAGTAAGCCGAAAATGAGAGAATTGAAATTCTACAGTTGAAATATTAGTAGGTCCAAAGAAGTTTCGAATCAGGATAATATTTCTTTTTTCAGATCATCCAAGTAGGTATGACATTATGAACGGTATGGATGGAATATAAACATCACTGTGGACCCAGGGATGTTTCAACAGTAGGAATTTACCTAAACACCTTTTCCTTTAGTGCGTCTCACTTGAGTCTTAGATCCGGCTAATATTTTGTTACACCTCCAAAATGGATATCACAAAACGGATGGACGGAGTGGATTTCTCGTAAACATCACGGTGGGCCCATGAAGATTCCCAGCGCAGGAACTTTGTACAACAGGCTTCGCTGGAAATCCGCGTCCAATATACACAGACGTACACCTATTGTTTCTTTAGAAATCAACCAATCTCTCTCTCTCTCTCTCTCTCTCTCTCTCTCTCTCTCTGGATTGAGAAGCTACCGGACGGTATTATGGTCGACTTCCTCTCAAGACTACGCTCGACATGGTATGTACGAGCTCCATTGGCATACGCATACGCTTTGATATGGATATTGAATTCACTACCCTACCATATTATCTTGCAATGGCTTGTTATGTTTATGTTAGGAACAACAACCCGATATACATCTGCAATCCAGTCACTGGAGATCATCTTCTACTACCACGGCCCACCCAATGCACGGATATTGCTAGCAAGTTCATATGTGGGTTTGGTTACGATTCAACAAATGATGAATACAAGGTGATACGGATGATTTATCAAAAGAAATATGGCCTAGCTTCCCAACCCGAGGCAGAGGTTTACACACTCGGTTCGGGTGTATGGAGGAGTATAGGAAGTGTTCCTTATCGATTACTACCCTATTTCTATAAATCTATTCCAACCGAAGGAATGGAATCACTTTAGGGCCGTAAACATTCATGGGGCTCTTCATTGGATGGCTGAGCGTATTTTAAACCCAGCATATAAAGAAGTGATCATCATGGCATGGGATGCGATGGATGAGAAGTTTCGTATGGTCCCATTCCCGGTAGAAATTGGCCCAAATATGGATTACAGCGGGATGTATCTAATGGCATATAATAACTGTCTTTCAATGATCAAAATTAACGGTCAGGATTCTGTGACGATTTGGATAATGAAGGAATACAAGTGAAGGAGTCTTGGAGTAAACAAGTCAGGAATGACGTTAAGTGCATGCTTGAATGGGATATGAAGGAATCTTTGAAGGTAGAAGCTAAAATATGGAGGTGGTAAGGAGGAGGAGGAGGAGAAGAAGAAATTCTTGTAGAGGCCATTTACAATCCAAAGGAAAGACGTTTTGTAAGAGTCCAAACATTTAAAAACATCAACAGAGATGTCGGTCTTTGGTTCGTACAGCTCCTTGGTACAACTACTCACGTTGGGAACTTCATTTCGGTCAACAATATTAGAAATTCATTTCATGGGCAGATGGGAGCGGGCTCAAATGGTGTGGCCGCCTATCACATTCAATCAACTATAAGGGATGAAGAAGCCAGCCTACCGCTTGCTCTCGAACCAACCCATGAGGAGCTGGGTCCCTAAGAGGGAGTCGAATGATAACAGCACGAACCAAGATCAGCTCAGCCTCTCTGCACCACTTAAGAAATGTTGGGTCTTTGCGCAGCCCAGTGGGCCGAACCCATAATCCCTAGGAAGCTTGTAACGCATAATTCACTCTCTTGGAATCTAAATCCACCATTTCCATTAGTGCCAATGTGCATCTATGCACAGCATCCATTTAGGTGCATTTGAACACTCTTTCATAACACAATCGATGGCAGATTTTTGTTACTGTTCAAACCGGTCCACCCAATATGCTAACTTATGTTGAACAAGCTGGCTAGACTTGGAAAAATTCAACCCGACTTGACCCAGTTTTTCGAGTTTAGGGTTGGAAATTTTGACCAAAAGTCAATTTTTGAGTTGACCCAACCCGACCCGAATTTTTATGGGTCGAATTAGGGTTAAAGGTGACTCTACCCAACCCAACCCGAATTATATAAGGGTTAAGTAGACTACTATATATTGATTTTCTTATTAGTTAAATAATACATAGTTTTTTTTCTCACACATCCTGCTGGAAGCGGTCCACACTAATGATCACATTTTATGACATGTAGAACTAAAATATCATGAGATTTTTTTTTTGTTGTAAATTTCTAGTGCTCATTTATTGGAGAACTGAAATGGTAGTTAATAGTCTATAAAATAAATTAATAATATTATTTTAATGGTTATATTTATTTGATTGTAGATAGGAATTTATAGGACGGTTAAAATGAAATGATCAAATGGTTTCATTTCAATAATTGCATCCACAATTTAACTATTTAAAAAATTAAATAACAAATGGTCTTGTTGACTTGATCCAATGGTCAACAAATTAAATACATAGGCACTTAGGTACCTATTAAACATAGATGGTTTGGTTTTCAATTAAATACTAGTAGGGCTGTAAATGGTCGGGTTCGGAGCGGGTTTAGCCAAAACCAAACCCGCCCATTTACTAAACGGGTCTGGGTCCAAATTTTAGACCCAGACCCTTTTACTAAATGGGCGGGTCCGGGTTGGGTCCGAGTCAACCCATCAGACCCATTTATAAATGGGTCCGGGTCTGGTAGAGGGAGATCCACCCAAATCTATTTATAAATGGGTTGGGTCTAACGGGTCCGAGTTTGGATTAAGTATGCAAGTATTTTACAAGGCTTAAAATTGGGTCTGGACGGGTCTGGGCTAGACAGGTCCCTTGAAATATAGACCAAACCCGCCCACTTACTAAATGGGTTCGGGTCGGGCCTAATAAAAAGGAAACCAGACCCAAACCCGTTTAGCAACAGGGTCTGTTCTTGGACCCAGACCCGTACCATTTAACAAATGGGTTGAGTCTGGGTCGGGTCTAAATGGGTTGGGTCCGAGTACCCCATCGGTCCGCTGACCCATTTACAGCCCTAAATACTAGTGTTATATGCATCTAGTTTAATCTACAAATTAGTTAGTAGATCATTAAAATGCCGGTCAACCCGACCCAACCCATCCTGGTTTAATTTGGGTTGGGTAAGGGTGGGGAAGATCCAACCCAAATTCAATTTGGGTCGGGTTAAGGTTGAGGTGGAAATGACCCGACCCGAACCCAACCCGATCTGACTGCCACCTCTAAAGCTCGCCGAACTAATTACAGGCTTAAAAATAAGACTGGGCGAAGCCCATTCAGCAATCGGGTCTTAATTAATTTCATGACCATACCCACTCGATCACGGAAACGGATTGCATCCTACCCTGTCCCTGTCCGGATGAGCGGCCCTCTGTGGGGATGGCCCACTGTGATGTAAGGGTTTTATCCACACCATCCATCCATATTCCCATATCATACCCAAAAATGAAACAGAAACAACACTTAAGTAGACCACAAAGTGGGGGTTGAACTCCTACCATTAAAAACTTCTTGGGAGCGGCAGAAGTTACGGATCAAGCTGATATATATTTGTGTTTTCATTTCATCCGGGTCTACATAGCCAGGTTAATCGGATGGTAAAAAAAAAAAAAAATCACGGTGGCCGGCCTCTAGAAGGTCTCAACAGTAAGTGTTATTATCACCGCTGCTTCGTTTTGTGTGGTCCACTTGAGCTTTAGACCTGCCTCAATGAACGAAGTGAATAAAACCCTTACATCATGGTGGGCCCCACAAAGCCCTGTGGATTATCGTGCGGGCAGGGCAGGACGCAATCCGGGCCTAGGCCATTCCATCCCATTAAATATTGCGTACTGAGCTTTCAGTTCAATGATATTCAAGGTGGGGCCCACCTTAGACACGGCTTCGATATAGCATGCACGTGATATGATGGCAAAAAAACGCAAGGCTGCATGTGAAGTTTACATACCTTTTTGATACATCCACACCGTCCATCAATCTTTCCAGATGAGTTTAGAGCATGTTCCAAAAATGAGATGCATACAAAGCACAAGTGGACCACACTAAAGAAAGCAGTGGTGTTGAAACCTTCTTAGGGCCAAGAGTGGTCACCCATACCCGGATGAAAGAAAAACACAAATATCTTCTTGCTCAGAGCCATCTGTGGCCCTAAGAAGTTTTCAACGGTAGCATCAATTCCTACTGTTCCTATGGTGTGTTCCACTTGAGCTTTGGATCAGCCTTGTTTTTAGGCTTCTTTTTTTCTTGAAAAGGTCTCACAAAATGTATGGACGGTACGTAAATTTCGCACGTCTGCTGCTCGATGGAGATAGACGAAATCCACAACAGTTGAAATGTCGCA
This sequence comes from Liriodendron chinense, assembly GCA_003013855.2. Lineage (NCBI taxonomy): Eukaryota > Viridiplantae > Streptophyta > Magnoliopsida > Magnoliales > Magnoliaceae > Liriodendron > Liriodendron chinense. The sequence continues at coordinate 545,935 of ML058538.1, read as the reverse complement.
GATCCAAAGCTCAAGTGGGCCACACGACAGGAAACAGTGGGAATTGGATGCCTGCCATTGAAAACTTCTTGAGGCTACAGACGGCTCTATCAAGCTGATGTTTGATGTTTGGTTTTTTCTTTCATCTAGGTCTGCGTGACCTAATGAAGAGGTTAGATGGCAGATAAACCTCACAATGGACTGTAGGAACCTTTGAACGTTACTCATTTAATCCTAATGCTTTCTGTTGTGTGATCCACTCACTGAATTTTGCTGTGCCTACCGCACAGATGATCCTCACTCTTGAATTAGTATAAAACAGTATGTTGTCACCTAATTTAGTTAGGAAACTTCTAAACTTCCATCCTCACTGTTTCTAATGATACGGCCTACTTCAGTTTTGAATTCCCTCATCTTTAAGCTCATGCCCTAAAATAAACTGTTGAAACGGATGGACGGATTGGATATACACAAACATCACGGTGGGCCGCCCAGAACATGGGTCACAACTGATTCGTGTGACCTTGGATTACAGGCAAATCGCCCACATGCGTGATTATCACGTAACTCGCCAGACACAAAAATACGTCCAATATTGCTAACATTGGCGTAGCCCACCTTACTTATGTGGGTCCAGCGCTATGTTCCTAGATATCCACTCCGTCCATTAGTTTGGCAAGCTCACAATAAGACAGTAAACCAAAATTTAGACAGATCCAATAATCAGTTAGGCCACAAGACATTAAAAAGTTAGAATGTAAACATCCACAGTTAAAACTTTCCTGAAGTGCACCATGATATTTATACTGCATCCAAACCGTTCATAAGCTTATTACCACTGAGAACAACTCTGAAAATAAATATGAACCCGATCAGCGTGAGAAACTGATGAACAGAGTGGATATCTCATGGACATCACGTTGTCATAACGGTGGGTCCCATATGGCATACGTCCTGCTGGAACTTCCGTTTTTGGCGCACAGCCGATTGGCGTCCAACAAGGAAAGTAACAGCATTCCTCCTAAGGCTAAGAAAGCGATTCCCACAGGACTCGGATTGCACAGCGTAGCACGTTGCACTCTTTTGATGGCATGAGCAACAAAATGAGGAAGATCCAAATCTCAGGTGGACCACACCACAAGAAAACAGTGGTGATAGAAGGCCCACCATTGAAGACTTTCTAGGGTCCGCTGTAATGTTTATTTGCCATCCAACCTGTTGATTAGGTCATACAAAATTGGATAATGTGGAAACACAAATAATAGCACCATCTACAACTTTTGTAGCCCCTAAGAAGTCTTTAACGGTGGGCTTTCAATCAGCACTGTTTCCTGTGCTGTGGTTCCCCTAAGATTTGGATCTCTCTCATTTTTGGGCTCATTCCCTATGATACGTCAAAATGGATACGGCTTGGAAAAACCACATGCATCACTTCTAGTACCCACTGCATCACTTCTAGCAGCCTGTGGCTAGTGCCTATTGGTGAGATAGCAACCAATCAGGTCTCTGATGCACCGGGGCTCTAGGCGAGAAACCAATACAGAGAGATGGCGTGGGCCTCACCGTGGTGTTTATGTGACATCCACTCCGATAATAAGGTGTCTGCCGAAAATTTAGATATAGGACTAAAAAATCAGCAATATCCATAATTTAAGTGGGCCACGTGAGAAGAAACAGTGTAGGAGAACACCCACCATCCAAACTTTTTCACCTGGTGCGACCCACATAAATCATTTATGAGGCTAATTTTCGGTTTTCATCGATGAATTTTCATGGCATAGATAATGGTTGGAGTGGATTTCATGAATGCATCATGGTGGGACCCACCCTGTTTAAGTTCCCAACGCCATGGGAAGTTGGACCGCACAAAGACTCATCGCCTTTCCTGGGGTTGTGGTATTCCACATTCAATGGACCACAATCATCAACAATTCACAATGCCATGCATTAGACAGACCTAATTGATATAAGGGTTGGCCATCTGATGTCTGCCCATCTTAGAACACCAATTTAGTACTAATCTAGGTGATTGGTGGAAATACCAATTTAGCCTGAGGCATTAAACCATTTGGGGTTTACTATGGGGAGAGGATTAGCTATTACCCGGTAACACCGCTATTAACCCTTACCTTGTGGGGCCCACCTTGATGAATGTATTGTATATCCATGCCGCCCATCCATTTTCTCAACTTATTTCATGGAGTTATTAAAAAAAAAAAAACATATTCAAATCTTCGGTGGACGTTGAATAACCATTAAAAGCTTGGATCACCCTGATATAATTCGTATTTTCCCTTCATCTAGGTCGTTTTGACCCTATCAACAATTTGGATGGAACATAAACATTGCTTATATTCTTACAGTGGGCCCTGAGAAGCTTTTAATGGTGAGCATTCAATAATCAGTATTTCCTGTGGTGTGGTCCACCTGCTATTTGGATCTACTTAAATTTTAGTATCACGTCCCCAAATGGGCTGGAAAAACGGATGGACGGCATTGATATGCAATACATTTCATCACCCCCACGGTAAGGAAACACCCACTAAGGGGCTGTTTGATAGTGATTTTCCTAATCGTTTTGCTTATGTTAAAATATTTTTTAAAAAATGATAAAACTGCCCCTTTAACATTTTTTCTCCACTTGAAAGCCTTTTATTCAAATTATGTAGTCATTGTGTTTACGTGGCAATTTTGTAGCCTCGTCGTAATGCATGTATTTTATATTCATCAATTTTCATGCATCATTTTAGGGCATGAACCAAAAAATGAGACAGACCCAAAGCTTAAGTGGACCACACCACAGAAATCTATAGGGATAATGCCCACCGTTGAAACCTTACTAGGGACTACCATAATGTTTTTATGCCATCCAACCTGTTCATAAGGTCACACAGACCTGGACGAAGGGAAAACACAAATATGAGCTTGATCCTAAACTTTTGTGCCTAGGAAGTTTTCAATTGTTGTTGTTCAATCCTCTTTGATTTATGTGGTGTGGTTCACTCGAGGTTTTGTTCCGCTATGATTTTGGGCTCATGACCTAAATTAATATGACAAAATATATTAATGGAGCAGATTTACCATCGTGATGAGGTCCATAGAACTTTATCACATTAACACGGTACTCATAAGTGCGGTTATAGCCGGCGATCATGACAATGCGGCCAACATCCGAGCTGTCCAAATGGGTGCGACCCACCAGTGACCTAAAAACAAGTAAAAAATTTAGGTGGGCCACGCCGCTACATTGATTTGAATCATCAGTCAACTTTTGGCTTTGATGATGTGGTCACCTTTCACTTAAATGGTATATATTCAATGTGGGGCCCACCTTTGACAGGGCTTGGATATGCCATGCACTTGATATGATGGCGAAAAAAAGGCAAAGTTGCATGTGAAGTTTATGTCGAATTAGTATAAAACAGTATATAGTAACCTAATTAAATTAGGAAACTTCTAAACTTCCATCCTAATGAAATTGCCCACTGTTCAGACTACTGTAGAAACGAATGGACGAATTGGATATACACAAACATCATGGTGGGCCCCACAGAACATGGGATCACAGTCGATTGGTATCACCCTGGATTACAGGCAAATCGCACACATGCGTGAGTATCACTTAACTCCCCAGACACAAAACTACGTCCAATATTGTTTACTTATGTGGGGCCACTGCTATGTGCCTAAATATCCACTCCGTCCATCAGTTTGTAAAGAACACATTAATTTAGAAAACCAAAATTTAGGCAGATCCAAAAACTCACTTGGCTCACAACACAGTAAACAGTGAGAATGGAAACATCCACAGTTAAAACTTTCATGAAGTTCACCATGATAACTATATATTGCATCCAAACCGTTCATAATCTTATTCGCACTGAGATCAACTCCGAAAAGAAAATATGAACCTGATCCGAAACTTTTGTGGGCCCATCACCGTTTCAATGGTGAGCTTTTAATCCCCACCTTTTCCTGTGATGCGATCCACTTGAGTTTTTTTTTTTTTTTTTTATCTGCCCCACTGTCCTATAATGAGCTTGAGAAACTGATGAATGGACTGGATATCTCATGGACATCACGTTGGGTCCCCCGCATAACTTACGCCTGCTGGAACTTCCGTTTTGGGGCCACACCCAATTCCCGTCCAACGACGAAAGTAGCAATATTCCTCCTAGGGTTAAGAAAGAGATCCCCACAGCACTCGGATTGCACTGCGTAGGTGGCACCTACGTCCGTACGTACTGTCTATTGCTAGAAAAGCTATGTAGGCCCACCATGATGAATGTGTTTTATACACACATTCATCGATTTTGTAAGCTCATTTTATAACATGAACCTAAAAATGAGACAGATACAAATCTCAGGCGGACCACACCATAGTAAACACTGGTGATTGAATTCCCACCATTAAAAACTTACAGGACCACAAATGTTTCGGATCAAGCTAATGTTTGTGTTTCCCCTTCGTCCATGTCTGTGTGACCTAATCAACAGCTTGGATGGCAAATAAACAACGCAGTGGCCTTAGGAAGCTTTTAATGGTGGGCATTCAATCACCACTGTTTCCTGTGGTGTAGTCCACCTGAGATTTGGATCTGCCTCATTTTTTAGATTATGCCCTAAAATGATCTAGCAAAATGGACGGATGGCATGGATAAAACATATACATCATGGTGAGGCCTACAGAGCGTTTCCAGCTGCACACCCTACCCGATGCTGTGTGAGACACTACGCAATCCGAGTCTATATACACACAATACATACTTCTCTTCTTATTTCTATCCCTAGAAAAATCTTTCCCTCTCTCTCTCCCTCTCCCTCTCCCTCTCCCTCGTAGTTGAGATGGAGAAGCTACCAGACGGTATTATGGTCGACATCCTCTCTAGATTGTCTCTCAAAACCCTCTTCCAATGCAAAGGCGTATGCACCACCTGGCGCAACATAGTCCTCCATGACACTCACTTCGCCAACATGCACCTAACCCGAGCAAACAAAGCTGATCTTCCCTGCCTCGTCTTCAGCACTAGCTCCTCCTCAGGTAAGCAATCCCAACTGTGTCTGGTCGATTTCAATTCCGACGACGGTGAAGATCACACGCTCGATATAGAATCGATCAGCATACGCTTTGATCCGGGCCTCGAGTTCGGTACCATATTATCTTGCAATGGCTTGTTATGTTTATGTGAGCCTGATAACAAAAACCCAATATATGTATGCAATCCAATCACTGGAGATCAAATTTCACTACCGCAGTCAACCCAATGCATGGATGCTAGCAAGTTCATATCCGGGTTTGGTTTTGATTCAACGAATAATGAATACAAGGTGATACGGATGATTTATCAAAAGAAAGATTGCCCATCTTCCGAACCCATGGCTGAGGTCTACACACTTGGGTCGGGTGTATGGAGGAGTATAAGAAAAGTCCCTTATCAATCACTATCAATTGACTGGGATCACTCCAGGCCTGTAAACATTCATGGGGCTCTTCATTGGATGACTGAGTGTACCTTCAACCCGGGCTACCCAGAACTGATCATGGCATGGGATGTGAGGGATGAAAAGTTTCACATGATTCCACTCCCTGTAGAATTTGGTCCAAACATTAATTACCAGCAGTTGCGTTTAAAGGCATATAATAACTGTCTTTCCATATTACATTTTGACATTGGGAATTTTAAGTTTATTTGGATAATGAAGGATTACAAGGTGAAGGAGTGTTGGACTAAACATATAAAGACTTATATTCAGTTATTGCATGAATGGGATATGCAGAAGTTTTTTACTAAAAAAGTTAGAATCCAGAAGGGGTATGGACAATGGGATGCATGGAAGAATTATTTAGATGGAGAGATTGTTCTAAAGGCTATTTACAATCCTGAAGAAAGATGTTTTGTATCAGTCAATGCGATTCGTTTTTTTGAAGTCGATGGAGGTCTTTGTACTTGTGAGATCACATGTCCTGCAATGAATACAGCTACCCATGTAGGGAGCTTCATTTCTATTAACAATGGGAATTCATGAGCAGATGTTGTGGGCCCAAATTATAAGGCCGCCGGTCACATTCAATCAGCGTAAAGAGAGGAGATGAAATCTATTGTCAAATCTTTTGTACTACCATATTACTTTAATTTTTATAGAGAGAAGAGGGGGGATGATTAAACCCTAACCCTATTTTTTTCATTAGAAGTCATGGTCCCATATACACACTCCCATCCTTGAACATCCCGCTGAAGCAGAACAGATCAAAGATTAATTTCCAGCCCATATATCCTTTGATCACCGCTATCGTTCATAAAATTTTCAGCCATTCATGACCATGTTGTGGTCCACTTCACCGACTGTAACATTCAAGGTTGAGGAAGTCGACCTAACACTTGCTTTCAGTTGGGAGCTGAATGAGAACAGAGTGAACCAATGGATGCCTCTCCATGCCTAGCCCACGACAGCCACCATGGCCCACTTGCCGTGGATCGGCTCAGGCACTCTATACCACTAAAGGAAGGCTGGAGCTTTTTTTTTCAAACCTTTTAGGGCATGAGAGATAAATCTAGGCAGATCCAAAGCTCAAGTGGGCCACACGACAGGAAACAGTGGGAATTGGATGCCTGCCATTGAAAACTTCTTGAGGCCACATACGGCTCTGATCAAACTGATGTTTGGTTTTTTTCCTTCATCTAGGTCTGCGTGACCTAATGAAGAGGTTAGATGGCAGATAAACCTCACAGTCCGTTTCAACGTTACTCATTTAATCCTCATACTTTCTGTTGTGTGATCCACTTGAGCTTTGGACGTGCCTCACCGGACCGGACAGTGTGGATCTAACAGATAGATCGGTAGACGGCACTGAATTTTGCTAGGCACAGACGATCCTCACTCTTGAATTACTATAAATTAGGAAACTTCTAAACTTCCATCCTCATTGTTTCTAATGATACGGCCTACTTCAGTTTTGAATTCCCTCATGTTTAAGCTCATGCCCCAAAATAAACTGTAGAAACGGATGGACGGATTGGATATACACAAACATCACGGTGGGCCCCACAGAACATGGGTCACAGCCGATTCGTGTGACCTTGGATTACAGGCAAATCGCCCACATGCGTGATTATCACGTAACTCCCCAGACACAAGAATACGTCCAATATTGTTAGCATTGGCGTAGCCCAACTTACTTATGTGGGGCCACCGCTATGTTCCTAGACATCCACTCCGTCCATTAGTTTGGCAAGCTCACGATAAGACAGGAAACCAAAATTTAGGCAGATCCAATACTCAGTTGGCCCACAAGACATTAAAAAGTTAGAATGTAAACAACCACAATTAAAACTTTCCTGAAGTGCACCATGATAGTTATACTACATCCAAACCGTTCATTAGCTTATTACCACTGAGATAAACTCTGAAAGAAAATATGAACCCGATCAGAAACTTTTGTGGGCCCCATCAAAGTTTCAATGGTGAGCTTTCAATCCCCACCGTTTCCTGTTATGCAATCCACTTGAGTTTTTTTAATCGCCTCACTGTCCTATTATGAGCTTGAGAAACGGATGAGCAGAGTGGATATCTCATGAACATCACGTTGGCATCACGGTGGATCCCATATAGCATACGACTGCTGGAACTTCCGTTTTTGGGGCACAGCCGATCGGCGTCCAACGAGGAAAGTAACAGCATTCCTCCTGGGTTAAGCAAGCGATTCCCACAGGACTAGGATTGCACAGCGTAGCACGTTGCACCTATGTCAGTACTGTTTTTTGCTAGAAAAGTTTTGTGGGCCCACCATGATGAATGTGTTTTATACACTGTGTCCATCAGCTCATTTTATGGCATGAACCCAAAAATGAGGCAGATCCAAATCTCAGGTGGACCACACCATAATAAACGGTGGTGATTGAACTCCCACCATTAAAAGCTTACTGGGGCTAAAAATGTTTTGGATCAAGCTGATGTTTTTGTTTCCCCTTCATCCAGGTCTCTGTGACCTATTCAACAGCTTAGATAGAGTATAAGAAAAGTCCCTTATCAATCACTATAGGTCTCATGGGGCTCCTCATTGGATGACTGAATGTATCTTCAACCCGGGTTATCCAGAACTGATCATGGCATGGGATGTGTGGGATCGATCCAACTCCCTGTAGAATTTGGTCCATAGATGAATTACCATCAGATGCGTTTAAAGACATATAGTAACTGTAATTTTAAGTTTATTTGGATAACGAAGGATTATAAAGTGATGGAGGCTTGGACTAAACAAGTCAAGACTTATATTCAGTTATTGCATGAATGGAATATGCAGAAGATTTTTATTAAAAAAGTTAGATTAATCCAGAGTATGTATGGACAATGGGATGCATTGAAGCATGATTTAGATGGAGAGATTGTTCTAAATGTTATTTACAATCCTGAAGAAAGATGTTTTGTATCAGTCAATGAAATACGTTTTGTAGAAGACAATGGAGCTCTGCATACTTGTGAGATCACATGTCTTGCAATGAATACAGCTACCCATGTAGGGAGCTTCATTTCTGTCAACAATGGGAATTCATGATCGCAGATGTTGTGGGCCCAAATTATATGGCCGCCGGTGACATTCAATCAGCGAATAGAGAGAGGAGATGAAACCTATTGTCAAATCTTTTGTACTGCCATATAATTTGGGCCCTCAGCCCACCTCCTCGGTGTGCCTTGGTTGGCACGCTGTGCCATGACATGGATCATATTGGGTCTTGACCATGACAATAGGCAGGGTCAGTGCTCGTGAACCTACAATATATATTTTATCCATGCCATCCATCCATTTTTCCAACTCATTTGATTGCATGAGCAACAAAATGAGGAAGATTCAAATCTCAGGTGGACCACACCACTGGAAAACAGTGGTGATAGAAGGCCCACCATTGAAGACTTTCTAGCTAGGGTCCGCTGTAATGTTTATTTGTCATCCAACCTGTTGATTAGGTCATACAAACTTGGATAATGGGAAAACACAAATAATAGCTAGATCTACAACTTTTGTGGCCCCTAAGAAGTCTTTAACTGTGGGCTTTTAATCAGCATTGTTTCCTGTGCTGTGGTTCCCCTAAGATTTGGATCTCTCTCATTTTTGGGCTCATTATGGCGGGTAAAAACCACATGCATCATGGTGTGCCCAAATATCACTTCTAAGTACCCACCAGCAGCCTGTGGCTATTGCCTATTGGTGAGGTAGCAACCAATCAGGTCTATGGTGCGCGGGGGCTCTAGGCGAGTAACCAAGACAGAGAGCTGGCGTGGGCCTCACCGGGGTGTTTATGTGACATCCACTCCGATAATAAGGTGCCATCCGAGAATTTAGATAGATGACTAAAAAATCAGCAATATCCATAATTTAAGTGGGCTACGTGAGAAGAAACAGTGCAGGAGAACACCCACCATCCAAACTTTTTCACCTTGTGCGACCCACATAAATCACTTATGAGCCTAATTTTCAATTTTCATGGATGAATTTTCACAGCATAGATAATGGTTGGAGTAGATTTCATGAATGCATCATGGTGGGACCCACTTTGTTTAAGTTCCCAACGCCATGGGACGGTGGACCGCACAAAGGTATCCTGGTGGTACAGTGCGCATGAGACCATTCTCTCTCTCTTTATACATAGGGAGAGAGAGAGTTCACAATAGACTCATAGCTTCCTTAGGGTTGCGGTACTCAGTATTCAATAGACAACGGATCTAATTGATACAATGGGTGTCCGCCTGGATCAGCATGGCACGGGGACTATGGCACGGGGTCCTACATAGTCTAATTACTACCGATCATTTGTATTCCCTGTACCAATCGAATACATATCCGGTAGTCGTCACATCTGGGCTACCTACCTTAGAACACCAATTTCGAGATTATGCCTACCCGTTTTAGAAAACCAATTTAGTACTAATCTAGGTTATTAGTGGAAATACCAATTTAACCTAAGTCACTAAATCCTTTGGGGTTTACAAGTTTGAAGGAAAACTATTTTAGGTGTATGGCTTTTCTACATCCCGACCTAACTATGTGTTCAGGTTTTGGTACATGAATTTACATGACATTACAATAAAAAGCATAAATCATGGTAGGCTCACAAAGCTTTTCCAATAACACACACAGCATGATTCCCAATCCCACCTGCTACTAATGGCGCTATGGGGAGCGGATTAGCTGTTACCTGGGTAACACGGGTGTTAACCCTTACCTTGTGGGGCCACCTTGATGAATGTATTGTATATCCATGCCGCTCATCCGTGTTCTCAGCTCATTTCATGGAGTTATTAAAAAAATAATAATAAGCATATTCAAATCTTCGATGGACGATGAATAATCATTAAAAGCTTTTTGTAGGCCTCAGATCAAGTTTTGGATCACCCTGATATTCGTATTTTCCCTTCATCTAGGTCCTTTTGACCTTATCAACAATTTGGATGGAAAATAAACATTGCTTTTATTCTTACAGTGGGCCCTGAGAAGTTTTTAATGGTGAGCATTCAATAATCACTATTTTCTGTGGTGTGGTCCACCGGGTATTTGGATCTACTTAAATTTTAGGATCACTTCCCCAAATGGGCTGGAAAAACGTATGGACGGCATTGATATGCAATACATTTCATCACCCCCACGGTAAGGTAAACACCCACTAAGTTGTTACACCGGTAACAGCTAATCCGCTCCCGGTGCTATTTGTACACGACGCAATCGTTGGATGCGGTTTGACTAGGTAACCCCCGCCCCAATACCAACTAGCTAACTGATGTCAAAGCTCTGTGGGCCCAACATGATGTATGTGTTTTATCCATGCCGTCCATCATTTTTTTAAGCTCAATTTAGGGCATAATCCCAAAAATGACACCTATTCAAAAAAAAATTTAGGGCCAAAGAAGTTTCGGATCAAGCTGATATTTGCGTTTTCCCTTGTCCATGTGACCTTCTGAAAAGGTTGGATGCCAAATAAACATTATAGTGGGTCTTAGGAATTTTTTAGCAGTGGGCGTTAAATCAACACTGTTTTCCTATGGTGTGGTCCACATGAGAAATGGATTTACCTCATTTTTACCAAACCCAAGCCCAATCCAACCCAGTTAAGTGTAACTGGGTTGGGCTTGATTGAACCAACCCGACCGAGCATGACGACACTTGGCCGGGTTTAAGAATGGAATTTAGGGTTGGGCAATTGATTGAGCCATCTGTCAACAATGCGGCCAACATCCAAGCTGTCCAAATGGGTGCGACCCACCAGTGGCCTAAAAACAGGTCAAAAAATTAGGTGGGCCACACCGCTACATTGATTTGAATCATCAGTCAACTATTGGTTTTGATGATGTGGTCCATCTTATGAATAGCCTACAGACCTTTCACTTAAATGATATTCAACGTGGGGCCCACCTTTGACAGGGTTTGGATATGCCATGCACTTGATATGATGGCAAAAAAAGGTGAGGTTGCATGTGAAGTTTATGTCGAATTAGTATAAAACAGTATATAGTAACCTAATTAAATTAGGAAACTTCTAAACTTTCATCTCCCACTGTTTCTAATGATATGGCCCACTTCAGTTTTGAATTCCCTTTTATGTTTAGGCTCATGCCTTAAAATAAACTGTAGAAACGGATGGACGGATTGGATATACAAACATCACGGTGGGCCCCACAGAACATGGGGTCACAGCCGATTCGTAACCCTGGATTACAGGCAAATCGCACACGTGTGAGTATCATGGGATTATTACTGCAATAGCCTCCTGAAGAGGATATTTTTACAAAGTGTCCAATTTCTCATGAGGCTTATATTTTTTAGCCTTTTCAAGAGAAATTGCAAAACTATTCGCAGAAAATGCCCCTCTGAACGCTTACGTACGTCCACGAAGAGGAGGTAGCCCTCTTGAGCGTGGACAGGTGGTCCACTCGTGGGACCTATACTGATACATATGTTACATCCATGCCATCCATCCATTTTGAAGAGATCATTTTAGGAGATGAGCCAAAGAATGAAGCAAATCCAAAACTCAAATGGACCTCACCAAAAAAAACAGTGGGGATTAATGTCCTCCCATTAAAAACTTTTTTGGGGCCACAGAAGTTTTAGATCGAGCTGATATTTGTGTTTTCCCATCTTCCATATCTGTATGAACTTATGAACAGGTTGGATCTCAAATAAACATCATGGTGGGCCCTTACATGGTTTCAACGATCATGTCATTGTTCCCACTGTTTTCTTTGGTGGGGTCCACTTGAGAATTGGATTTGTATCATTCTTTATATCATGCCCTAAAATGACCTATTTAAATGGATGGATGGTGTAGATATAAAAATACATCACAATGGACCCACTGAAGTTGGTGACGTCACTTCAGTGGCAGAAGGGTGCGACTTGGTTGTTACTCGGGTAACAGCTTAGTAGGTGTTTCCCCTACCGTGTAGGGCCCACCTTGATGTATGTTTTGTATAGCCACGCGGTCCATCTGTTTTCCTATATCATTTTAGGACATGATTCCAAACCTTAAGAAGATCCAAATCTAAGGTAAACCATACCCTAGAAACCATGATGAATCACCACTAAAAACATTTGATGGGCCAAAAAAGTTTTAGATCAAGCTTATATTTGTATTTTCCCTTCATCCAGATCTTTTTGATATTATCAACGGGTTGAATGAAAAATAAACATTACTAAAATTTTATTATGGGCCCTTCGAAATTTTTAATGGTGAGGCACTCAATCACCACTTTTAATGTGTTGTGGTCCACTTGAGATTGGCTTAACGGTGAGGCAATCAATTACCACTTTTACTGTGTTATTGTGTAGTATCGTTCTTATCGGTTTAATATCTTATATGTGGGCCATTAACTCACATGATATTAAAGTAATTTCTTATGGGGGAGGGCCCACCACAGTAGCTTGCTATTGGGCCCTCAAGTGTCGCCACTATTGCATCTGCTAGGCACACCCCTATTTAAAAAAAATGGTCCACCTGAGATTTGGATACACTTAATTGTTCATCCTAAAATGATTTGTAGATACGGATGGACGGCATGGATATACAATACATCACCAAGGTGGGCCCCATGGAAGGGGTAATACCCACTAAGTTTTTTCCTGATTAACTGCCAAGCCACGCCAGGGGTGGAAGCCCTCTGATCACCTACTCATGCGTACGCTCATGAAGAGGTGAAAACCCTCCTGAGTGTTACAAAGGGGCTCCCCCATGGGCCCCACCATGATACATATGTTACATCCACACCGTTCATTCTTTTTGCCAGATTATTTTAGGCCATGAGCCAAAGTCTGATACAGATCCAGATCGTAGGTAGGCCATGCTATAGGGAATAGTTGGCACAATGACATCCACGGTTGATTCTCTGGGTACTGTAGATTCCCCCTGAGCACTATGGATTTCCCCTGGTACTATGGATTACCCTTGGGCATTGTGGATTCCCTTGGCACTGTGGTTTCCCCCCGAACACTGTGGAATCCCCTTGGCACGGTGGAATATTCCCCCCTAGCACTGTAGATTCCCCTTGAGCACTGTGGAATCCCCTGGCATTGTGGATTCCTCCTAGCACTGTGGATTCCTGTTGGCACTATGGATTCTCCCTGAGCACCTTAGAATCCCCCTGGCACTGTGTATTCCCCCTGAGCACTATGGATCCCCCTGGACATGGTGGATTCCCCTTGGCACTATGGAATCCCCCAACACTATGGATTCCCTCTGAGCATAGTGGAATCCTCTTGGCACTGTGGAATCCCCCTAAGCACTGTGGATTCCCCCTTGGCATTGTGTAATCCCCCTGACATTGTGGATTCCCCTTGCGCACTGTAAAATTCCTTTGGCACTGTGGATTCCCCTTGAGCACTATGGATTCCCCCTTGTGTTGTCGCTTCCCCCGAAGCACTATGAAATCCCCCTAAGCACTGTGGGTTTCCCTAAGCCTAAGGAAGGCTTCAACGGTAGGCATCCCCACCCTCACTATTTTCTGGTAGTGGGGCACACACAGCCTTTAAGTCAAGCTGATATTTGTGTGGTCCCTTTATACAAGTCTATGTGACCATATCAACAAGATTGGATGACAAATAAACATCAAGGTAGACCTGAAAAAGTTTCAACAATGGACATCCCTATCCTAATTGTTTGATGTGGTATGACCCACATGAGATCTAGATCTAGCCCAAAATGGGGCCTAAAGGCCTAAAATGATATGGACAAAAGGATGGACGACATGGATGAAACATCTACAACATGGTGGGTCCCAAGAGTGGACCACCCATCAATGCCCAAGAGGGCTTCCGCCTCTTCATTGACATACACACGAGTAAGTAGTCAGAGGGCTTCCACCCTACTGAAGTGATGTCACCAACTTTTGTGGGCCCCACCATCATGTATGTATTGTATCCACATCGTCCATCCATTTGGAGAGGTCATTTTAGGGTATAAACTAAAGAATGAGACATATCCAATTCTCAAGTGGACCCCACCAAAGAAAACGGTGGGGACAATGACGTGACCGTTGAAACCTTCTAAGGGCCCACCATGATGTTCATTTTAGATCAACTTGTTCATAAGTTCACACAGATAGGGAAGACGGGAAAACACAAATATAAGCTTGATAAAAAATTTCTGTGACCTCCAAAAGTTTTTAATGGTAGGATATCAATCCCCATTGTTTTCTTTGGTGAGGTCCACTTGAGTTTAGATTGCTTCATTCTTTGGCTCATCCCTTAGAATAATCTCTCCAAATGGATGGACGGTGTGGATGTAACATATGTATCATGGTGGGTCCCATGAGTGGACCACCCGTCCACAACCCAAGAGGCCTTCCACCTCTTCATGGATATACGGAGGCGGTTAGAGGGGACTTTTAGGCCGAAAGTTTTGCAATTTCTCATGATAAGGCTAAAAAAGATACGTCTCACGAGAAATTGACCTTTTAGTAAAAATAGCCACACCTCAGGGCTATTTCAGTTAAAATTCATTTCGTCTCTCTCGATGTGAAATGAGGTATCTGAAGACACTTACGTGGGACCCACCGTGATGTTGTAAGAATCCACTCCGTTCATCCGATTAGGAAGATCATTTTAATACCTAAGACCAAAAATCAAGGATATTTAAAACTCAAGTTGGCCACACGAGTGGAAACAATGGAAAAGGCCGCTTACCGTTCAATACATTCTTATTTGCCATCCAAACCGTTTATAAAGTGGCCTAAGTGTTCATATGCTCCTTAATATTGAGATGAATTGAAAAAATGGAAATATTAGCCTGATACAGAGCTTTCACGGCCCCACAAATGTTTAAATGATGCACGTACAATCTCCACTATTTTCTGTTGTGTGGCACACTTAAGCTTTGGAGAGGCCTCATTTTTGGGCCCATGCCATAAAATAATTTTCCAAAACATGTGAATGGGTTGGATTTCTAAAAAATAATCATTGTGGGCCGTACGAATTTTGGGATCCAAGAACACAGACAGGCCCCATGCCTCAGGGTATTTTAGTCTTTTACAAAAGGCTTTAAAACCGTTAGCAATGGACGCGGATTCCCCCGCGAAAGCCTTTGGCAGGAAGTAACTGCGGTGGGAATTTAGGTGGGGCCACCATGATGTTTTTGAGAAATCCACGCCGTTCATCCGTGTTTGGAACTCATTTTAGGACTTAAGACCAAAACTGAGCCGGATCAAAGACTCAAGTGGGCCGCACTAAAGGAAAAGATGGGTAGGGAGTGGGCCCAACATAGATTACCATGCAGGAACTTCCTGTGGAAGCCTTTCGCAGGGAATCCGCGTCCGTAAGCAATTGCAACGGCAAGTGAAAGGAAGACTTATGCAAAGGATTATAAGAGTTTGTGTAGTTTGTTGCAATGTTACATCTGTTGCTAATGTGATGTACTTTATTTCTCCTTTTATACTCTCTGAAAACAAGAAGGAGAGAAGGAGAAGATGCAGCTGAAACGACAACTACATCTCGAATTCCGCCACTGTCTCAAGGTCTACATCTCTCGAGATTACTACCCGACCATCTTCCCCACTGCTGCCAAGCCAATGCTGATTTCCCTTGCCCACATCCAAACCTAACACACCTGATTCATGACGCTGTACTGATGCGACCATTTGGAATGCGTCAGCTGGGTCAGGATCCCACAGTGTCATTAGGCCATTATTCGAGATCGATGCGATGAAGTTATAGTCGTTGCGTAAGAACTTCACCTTGTGGACCATACCTGTTTGGGGTACGCCGAAGATTAAAATCGGATGGTTGGGACGGTTGAGATCCCACACCCTGATGACATGGCTATAGAGCGAGGCAGTGACAATGATATTTTCCATATCCCAGTGCCAGTCACAGGAAATGAGAGCTCCATCAGCAGCTTGTATTATCTTCACGGGATGTTGATGGCGGATGTCCCAGATTCGGAGGTAACCGTCCCAACAGGTGGAGGCAAAAAGAAGCTCATTACGTGGATTCCAGGTGACGCATTGAACCCATCGAGGGTGGATGCAGGTGTAGTGGGGGTTTGCTTGATCGATTTCCCAGTGGTTGACCCTGCCATGGGAAGAGGCTGCGAGGAAGGAATGACTTCTTGGACGCCAGTCTACCGATGTTGTCCTGGTGCGGTTGGGTAGTGAGAAGGATTGGCGGGGGTTGTCACCGGCATCACGATCAATGTCTATGAGGTGGGAGCTCCCATTGTCGGTTGCCATGACGATCAGATTATGGTGGGTTGTGGACCAGGTGCAGTCGTTGAGGTCAGACACTGTGGTTATAGGGGGGTAAAAGGGGTGGACGGACTGATCCTGGGGATGAAGTTGGTGTATTTCGAGAATGTTAGCATTGAAGTTGGGATGGTATCCGGTAGTTAAGGCAAAGATGTTTTCATTGGAGGGGTTGAACTTGAAGGAGTTGATCATGACCATGTTGAAGGAAGATAAAAAAGAAGAAGATGATGGTTCTGGTGAAGAAGAGAAGAAGACGAAGATTATTTTGAAAAATTTTAGGGTTTGTCTGTGAGAGAGGGAGAGTGCATTTATAGGCCGTTCCCTCTCTCCAGATGTTTCCAAACCAAAACTAATCAACTGATTAGTTAAGTGCGACAATCTTAAACTAATTCAGTAACTCGTTTCGTAACTAAACTCGTTTTCTAGAAGAAAAAAAAAAAAATCATAGAATGGGTTTCGCACGATATTTTCTCATTTTTCGAGGAAACTGAAATCAGTTGGAATATTCGTTTTAGTGTAGCACTACTCTTGGAGCGTCTAATGTATGGCTGAGATAGCTCGGAGCGTCTAATGGATGGCAGAGATAGCCAGAGAGATGCAATCGCCAGTTTGTTAGAAAGTTTCCGTTTTCTGGAGTCGCCCGCGCGAGGACTCGATCTGCTTGCACCGTGATGGTTTGAATCGTTGAATTAGATGACTTCAGTTCGGTTTAAAGACAGAGACTGGCGGGAAGGGAAAGAAAATGAGGGCGCGACTTGGATGTTACCCCTACTGTGGGGCCCACATTGATGATTTATTGAATATCCACGCTGTCCAACCGATCATTTTAGGACGGAGTCCCAAAAATTAAGCAGATCCAAAACTTAGGTGGACAGTAACACAGTAAACAGTGGTGATTGAGTGCCTAACCATTAAAAATTCCAAAGGCGCCATAGTAAGGTTTTGGTAATGTTTATTTCCATCCAACCCGTTGATAATGTCAAAAAGTATCAGCTCAATCCAATACTTTGGTGGTCTATAAAATGTTTTTAATAGTCTTTGTAATGGTATGGTCCACCTGAGATTTGTATCTTCTTAAGGTTTGGAATAGTCCCTAAAATGATATAAGAAAACAGATGGACGGCGTGGATATACAAAGAAGACATCAAGGTGGGCCCTACACGGTTAGAGTAGCCTTTGCATCCCAGACCCAAAAGGCTCGACGTTAAAAACAGTTCGCACAGGTAGGTCTCCAAATGGTCTGGAACAATGATGTCTGTGTCCTTCTCATGTCCCCACAAAACCTGATACTTCCAGTAAAATGGCCGATGCGCCATTAAAATCTTCTTCTTGACCGAAACTTTCCATCTCTTCTCTCATACGCCCACCCCGCACCACTCATTTCTTTGGCCGGCAACCCCATCACTTTGTATAGCGGAACCCGATCACTTTGGCTGGCAACTTCATCACTCTATATAGTGAAACCCCATCACTTTGGCCAATAACCTTGTCACTTAGTTTAGTTAAACCCTGTCACTCTATCCAGCAACCCCATCACTTTGTATAATGGAACCTTGACTTGAACTTCGTCACTTTAGCATTCAACCCCGTCACTTATATAGTGAAACCTCGTCATTTAGTATGGTGGAGCCCCAACCGGCAACTCCGTCACCTTGGTTGGTTGAACCCTATCACTTTGGCTGGCAACCTCATCAGTTTGTATGGAGGAACCCATCACTTTGGCCAGCAACCCCGTCGCTATGTATGGCAGAACCCCATCACTTTGGCCGGCAACCTTATCACTCTATATAGTGAAACCCCATCACTTTGGCCAATAACCTCATCACTTAATCTAGTTAAACCCCGTCACTTTGGCTAGCAAACCCATCACTTTGTATAGTGGAACCCTGAGTCAAACTCTGTCACTTTGGCCTGCAACCCCGTCACTTGTATAGTGAAACCTCGTCACTTAGTATAGTGGAGCCCCGACCAACAACTCCGTCACTTTGGCTGGTTGAACCCTATCACTTTAGTTGGCAACCTCGTCAGTTTGTATGGAGGAACCCATCACTTTGGCCAACAACCCCGTTACTATGTATAGCGAAACCCCATCACTTTGGTCGGCAAACCCATCACTTTGACCGGCAACCTCGTTACTTTGTCTAGTTGAATCCGGTCACTTTGGCCTACAACCCTCACACTTTGTACAGTAGAACCTCCTCATTGGTGTCATTTCCAAATGCCTCACAAAATGTTAGCCTCTTTCCCAAAAAATTATTGTGGAATATGATTTCTAAGGACCCCACTCCTTTGCACCACCCCTTCAATGTGGGCACCTATAACAATCACGCTCTTTGGACCCCACCATGCTATCTTCATGACATCCACAAGGTGAAAATAACGCCTCTAATCCTATGCATGGAGTGGATTTCAAGTATACCATGAGGTGGGCCCCACATAGCTTCGATGTCTTTGATTTTAGTTTCTACTCGTAAGAGTACTCGCTCTAATATTGCGCTTTTCTCACCACACATAACATGCCTCACATGTCATTCAATCTATACCCTCTGAATTTTTAAATTTGGAGGCCTCATGTGGATGGAGCATTGCCCCAAAATAAGACGGATCAAATGATCTTACAACCCATTGCTCTCTCTTTTCTCTATTGAATTTGCACCACCATTCATTTTTAAAGTCACCCCTTTAATGGATAGCAATTGGATGGTTAGGATGACTTGATCAAACGCAATTATTAGGTCATGCTCCATCTATAATTGGCCCTTATGATCCTCCTAGTTCTTTATATTAGTCCCCTATGTGATCAAATTTGCATTAATGAGCAGATACAACGCTAATAGTAATACATCAATAGCTTATATAACAAAACTAAGAGACAACAAAACTAAGAGATAATCATAATTGATACATTGTTAACTATTTTCCTCTAAAGGTGTGAGCACACCACCTATAACTTTGTTGATCATCTGAAACATAATATACAATTATTAGGTGTAATATGACTATTTTGTTATTGGAGAGAGAGAAAGGAGGGTGTTGTGAATTCTCCTTTATAATTAGAATATCAACTTTTGGCAAGAAATTTTCTCCAAAGAAATAAAGGATTATGAGAGAAGAATGAAGATTCGATAGTAATCCAAAAAGAGCAGAATTAAGGGGTGGTTTCAAAGCTCTATGAGCCTCACCATGATGCATGTGTTTTATCCACACCGTCCATCCATTTTGTCATCTTATTTTAATGAACAATTTCAAAAATTAGACAAATCAAAATCTAAGGTAGACCACACCACAAGAAAATAGTGGGGATTGAACGTCCACCATTAAAATCTTCCTAGGACCCACTATAATATTTATTTGCCATCCAAGTTGTTCATAAGATCACATAGAGCTAGATGAACAGAAAAACACAAATATCAGCTTGATACCAAACTTCTATGGCCCCCAAGAAAAGTTTTCAATGGTAAACATCAATCCCCCACTGTTTTCCTGTGGTGTGGTCCACCTGAGATTTAGATCTGTCTCATTTTTGAGATAGTGCCTTAAAATAAGATGGCAAAATGGATGGACGGCGTGGATAAAACACAAACATCATGTGAGGTCCACAAAACCACCCTTAGACTAGCATATCCGTGCAAATCCCAAAATATGGCTCCTCTTGTGGAAAAGATGATCCGCACTCAATGCGGCAACATGGGGACTGTCGGAGAAAAATTTTGCTACACCCACGAGTTAGCTACGCTAGCTACACCAGGTGTAGAAATGACCCCACCATGATGTATGTGTTGTATCCACTCCGTCCATCCATTTGGCGAGATCATTTTAGGGCATTACACCAAAATGAGGCGGATCCATAGAACAAGTGGACCCAGCATAGAAAATAGTGGGGATTGAACACCAACCATTAAAAATTTATTGGGGTCCATTTCAGCTTTGGATCCGCCTCATTTTTGGTGTAATACCTTAAAATGATCTCGTCAAATGGATGGACGGAGTGGATACAACACATACATCATGGTGGGGTCATTTCTACACCCGGTGTAGCTAGCGTAGCTAACTCGTGGGTGTAGCTAATTTTTTCACGGGACTGTCGTTTACATGCGCCGTCATAAGCAAAGTTTCGCAACTATACATTCCCTCTAAAGTCCCACATTGTTAGAGCATCTGAACCGTACAAGAGGCGGGCCTTTCCATGGAAACTACTTGGGAAGAAAGTGGGACCAATCCAATGACTAAATAGGCCACATTTGTACATTGTTTTATATCATTGGTTGTCCATTGATTTTCACGATGTAGTCCTCCTCATGAATAGACTACTCTAGTTTTCACCTTAGATGATCTTAATGGTTCGGCCCACCTTTTGCATGGCTTAGATTTCTATACAAGTGACACATTGTCGGGAAAGAGAGCTATCAAAAATAAAAATGCACATAGATGACATGGCTTCTAAAAGCCTTAGATCTTGCAGGCTTCCGTCAAAATCTCGGGAGCGGATTGCCTGTGACCCCGGCCACAGAGATATCTCTGTGCCCGGAGCTGTGTGGGGCCCATAAAGATGTCCATTACAAATCCAATCCGTCCATCTTTTTTGAAAGGCGACAATAGTACAGGATTATAAAAATCACACACATCCAATACTCAGGTGGGCCATACCAGACGAATGCGTGGGTATTGAACACTTAGCGGTGACAAAAGTTTCACATCACGATGATATTTTTTCCTACAGTTTATCTGAGTGTTAATAATTCTTTGAACGGTTTGGATGGCATATAAACATCATGGTCAGTTCCAGGAAGATTTCAATGGTGGACGTTGGTGTTCCCACTGTTTTGTTGGTGTGGCCCACCTGAGTTTTTTATCTGCGTGATTTTTAGAATCCCGTCCTATCGTGGTCTTTCAAAACAGATGGACGGAGTGGATTTGTAATGGACATCTCTATGGGCCCCACACAGCTCCGGGCACAGAGATATCTCTGTGCCCGGGTCACAGGCAATCCGCTCTCCAAAATCTCCACCTTTTTAGCCATAGACGTTCCAAATAGAAGCCGAGTTGGTTGTCGTTCCAGGAATCCATGTTCCAATCCAATTTGGCTTCCACATATAAACTAGTTTTGGCTTCAAACACACAAGTCTAGACTAAAATCACTATGCCAACCAAACAGGCCCTAATATGTGTTAGACGTAGGGCTGCACATATGTCAGGTCAACTCAATCAACCCGCCCGATCCAACCCACCAGAAACTCGATCCACCAAGACACAATAGAGAAAACGGTCTAGTCTTGATTGAATGCAAATGGACTATTTTTAATCTAGGTAT
Source organism: Liriodendron chinense (assembly GCA_003013855.2). Classification (NCBI taxonomy): domain Eukaryota; kingdom Viridiplantae; phylum Streptophyta; class Magnoliopsida; order Magnoliales; family Magnoliaceae; genus Liriodendron; species Liriodendron chinense. Next base: position 523,920 of record ML058538.1, on the reverse strand, counting down.
GATTTAGGATACATGTCAAACCCGACCAACCCGACCTGTACCCCGACTTGTGTATACCTGATCCATTCCGCCCGACCCGAACAACCCCGAGTTCAATCAAAGTATTCTAAAAAAAATATGCCTGAAAAATTCCTACAGTTGAAACATCCCCAGGCTTACAGTGATGTTTATATGCCATCCATACCATTCATAATATTGTCATTCTTATTGTGATGAGCTGAAAACACAAATATTAGCTTGATTCAAATTTTTTGTGGCCCCATGTTGACATTCAATCCTCACATTTGCGGCCCACTTGAGTTGTGGCTGAAAGTTTGTATAGTTATGTTCACATTTTCAATTTGTTCAAATAGGGTCATTGTTCAGTGATCCAAACCATTGATGAGAAGGGCCTCATCATGCATGGCCACATAGAAAATTAAAAAAAAAAAAAAAAAAAAAAAAAAAAAAAAAAAAAAACTTTAAACTGATTGAAATATCGCATAATAGAATTTATGGACTTTTCAATAGTTAATGGTTCCACTTTGCCCTGAATTTGGGATTATGTAGGTTAGCGTTCCATCCTAATCCAACACTAACCTAGTCACAGTCCGACTGAAGGTTGAACCTTTAAAACATGTTTAGGTTTGGTCTACGATTGGGCCCATGTGCAAGCCTAATACATATTGATGATGTGTGCCTTTTATATCCACACGGTCCATCCTTTTTGAGAGTTAAATGTGGTAGATCTAAATCTCAAGTGGACCACACCACAGGAAAACAGTGTTGGTGAGCATTCAATCACCACTGTTTCATGTGGTGTGGTCCACCTGAGATTTAGATCTCCTTCATTTTTAAGATTATGCCTTAAAATGATCTGAAAAAACAGATGAACAACGTGGATGAAACTAACACATTGGCCGCATAGTCACGAATCCTCCAAATCCGCGTCCAGAGAATATAATCCTACTATAACAGGAGAGAGAGCCCGTTAGAGAGAGACGTCCGCAGAGGAATCGTAAGAGAGAAATCGCAGAGCGAATTTCCAAAGAGCTCTTTTCTTTTTTATCAGAAATTTTCAGTCACCATTAATATTGCAAGCTCTGGATTGTAGATTGGTGAAGCATCCAATGGCTATTTGTACAAAGACTCAACAGCAGCGGCTCGGTGGTAATATCTCTTATGTTACAGATGATGTGTTGATCGATATCCTTTCTCGATTGCCAATAAAATCTCTCTTCCGATTCAAGTGCGTTTCCAAAGCATGGAAGTCTTTGATCTCTCACCCTTCTCATGGAGTAATTCAACCCACAACCATGTCCAGCCTCTTTTACACCAACCGGGTGTATTACCATAGTAATTACAAGACTATTACTTCACTGGAACAATTTCAATACACATTTATCATAGACGAAATGTGGCTAAACTACAGGACGGCTTGTGCAATTGATTTTGGTGATCTTAGCTTCTTTCCATATCATCGTAAATTCTGCGCTATCGATTGTTGCAATGGCATGCTGCTCGGCCTCACTCGCCAATCTGGTACTGACAGTACACCTTTTTACTATGTAATAAACCCGGCTACAAAGAAATGGGCTGTTGTGCCAGAGCCCCCTAACAAGCATAAATGTTATACGACCTGCATGCTAGCTTTTGATCCCTCTTTCTCTCCTTACTACACTCTCATTTACTCAGGCCTCTTTCTTGGAGTTGATATCTTCTCATCGAAAGCACGTATGTGGGTCCACTCTAAAGTGCCACAAAAACTAGTCACAAAACCTTGGAGGCGATCACCGGGCCCACAAGCCGTTTTGTTTAATCATACCCTCCACATGCTATCTGAAGGTGATTCAATTGTGGGATTTGATGTTGATGGAGAGTGTTTCCGCTTGATTCCGTTGCCAGTGTCCCGGCCAAGAAACAGTACCCAAACGACATGCATTGGCGTGTCGGGAGGCTATCTCTATTATGCAAACCATGATGGTTTCCGATTGCAAATCTGGACTCTTAAGGATTATGATGATTTAAAATGGATCTTAAAGCATGAAACTACCATTGATTCCTTAGTAGAGAACCATGTTAAAGCCACTTGTTCTTCAGCTATTTACAGCCATTTGCCGCTTTGGTTGCATAAGAAGTACCTCAATGATGAGCATATCTTAGCCGATGGAATCGTCATCAAAGCCAAAATACCCTTACGACATTATCGTCTTAGCCAATTCAATGTGCTTTCTTTTCATCCAGATCTTGAGGTTGTCTTCCTTGGAATGGGGGGCACAATGCTTTCCTATCACCTCGACAGCAAGAAGTTGAAGGAGGTATGGGTTTCAAAACTGCAAGACAGCAGATTTCACATGGGGAATGTCTACCCTTTCTCACCTTGTTTTGCGGATTTCTATTAGTGTAAACGTAAGTAGGAATTCTCTACTCTTATTGTGTTTGCTTTCAAGTTTATTTTATTTTTAAAGTTGGTGATTTGATCATTGAAATATTAGAGATAGATTGAACTGAATGTTATGGCCTTAATTCATTAAAATGTTTGTTAATAATGTCTTTCTTTATCTACCATACCCCTGATCGTGCTTGAAAATTTTAATAAAGTGGGCGATGATGTTGATGATTAGAAGCCCGGAAAGAAAGGGTATAATTAAACCATCATAGTCATTGATTTAGTGGTCTAAGTAAAGGACAACTAAAATATGCTTGTGTGGAAAACGAAATGCAATTTCATTTTGTGAAATTTGTTCAGTATTGAGCTACTAAGACTATCTGGTCAGAGTAAAGTTTGATCAACTATCTACTCATATGGTGGCCAAATAAATGAGTCATCCATATGATGGCTAACTAAATGAATGATTCATATTACTTTGGATGATCCTAGCTCTTTTTTTACATAATTACACATGCTCACACCCACACACACCACAATAGGTACTCAAACCCATGACCTTAGTGATGAAACTATTGTGAGTCTACAACCAAGCCATAAGTAAGGACCCTACATAAATGATCTTGACCAAATATTAAATGCTATTAATCGATGGTTAAGATTGTGAGATGGGTGTGATGTTTGCATGGTAGCCCATGAAATGAGTGTTGAACCTAACCAAGATTGTAGAGCAATGGAGTGCACTAAGTGTACTAATGCTAATGAGAGCACTCAGTTTTGAAAACTAGTTGCATACTACCTTTTGAACACAAGCTGCCAAGGGGACAGGTAGGAGACTGGGACAAGACCCAGACCACTCATCAGTCAGCCAGCCACAATAGATATGGGTCATTTCGCCAACCTCTCTTATATGGTAGCAAACAACTAAATATATTTTCAATCGATGATTTTGATTCATAAATATGGATTAATGTGTTTCCACTATTCTACGTTCTTATGTTAAAACTTCAAAGGGATCTTGAAAACCTTGACCTATTATTTAAAATCAGTTGCACCCAATAAAATGTTGCTTTTGGTAACTATTCATCAATTACAACAGCTTAACAATCAACAACCTCAGGCTTACCCATCTTTATTCGAGTTCACACCTGAATTTCTCTTGATGGGTTTCACAAAGAGAATAAAGTGAAGCGATAATCACACCCATATTTAGGACATTATAGCAAGTGAAGTGAAACCTATGTAACTGGGACATGGAGACATGCCTGACCCAGTTTTTGTCTAGTTGGTGCTTTAACCCCTATTTCATCGGGAGATGCTACGAGTAAGCACGACATAAACATCAAAATGGCATTTGCCTTAAACCTCCCTTCAGAGGCGTGTCCAAATGGGTCCTAAAACTTAACACATTGAATATCAATAATCTATAATGCTGCTATTTTTCTTCAATAAGATCACTGTTTGGTTTTCTCCTCATCAAGGTGGGGCCAGGAAGGTTGGAGTGGTAGCTGTCTGCATCATGGTATTAGAAAACTCGTAGTAAGAAATGCTTTGTAATGGTGACAGTGGGACCCATTATGTGATATGGGCCTATAACCTCATTTCGAAGAAATGTCCTGTAAATTAAAGGCCTAACATGCCACGTTATGGGCCCATAATGACCCAAAAGAATTTTTTACTTCATTTCTTCCTTCAAAAGAATTTTTATGGATTCGAGTACCCATGGTGTGAAATCCCACTGTAGTGTTAGTGCATGAGTGTGTGTGGGGTGTGAGTGTGTGTATAAAATAAAAACTCCCTAATTTTTCATTTGATGTGGCCTACTTGAGTTTTTTTTTTTATCAGCCTGACTGTTAGGCTCACCTCATTAAATGAGCTCGAACAAATGATGCATAGAGTGGATGTCACACCCACAACGTTGGCTCCCACGGGGCTTTTGGTCGCATGAGCTCCCCTACGAAAACAGTCGTGGTAAATACATAACCTACCGAATGTAACACAGGCAATTGGGAGTCTATTCCCTCGATGTGTAGATCAAGGTAGTTTCAGTACCCGTGTTTGGCTTGAAGGAATCTATCTTCAAGCTTAAAATGAAAATGCCCACACATATCAACTTGTCACACATGTGAGGGATCCTGGAAAATCATCAGACAGAATTGTCCATCCACATAAAAGCAGGCTGGTCCACCATCACACACACCGGCAAGCACGCAGATCATTTGCTTATCACTTTTCTAAACATCAATGCTCATCACTTTGCTCACCACTATTTTCGTGTGGTTTGGTCCACTTGATAATTGGATTAAAATGATCTCGCAAAATAGATGGATGATTTTGATATACCACACCCATGTTAACGCTTACCTTGTGGGACCCACCTTGATGAATGTATTGTATATCCATGCCGCCCAACCGTTTTCTCAGCTCATTTCATGGAGTTGTTAAAAAAAAAATAGGCATATTCAAATCTTATGAATAACCATTAAAAGCTTTTCTTAGGCCCCAGAAGTTTTGGATCACCCTGATATTCGTATTTTCCCTTCATCTAGGTCCTTTTGACCTTATCAATGGATGGAAAATTAACATAACTGATATTCTTACAGTGGGCCCTAGGAAGTTTTTAATGGCGAGCATTCAATAATCACTATTTCCTGTGGTGTGGTCCACCTGGGATTTGGATCAACTTAAATTTTAGTACCACGTCCTCAAATGAGCTGAAAAAACGGATGGACGGCATTGATATGCAATACATTTATCACCCCCCCTGGTAAGGGTAACACAACACCTACTGAGTTGTTACCCGGGTAACAGCTAATCCGCTTCCGGTGCTATGTGTTACCCGACCCAATCGGGGTATGCGGTTTGCTAGCGACCACCCCAACACCAGCTAGCTACTGATGTCAAAGCTATATGGGGGCCAACATAATGTATGTGTTTTTATCCACGCCGTCCATCCATTTTTTCAGCTCATTTTAGGGCATAATCCCAAAAATGACGCCTATTCAAATGTTAGGCGGACCACACCACTGGAAACAGTGGGAATTGAATTCTTATCATGGCCAAAGAAGTTTTGGATCAAGCCGATATTTGCGTTTTCCCAATCCAGGTATGTGTGACCTTATCAAAAGGTTGGATAGCAAATAAACATTACAGTGGGTCCTAGGAAGTTTTTAATGGTGGACGTTCAATCAACACTGTTTTCCTGTGGTGTGGTCCACCTTAGATACCTCATTTTAGGGTGGAAAAATGGATGGACGGCGTGGATAAAACACATACATCATGGCCGGGGCCACAGAGCTTTGGCACTAGTTAGCTGGCAATCCGAGTCCGATATAAACACACCTGTTCTTCCCCTCTTTCAAAAAAGAAAGGTCTCTCTTTCTTTTGAGATGGAGAAGCTACCGGACGGTATCATGGTCGACATCCTCTCTAGACTATCTCTCAAGACCCTCTTTCAATGCACAGGCGTACGTATGCACCACTTGGCGCAACATAGTCCTCCATGACCCTCATTTCGCTAACATGCACCTAACCCGAGCAACCCAAATTCATCTACCTTGCCTCGTCTTCAACACTAGATCCTTCTCAGGTAAGCGAAACCAGCTATGTCTGGTTGATTTCAATTCCGACGACGGTCAAGATCAAACAGTGTGCAAAGTATCGGGCCCGATCGGCATACGCTTTGACCCGAACATCGAGTTCGGTACCATATTATCTTGCAATGGCTTGTTATGTTTATGTGATCGCTGGAAAAACAACCCCATATATGTATGCAATCCAATCACTGGAGATCATATCACACTACCACAATCAGCCCAATGCATGGATGGTGGCAAGTTCATATCTGGGAACGGCTTCGACGAAAGAAATAATGAATATAAGGTGATACGGATGATTTTTGGAAAGAAACATGGCCCCCCAGCTTCCCAACCAGAGGCTGAGGTCTACACAGTCGGGTCGGATGTATGGAGAAGTATAGGAAGTGTTCCTTGTCTATTACTACCAGAAAGCTGTATTTTCTCGACGCCCATAAACATTCATGGGGCTCTTCATTGGATGATTGAGCCTGTCTTCTACCCAGAGTATCCAGAACTCATCTTGGCATGGAATGTGTGAGGGATGAAAAGTTTCAAGTGGTCCCATTCCCTGTAGAATTTGGGCCCAATATAGATTTGTGCATGATGAATCTAATGGTTTATAATAAGTGTCTTTCCATACTCGATTTTGGTGATTTGGATTCAATGAAGATTTGGATAATGAAGGAATACAATGTGAAGGAGTCTTGGACTAAACAAGTCGGGAAGCCGATTTGTTTAAGGTATGGATGGAATATGAAGGAGGAGTGTTTGAGGAAAGAAGGCAGAATCGGACGGTGGTATGGAGGATGGGATGCATTGAAGCATCGTTCAGATGGAAAGATTCATCTAAAGGCTGTTTACAATCCTGAAGACAGACGTTTTGTGAAAGTTGGTGAAGATGTGAGAGTTGCTTGCAGGAACTTAGATATTAAAACAGAAACAGCTGCTCATGTAGGGAGCTTCATTTCCATCAACAATGGCAATTCAGCTTCTCTCTGTTTCACTTGAGGAAAAGCCTGTAATGCACAATTCCCTCTCCTAAATCCATTTACAGTATAAGAAATGTTTTGTTTAAACGTTAAAGTGTTTTTTTTCTAATATTAGCTTTCTTAATCTTGATTAGAGTGATGTAGTGAGGTTAATTATGTATTTATGCGTTGTGAACATTTTGGTTATTTTGCACAATGGCCCTACTTACACATGTGTGATTGGCACATGCCTCTTCTCTCTCTCTCTCTCTCTCTCTCTCTCTCTCTCTCTCTTTCTTGTTGGGTGCGTTTCACACAAACCTTCGGATCTCGCCCCCCAATATACTAGAATTATGGACTATAATAATGCAATAATCAAGAATAAACATAAACCACACGACACAAGGAGTTTTTACGTGGAAAACCCTCAAAAGAGGTAAAAACCACGGGACCTAGTCCAGATCAACAATCCACTATCTCAGGAAACTGTTACCACTGATCTCAAGCACACACCGCTTGGATCAAACCTTCTTCACCCACTTGGGATGGATATACAATTAGAGAATAGTAAAAAGGAGCGATCTCACCGATCTCGAGGACGTAGAAGCGCTGAGACGATGGTTGCGCAGAAGAATCCTTCTTCAAGCAACTTCTCCCTTCTACAAGCCTCCTCTCTCTCTCTCTTCTCTTTCTCTCTTCCTCTTTTTCTCTCTTTCTCACCTTGGACGTGCAAACCACACAATGGGATGCCCTAATCTCGTTTTACAACTCTTAAGTACAAAAAACGGAGGAATTAGAGCCCAATAAAGAAACTGCATATAAGCAGTCCGCGCTGGGTCGGGCGCCCGGTCACCAGACCGTCGGGCGTCCGACCAATCCAAAAAACGTCCAACAACAAACCAAGAGAAAAATCCAATTTCGGGCACCCGGCCAGGTCATCGGGCGCCCGGTCACCAGACCGTCGAGCGCCCGGTTGTCGTCAGAACAGTCCAGCAGCATTACTACCCTTCTGATGGAATTTCAGTCGCCCGGCCCTAATTTGGTCCGGGCGCCCAACCACACCAAGAGGAGAAAATCCCATCAAATCTCCCCCTTTCCGACTTAGGAGAAATTCACCTTCTTCAAGCCAGCCAGGTTTCTGCAAACCTCAAACATGCCTTGAGCAAAGCCTTGGTCATCATATCTGACCCATTATCATCCGTATGAACCTTCTTAAGCTGTAACACCTTCTGTTCCAAAGTATCCCTGATCCAGTGATACAGAATCTCTATGTGCTTCGACTTAGAATGCTGACTTAGATTCTTGCTCAAGTGTATAGCACTTTAGCTATCGCAATAGAACACGTGCTCCTCCTGCTTCAGGCTAAGTTCCTGTAGGAACCTCTTCATCCAAAGCATCTCTTTGCATGCTTCTGTGACTGCAATGTACTCGGCCTCTGTCGTCGACAATGCTACGACCTTCTGTAGCCTGCTCTGCCAAGAGACCGCTCCCCCTGCAAACGTGAACATGAACCCCGATTTAGACTTCCTGGAGTCTATGTCACCTGCCATATCTGCATCTGTGTAGCCTTCTAACATAGGTTTTCCGTCACCATAGCATAAGCTCAACCTGGATGAGCCTCTTAGATACCGTAGTATCCACTTCAGCGCTGCCCAATGTTCTTTGCCAGAATTGGCAAGATACCGGCTAACAACCCCAACCGCATATGCTATGTCTGGGCGCGTACACACCATAGCATACATCAAACTTCCTACCGCTGATGCGTAGGGTATCTTTCGCATCTCTTCCACTTCCGCCTTCGTCTTGGGACACTGCTTGTCGCTCAATTTGAAGTGACTATCCAGTGGAGTACTAACTGGCTTCGCTGCATTCATGTTGAACTGCTCTAGGACTTTCTCAATGTACCGCTCTTGTGACAACCAAAGCTTCCTGCTGCTTCTGTCACAGTTATCTCCATTCCTAGGATCTGTTTGGCTGGGCCCAAGTCTTTCATCGCAAACGACTTGCCCAACTCCTGTTTTAGCCTGTCAATCTTCTTGATGTCTTTTCCCATGATGAGCATGTCATCAACGTACAATAGCAGAACTAAGAAATCACCGTCTGAGAACCTGCGTGTGAACACACAGTGGTCCGACTCCGTTCAGTCATATCCATGCTTTAACATGAACGAGTCGAACTTCTTGTACCATTGCCTAAGAGCTTACTTCAGCCCATATAAGCTCTTCCTAATGATGCACAACATATGCTCTTTGCCCTTGACTTCAAACCCTTCTGGTTGGTGCATATAGATCTCTTCTTCCAGGTCACCATGGAAAAAGGCAGTTTTAACATCTAACTGCTCTATCTCCAGATCCATGCTAGCCGCCAACCCAAGCAACACCCGAATGGATGTCATCTTCACCACTGGTGAGAATATCTCCTCAAAGTTTATTCCTTTCCTCTGACCAAACCCTTTCACCACAAGTCTGGCCTTGTACCTTGTCTGTGAATTCTTCTGCTCATTCTTCTTTCTGAACACCCACTTGTTGCTCAGAGCTTTCTTGCCCTTAGGCAATTTCACCATGTCATAGGTGTGGTTCTTATGCAAGGATTCCATCTCCTCTTTCATAGCTTTTAACCACTCCCCCTTATACTCGTCGGCTAGAGCCTTAGAATAGTCTTCTGGCTCTCCCCCATCAGTGAACATAATGTACTCATGCGACGAACACTTTTTGGATGGATGTCTGTCCCTTGATGTCCTCCTCACCTATGGCTCAATAGGTAGATCAAGTTAGGGCTGCTCCCCCTGTCCATCTTCTGTAGAGACTCCCTCATCCTCTTCACCTTGCTGCACTCTCCCGTCATCAGGCACCACGGGAGGAGTAATCGGATCCATGTCTTCCAGTTCACCTGAACTGGGTTGGGTCTTCTCTGGCTTTTCAATGTCTTCTATACACTGATCTTCAATGAAAACCACATCTCTGCTCCTGACGAGCTTCCTCTCGGTCGGATCCCACAACCTGTAACCGAACTTCTCATCACCGTACCCTAAGAACACACACTGCCTGATCTTCATATCGAGCTTGGACCTCTCGTCCTTTGGTACGTGAATGGATGCCCTACATCCAAACACCCTGAGACGACTGTACGATGGATCATGTCCAGTCCACACCTTCTCAGGTACTTCTCCATTCAATGGGGCTGATGGAGACCTGTTTATCAAATACACCGTCGTGTGCATTGCTTCTCCCCAGAACATCTTAGGCAACTTTGCATGGGATAACATGCATCTGATTCTCTCTACAATAGTGTGATTCATTCGCTCAGCCACACCATTGACCGACTGTTCATGCCGTATACCCAGTGACTTGCAATACTCGTGGAAGTCACCTATGTATTCACCACCATTGTTAGTGCGGATGCACTTCAATGATCTGTCTGTCTCTCTCTCGACCATAGCATGAAACAGTTTAAACACACCAAAGACCTCGTCCTTGGATTTCAAAGCATACACCCAAACCCTCCTAGATGCATCATCTATAAAAGTGACAAAATACAATGCCCAACCCAAGGTTTTTGTCCTCATAGGACCACAAACATCAGAGTAAACCAAATCTAATGCATGTACTTTATTAATATGAGAAGCAGTTTTAACAAAAGAAACTCTATGCTGTTTCCCAGATAAACAGTTAATATAGGTTTTGACAGGACCTGTCACGTCTGGAAGGAGACGCTTCTTCGCTAGTAGCTGAAGCCATTTTTCACTCATGTGGCCTAGACGCCTGTGCCACACGTCAGTAGCTAAATCTTCCACTGTGTTCAATTCACCCTTGCATACACTGACACTTGCCTTGTAAAGGGTGCAACACTTCTTTCCTCTGGCAGCAATCAACGAACCCTTGATGAGCTTCCAGTGCCCACCAACAAACCGGCTTTCATAACCATCATCATCCAGCCTTCCCGTCGACATCAGGTTGAGGCGAAGGTCTGGAATGTGTCTCACGTCCTTGAGAACCAATGTGCAGCCCACATCAGTCTTCAAACAAATATCACCGACCCCTACAATCTTCGAAACACCAAAATTTTCCATCTTCACTGTCCCATAGTCACCTAACTTGTAGCTTGTGAAGAAATCTCTGCGTGGAGTCGCATGAAATGAGGCTCCCGAGTCTATCACTCAGTCGGTGTCTTGACTCGAAGCCGTGAGACAAATATCGTGATCTGCCAAAAGAATAACAACAACGTCACCATCTAAGGCGACCGCAGTAGAGTCCGATTCATCTTCCTTTTCATTTCCTTTACCCTTCTTGTCACTCTTCTTCTTGTGACATTCATGCTTATAGTGGCCCTTCTTGCCACAATTCCAGCATTCAACATCTTTCCTGGCAACTGACTTGCCTCTTGATTTATCTCGGGCCTTTCCACCCTTTCTGTTCTTTCCTCTCCCCCTGTCTTGTGTCACAAGGGCCTCTTGTTGAGCAGGCCCTAGAGACTTCCTCCTTGTCTCTTCATTGAAGAGACAGCTTGTTACCTGATCCATGGATACCTTTCCGTCTGGTGCGGAATTGCTTAGAGACACCACCAATGTCTCCCAACTGTCAAGCAATGAGCTAAGCAGTAGCAAAGCCTAAAGTTCATCATCCAGGACCATCTTCATGGCGGAGAGCTAGTTCACAATGTTGCTGACTTCATTCATGTGTTCAGCCACAGAACCACCGTCTTTGAACTTGAGATTCACAAGTCGTCTTATCAGGAATATCTTATTGCCGGCTGTCTTCCTCTCATACAACCCTTGCAATTTCTGCCATAGGCTAGCGGCTGAAGTCTCTGTAGACACATGGTGGAAAACCGAATCATCCAACCATTGTCTGATGAACCCCACCGCCTTCCAGTCCACTTTCTTCCAATCATCATCTGACATATCATTTGTCTTCGCCGATACGCCTAGAATTGGAGCATACAAGTCCTTGCAATAAAGCAAGTCCTCCATCTTAGCCTTCCATATGGTCCAGTTAGAACCATTAAAGCTGATCATCCTTAATGAGCCACCTTCCATAATTCAGAACCGATCCCACTCCGTTCAAACAACCTTAACGCTCTGATACCACTTTGTTGGGTGCGTTTCACACAAACCTTCAGATCTCGCCCCCCAATACACTAGAATTATGGACTATGATAATGTAATAATCAAGAATAAACATAAACCACACAACACAGGGAGTTTTTACGTGGAAAACCCTCAAAAAAGGTAAAAACCACGGGACCTAGTCCAGATCAACAATCCACTATCTCAGGGAACTGTTACAACTGATCTCAAGCACACACCGCTTGGATCAAACCTTCTTCACCCACTTGGGATGGATATACAATTAGAGAATAGTAAAAAGGAGCGATCTCACCGATCTCGAGGACGTAGAAGCGCTGAGACGATGGTTGCGCAGAAGAATCCTTCTTCAAGCAACTTCTCCCTTCTACAAGTCTCCTCTCTCTCTCTCTTCTCTTTCTCTCTTCCTCTTTTTCTCTCTTTCTCACCTTGGACGTACAAACCACACAATGGGATGCCCTAATCTCATTTTACAACTCTTAAGTACAAAAAACGGAGGAATTAGAGCCCAATAAGGAAACTGCGTATAAGCAGTCTGCGCTGGGTCGGGCGCCCGGTCACCGGACCATCGGGCACCCGGCCAATCCAAAAAACGTCCAGCAACAAACCAAGAGAAAAATCCAATTTCGGGCGCCCGGACCAATCATGGTACCCGGCTGTCGTCAGAACAGTCCAGCAGCATTGCTACCCTTCTGATGGAATTTCGGTCGCCCGGCCCCAATTTGGTCCGGGCGCCCGACCACACCAAGAGGAGGAAATCCCATCATCTCTCTCTCTCTCTCTCTCTCTCTCTCTCTCTCTACTTTTTCAAACACTAGTCCCCGTGAACAATATTAATGACTATCATTCTCATTAAATGCAAAATCCTTTCTTGTGCACGAGAGGCTAGGAGGCCATCTGTCTGATTACCCTTTCTCATTCCACAGGGGGAGAGAAACAGACCCATTCTAGCAACTCCCAAGCTCCATTGTTGTGTACGTAGGAACTCGCACCAGGTGGATTTCTCCTCTTCTTTGTATGAACTTGATGTACATGATTTGAATGAGAAGCATTACTTCCTCTCTACATCTTTACATATTAGATTGTTGTTCTTCTTCTCTTCTTGATTGTGAATATTGGGCTAGTGTGATTTTGCCACACTACTCGTTGTCGACATGGGATCAAAGCCACAAGAGTGGTGATTTTATCTCAGCCTCTTGGTAAAGAAGATCAATCAGTCTCTTGAGTATGGATTGAGGTGAGAGACATGAAGTTCCTTCGAAATATTTCAAGCTTAAAGGTAGACATCATCCATACTGGTTAGAGAGTTAAAGATTTATTTGTTTTTTTCATCTACTATGTCATGTGTTGATAAAAGGAATACAAATGATAGGGCATCAATTTGATATGCTAGATTGGGGCATCTTAGCATAGATAAGTTGAAAGTTATGGTGTAAAAAAAAAATGGTAAATAAGCTGCCTAAAAGTTTACTGTCTTTGGTAATGGTGAGGTGTGTGAAGGGTGTCAATATGGCAAGGCACATCGCCCTCCATTTTATAAGTCTTTTTCAAAGTGCAAGGCCCCATTGGAGCTTATTCATAGTGAGTTACTGGAACCCCATGTTACACATTCATATTCGGGTTTTCGATGCATGGTGTTGGTCGTTGATGATTTTACAAGATATACTTGGGTTTATTTTTTAAAAGAGAAATCAAATGTGTTTTCAAAATTTAAGGAATTCAATATGACAATTGAAGTGCTTTGCTTTTAACAAGAAAATCAAGCAGTTAAGAATTGATAATGGAGGAGAGTTTACTTATAATTATTTTTTCTCATTTTGTCAAACAAATGGTATTAAAAGAGAATTTTCTTATGCCTACACACCACAATAGAATAGTGTGGCTAAAATGAAGATTGGACATATTGCAGAGACCTGCAAAAGTTGGCTGCATACAAAGAATTTACCCAATGCTTTATGGGCGGATGGTATGGCATATGCAACTTATGTAATTAATTGGGTTCCTCTTAACCCGGTCAACATGAGATCCCTTTATAAATTAGTATTTGGAGAGAAGTCGAGTGTCAAACATTTTTAAGTCTTTGGTTCAATTTGCTATGTTTATGTTCCGGATGAAAAGAAAACCCAGTTGGATGTAAAAGGCAAGGAAATGCATTTTCATTGGTTATGATTAAAGGAAGAAATGGTGGAAGTGTATGGATCCCTCGACTCATAATTTTGTTGTTTCTCAAGATATTGCATTTGATGAAAGCTTCTTCGTATCATGGAATGGAAGGAGTTGTCATAGGAAGTGTTGGTGGTAAAACTCATGTTCAATTGAAGCCACAAGAAGAAGCTAGCTCGCCTGTAACTCCAAATGCCCCTATGGTGTCAAGTGGCTCCTCTCATTCGTCTATAGGGGAGCAATGTGATCAGAGAATTGAAACTAGCAGTTATGTTAAGACCACCGTTTCTTAGAAGGTCCTAGAGAAAAATTGTCTTACCCGCTCGTTGTACATTCATGTTTTCTTGCTTGCCCGATTAATGATAGTGAGACTTTTTGTTTTGATAAAGCAAAAGGTGTTAAAGAATGGAATTATGCCATGAATGAGGAGATGCATGCTCTAATGCAAAATCAAACTTCAAATCTTGTGCGTAAGCTCAATGATGTGAAGCCTATCACATGTACGCAAGGCTGATGGAAAAGTGGACAGATATAAAGAAAGACTTGTTGCTCGCCGGTCCTCTTAAAGCTTCCCGACCCAAGGCTGAGGTATACCCACTCGGGTTGGGTGTACGGAGGACTATAGGAAGAAGCTACCAAATAAGGAATCACTCCAGGCCTCGTAAATTTTCATGGAGCTCTTCATTTGATGAATGGGCGTATCTTCAACTCGGCCTATCCATTACGGTCCAAACTGGTCCACCCAATAAGTTAACCGATAAGGTGGAAACAAGCTGGATTAGTGTCCCTCTATTAATGGACGTAAAAATAAGACTAGGTGAAGCCCGTTTAGTAATGAGCCTTAATTTCTTGACCCTATCCACATGATAACATGATGACCGGGCCTACACCAGTCCAGGCCCACCATACTGGGCCCTACCCTTTTATCATTTTTTTTTTGTTGGAAATACAGGATTCTTTTGTGCCAGAGAGAGTTTGGGAGGCTGTGATTTTCTGCTAGCCCACACATGTTGTCTGTGTGAAGTATCCAAACCATTCATGAAGCCCCATGTACGTGGGGTAAACATACCATGCATTGTTTACCTGAACCAGACTAGGACCGCAAATCTTAGACCATTCAGAAGCGACCATCCAACAGGCACGGTTTCAAACATGCAAGAGATCCACCACCAACATTGTGAAAAAAAGAACCAAAATCAACCGTACATCATGCATGGTCCATCATAGTCGCATAAATAGACATACATGAATTTAGTTTGAATATTATATTTAGAGATGTGAGATTACTAACCCCACACATGAGATTAGTGGCCTAATTTTGAGTGAGGATTGTTTTTTAATGAACATGAGTTCGCTGTGGACTATGCAGTGTGGCCCAATTTTGATATACCATTCATCGTGTGAGGTGCACCTTCTATATGGTTCATCCATCATACAGCCCACTTTGGATATGGGTCGTCCATCATGAGAGACCTTGGATGTGGACCGTCCATTAGGTGGGGCTCACTTGATGTCAATTGTCCATTATGAGGGGCCACACTTTTATGTGAGTCATCCATCATGTGAAGCCCACTCCATCCATTATGTGAGCCCACCTTGATGTGGACCATTCTTTATGTGGGGCCCCACCTTCATTATGGGCCGTTCATCATGTTAGCCCATCTTTAATATCAACTGACCATCACGTGGGCCCACCTTCAATGACCATCATCCATCATGTAGATCCCACCTTTGACGTGGACTACCATTTAAATGGGATTACTTATGTGCATGTTCCGTCATATTGGGCCACACTTTGATGTGGGCCATCCATCATGTGGGGCCTACCTTTGATGTGAACCTTTCATTACGTGGCCCACCTTGATGTGGGCCCCACTTCAATATGAGTCATTCATTATGAGGGGCCCATCTTTTGTGTCCACCATCCATCATGTAGGTCCTACCTTTGTTGTGGACCACTATCATGTGGGGCCCATATCAAGTAGGTAGCCCATCATGTGGGACCCATTTGATGTCCACCATCCATCATGTCGGTCCCACCTTGGCTGTGGACTATCCATCATGTAGGGTCCAACCTTCAATATGAGTCATTCATCATGTAGACCCACCTTTAATGTCAACCATATTCAATATCCACCATCCATCACTTGGATCTTACCTTTGATGTGGACCATCCATCATGTAGGTCCCACCTTTGTTGTGGACCATCTATCATGTGGGGCCCACTTGATGTGGAGTCCATCATGTGGGACCCACCTTTGATGTCCACCATCCATCATGTAGGTCCCACCTTTGCTATGGACCATCCATCATCTGGGGCCCAACTTTCAATATGGGTCATTCATCATGTGGTCCCACATTTAATGTCAATCTCCCATCATGTGGTTCCACATTCAATGTCCACCATCCATCATATGGGTCCCACCTTTGCTATGAACTGTCCATTATATGGGGCCCACTTGATGTGAATAGTTCATCCATCATGCGGGGCCACATTTTAATGTGGGTCATCCATCATGTGGGACCCACCTTTAGTGTTCACTGTCAATCATGTGGGGCCCAACCTTCAATATGAGTTGTTCATCATGCAGGCCTACCTTTGATGTCAACCTTCCATCGTGTGATCCCACCTTCAATGTCCCCCATCCATCATGTAGGTCCCACCTTTGATGTGACCATGCATTATGTGGATCCACCTTCAATATGGGTTGTTCATCATGTGGGCCCACCTTAGAGATATTCTAAAGAAGAGAACAGGGCAAGATGGGAATTACTTAAAAAGTTTAAGGACAAACTTGTCCAAAAAATAATTAAAAAATGCCTACCTGCTTAAGCTAAATAAGCTCTTAAAGAAAAAGTTACTTCCCTATCACTTATTATTTAAGGATTTTTTTACTCGTTTATAAAAAAAAATAAGCTCTAAAATGAAAGTTTTACCAAACTATCTATTTTCATAATAAGAATTTATTTTTTTTAAAATAAGCAAATAAGCTCTTATTAATAGATTTGCCAAAAGCCTGGTCATTCTCTCGTACAGCTGAGGAGAGGGATGCCAGAAATCCTGCCCAGAGTATTCAATGCATACTTGATTTTTACGGAGCCCATGAAACCCGGTGCATTCATTAGAAGGATAGGTCCCATGATGAACCGACCCAAGACAAGATCAGTCCAGTAAGATCAATTGGATCGTTGGTAATTGATAATAGACAGTACTCATCCAATTTACACGTGCAGACCTCCTGATTTTTGGGACGTAGGGACCCTGCTGCACAGGCCGGACGCCATACATATCCCAGTGGGCCCCAGATGTTGGCACTCATACAGTGCTTATGTTCTACAGGGACATGAAGATGAAATGGCCCCTAACAGAGTGGAATGTTCACATCCATCTCGATGGACCATTTAGTTAATGCAATCGAGCGTATATGGCCAACGATATCAAGTGTAATGCAACATCCAAGCCACTGAAAAGTTAGGCCCCAGCTTCAATAATATCAGGCACAAAAATCAGGGCAGATCATAGATCAGATGAGCCGTACTACGCCTTTAGTAAAACCATTGGCCATCTACTGCTTTCTGGGTGTGTCCCACCTGATGAACGGTTATTTCCAATTTTTTCACCTATCTTCAACCCGTAAATCAAATACGTGAGCTCATGTTAACCCGTATGGCCTGATGCATCATGGCAAAAGTGAGCCTGTATCACAGCTCAAAAACTCAAAGACTCTGGACACGAGTTGACCCAGTCGAGTTTTCGTGTTAGTCATCGAGTTTTTAGAACTAGGATTTATACAGAGAGTTGTACAATACTCACGCTGTGAATGATGCTTGATGCTCAGGCACTCAGAAATTGTACACGTGGCAAATCTCACAAGACTCGCATAATCTGTGGGGCTGTCAATGGGTACCGGTAGGGCAAACACAAGTATCCGATGCACCGAACCCGGTTTTAATGGGCTTCGGTCTGGTCAGGTCCAGCCACATTAAGCCTAACTTGTTTAGCCTCTTTCTTGGGTCTTCGTAAGGTCAGGCTACATTACGCCTGACTTGGATATCAATCACGCCACAAATTAAGGTCCATACCAGACTCGCAGGCATCTTTTACTAGCCCATGCCCAACGTGTCAGGACCAAACTCAAAACCCAACGGGCCAGGCCGCTGTGAGACTACCAAACCTCTCAGATGTGTGTCCTGTGCAAATCGTCTCAGTTAACGTGGACTTGGTCGGACCCGATCCAGACTGACTTGAATTACTGGACGAGTTACCCCCAACTCCGCCCTTGTCAGGCTGATTCACCGCTGAGCCTAACTAGAGCTGAGCCAAGCTAGCTTGGTTAACTCAGTCGACTCAGCTCGATTCTGCTCAGATAGAAGCTAGGTTCGAGCCAAGCCCAGCTATTTCTTTGAGCTCGAAATAATTTCAAGCCAACCTTGAGCTGACCCCAGCTCGGTTCGACTCAGTTAGAAGCCCGGCTCGAACTTGACTTGGTTCGACTCGGGGCAGTTTAAAATACCTTAAATATATATAATATACATTTTTAAAAAAATCATCTGAACTCTCTTTTTTTGTCACCCAAGCCGACCTGAACTCAACTCAAACTCGGCTCAAGCTTGCCCAAGCTGCTGACCGAACCGAGCCGAGCGACGCCAAGCTCGACTCAGTTCGGCTCGTGTACAGCTCTACCACTGACTGGGGTGAGATACATCTCAACTCAAGACCAGATGAGTCAAGTCTCAGTCACCGATTCTTTTAATCATGGTTTTAATAATGTCAAGGGGTCAACCATAGACCATTACTAGGTCCAAAATGAGTCTACAAGGCCATCCTATGTCCACGCTAAAACATGTGCCGACTTGGAACATGTGTCCAAGATGTAAGCCACCCATCGGGTGGCCCAATCACATATACCCAAAAATCCCGCCATTCGATTTCCCAAGGGGGAAAAATAAAATTCAAGAGCTAAAGAAGACTTGATAAAATTTCATTAACGTAACTATTTGTTCTGAACACTCTGGCCTGATTTTCAGAATGAAGTGGGCCGATCCCAGACACCTAATTGTCCCAGCTGAACAACAGCTGCAGGTCACTTATTTTTAACTGCCCATTTCAAGGCAGAAAATGGGTGGTGAAGATAGACAACCAATGTGATATTTATACAGCTGCTATTGTTATTCCTTTGTTGCAGTTCTTTTTCAAGTAAGCTTAAGGTCATAGACTTTTGATCAATGAACAGTTCTTAGAATTTTGGTAAAGAAACATGATCGCTACAACCATGTCTTAATCTTTACAATCATTTCTACCATCCACTGATGTGTCCCTCAGGTGGAAAAATCCAAACCATGAAATAGAGAGCCAATTGATGGAATTGGACAAGGAAACATGTGTGCTTTTTGGGCAAACTCATTTCCATAATGAATAGCAGTTGTAGAAATGTTGTCGAGCACAAGGAAGGAGACGAGAGCCTGATTGGCAACTTCTGATTAGGGCAAGATGCAAACCTGAAGGAAGAAAGGAGATTATGGGAATAAACATAAAGGCTGTGCAGGGTGACCAGTCACAAGCACAGCGTAGCATCGTAAGGTTATTTCATATTTAGAAAGGTCCATGTGATTCTAGAGTACACCAAGTAAAAAAGGATGGCTTACAAAAAAAGGTACCTCGTTCTGTTTGACTCAAGTCTAGATGATGCACTAACATATACATGGTAAATTAACACAGTGACTACAACCCATGCACTTATAACTCCATTCAAGAACTCATAAAGAGCCAATGGCCCAGTTTTTTTAGAGCTCGTCTTCATGGGCAATGGCATAAAACTGGGTGTCTAGGTAGTCGAAGTTCATAGATTGGATTAGACTGGGAGATTATCTAGACCTTGTAGATACTTACGAGTGCCTTTGGAGGCGTAATTTAGTTTTTATTCCTCATTCAGATAGATTGGGTTATCACTTTTCACTTGGAAATGAAAATTTTAACATCTACAATGGTTCTGATGTTTTTGGTTCTAGATTTTATATTAGCCAAACTCAGACATCCTACACATTTCGATCTATAGCTTCTCTAACTGAGAATAGTGGTAAGGCTTGCAGCAGATGGAATTCTTGGCCCTCCATGCCTCCACAGATCTATAGTCTATACAAGCTAATATTATGGGCAAGTGAACAAGAGTACGAATGTGAAGTGCAACTGCAAGTAAAAGTCTCACGAAAGTGATACATGTGAACCCATTCCCTAACGTTTCTCAGAGTGGACATTGGAAAGATTGTCAGTTTCATCAATGACAGCTCATGCTACAGCCACGTCTGCTTCCAATCAATTGCTCTTGGACATGTCGTTAGATCTAGAGCCATCTCGTGAAATTCCTGTAAAGATTCAGCCATTCAGGCATCGTCATTTAGTCTATAATGTCCAGATACTAGAATAAAGTTGGGTGATGCCTTATGAGATTCCCATTTATATTTTTAATAGGATTCCATGGCCGTTAGGAAGACCTCTCATGAACTGGCATAAAGCCTATTATTGGGCACTACTATGTCGGCGTCGTCCTACTAAGACTAGACTCGACAACACACCTCAGAACCGTCAGTTGGTTCATTCACAAGGATGGAGGGGATTTTCCATTTTATTGCCTTTAATATAACACAAGGATAATGGACGCCTTAGCTGAAAATGGTCAGCATGCATCATACCCATGAATGCATGTTTGTGAACAGACCGTCTATCCCATGCTAGTCATTCTAAATGACCTGACAATTCCACCTATAATTGCATAGGCCATTGTCTACTTGCAAGAGTACGAGTTTGGTTCAAGTGTGGAAGAAGCACCAAATCAGAAGGATGTACCATTTTGAAGACCTCAAGAAGCGGATTGACCATACCATTAAATCAAGAGTATGTACCATTTTGAAGACTTAAAAGGAGAGGACGAACCATACGAGACAATTACATCATCTACCTGCAGGAGTAGGACTTGGCATAAGTATGGAAGAAGATCGCGTATCCTTTTCACAAACCAAGTGTTTACACCACTCTATGGATTGATACAACAAAAGTCGTGTTAAGTCCAAGCTCATTATGATCTTGAGCCACATCAAATGGATGAGAACATGGTGTGGCCAAAAAGTTTTACGATCGCATTCAATATGTAATTCCTTACCATACTACCACACTTGAGACCTATGTCGCTGAGGTGCCAGCTTTCATGACTATGATCAGGTCCCACTTCCCCAAACCAAATGCCATGACCATGATCTAATACTAGTGTCCTCAATGGATGAGATCCGAGAAGTGACACCCATTATTCTAACAATCATGGTTTACAAAATGTTAGCCGCACATTAAGTGTTGCTAATGTATTCAATCAGAGAAAATTAATTCTCAAGTAAAACTACTTCAGTCTCGTTTTCAAATTAAAACATTGATACATGTTTCCCAAGTGGGAGAATGTAAGATTTTCCCATCTAGTGGGCAATCATTAGATCAACTGTCTTTGATCAAACGAAATCAAATCTACCCATTGGATTATAAGAAATGAGCATGACAGTGTAGCTTACTTGTGGTGTGAATAAACTTAATATGATAAGAGCCCACAAACTCTCCACTTGATCATGTGATGAGATCATAGCAAGTGCAGACTTTCTAAAAGTGTGGAGACTTGAGGGCTAAGAAGTCCTAATGGGTTTAAGGTTCTTAAGATTCATCTGTATATAAAAATCTTAATCCTCAAGCCTCTCTCACATTTTGCACTTCTTCCCCCATCTTAAGAGCGCCTTAGAGAAAGATGGGGAAAAACAAGGCTATTTTGAAGCGTCATCAAAAGTACAACAAGGACAGCAAAAACAGACAATCCAAGTATGCGTTCTTGTCGGTAAAACTCCATTATTTGGGCCATTTTGGCTATTTATCTAAGCCAACTTTGTTAATAAACCGTTTGCAAATAATTTGATGCTCCCATATGTATTAAACTCAACAATAGCAATATATTTTATAAGAACATCAATCAGGCTGCCAAACCCCTAGGGTTGCAATTGAGTGGGACTCCTAAAAGGAGAATAGATCATGAAAGGAATAGCAATCTGATTAGATAGCCAGTAGTGATCAATTGCCACTACCATAAAACTCATGAATTGAACTCATGCATAGCCAAGCAACCAACACCACCACTATCAGTAATCACCAAGATAAAACAATCAAATGCAATCTGATTAGATAGCCAGTAGTGATCAATTGCCACTACCATAAAACTCATGAATTGAACTCATGCATAGCCAAGCAACCAACACCACCACTATCAGTGATCACCAAAATACAACAATCAAATGCTGTTCACAACACCAAATTGATTGTGATCACAGTCATGACTTCAGAATCAAGATCTTAAATTGTCTTTTGATAGCAGTTGATTGATCTAAATTAGAGTTAATAAAAGCAGTCAAAATTCAATGCCATTATTGTCAAACCATGGCCGAATTTCAATCATCATCATCATCTAACCTTATCCCAATTAAATGGGGTCAGCTACACGAACATTGTTTCACCATTCCACTCTATCAAGATCCACATCCTCAGTTAAACCACACGTCATCAGATCTTTTCTTACTACCTCCACCCACGTCCTTTTGGGCCTTTTCCTTGCCCTTTTAGGGCCTCCAACTTGAACAAACTCAGTCCTAACCAGCGTAGGTTCTGTTGCACAAATGGCGTCACTTCTGAGTTCCCTCAAATACATTCATATCTAATTCTATCCCTCTGCAACTCCTGATATTGCAACTGATCTTTCTCAACATCCTCATTTCAGCTACGCTCATCCTATGAACATGTTGTTCCTGAATGTCCAACATTCTATCCCATAAAGCTAGCCATCCTATAAAATCTCCCTTTCAAATTGACTGGTATGCAGCGGTCACATAAAACTCCAAATGCACATCTCCACTTCATCCACCTAGCTCCAATTCTATGAGTAACATCCTTCTCGATCTCTCTGCTCTCATGGATTATTGACCAAGATAGTGAAAATTGACACTTTGGGGTACTTCTTGGACAACAATCTTAACCAGTTCCTCATTTACACTCATATTCTTACCAAAATTGCATTTGATATACTCTATTTTTGTCCAATTGATGTTAAAACCTTTAGATACAAAAGCATCCTTCCATAGTTCTAGCCTTGTGTTACTGTTACCCCTTCCCACATATCGTCAATCAAAACTATGTCTTCTGCAAACACATACACCACGGGACCTCCAATTTCATTCACCAATAATGAAGTAATACAATACCAAGATCAACTGAAAACTACATATTCTAATGCAAACATTGCTATGATACCAAATGTAATTGTATTATTTCCATTCTTTTCAGGATATACATTGAAATCACGATTTCTTTAGTAGCAAGAATGAATAAATAGATAGCTTGGGCATTAGGGAATGGAGAGAGAATTCGGTTTTGGGAAGATCAAGGGTGGGTGATTTTCCGTTGAAGGTGGAATTCCCTCGTTTATTTCGCATTTCGACAGATCAGGCCGCCTTTGTTGCTGACTGTGCGTTGATTGTCGGTAACGAGGCCGTCTGGGAACCTGCTTGTAGGAGTTTTCTACAGGACGAAGAGGTTGATGATTACTTCGCCAACCTCAATCGGATTCATCTCTATCGGCCGGACCCTTTCATCACTGATAGTCTTATTTGAAGGCTAGACAAAGTCAATGTCTTCACAGTGAAATCCTTTTATGTGTTTCTCCAAAAAGAAGACAACCAGAGGTCAGAGGTTAAAATGTACCATGTGTGGCACTACAAAGTTCCCCCCAAGTACGCGGCATTCAGTTGATTGGTGGAAAACAAGAAAGTTCTAATGGTGGACAATTGGCGCAAGAGGGGAATGATCATCCCTAACATTTGCTTGTGTGGTATGGGAAATGAGGAATCGGTGGATCATCTGTTCGTCCATTGCAGCTTTATAGGACGGATTTGGGAGGATATCTTATCTCGGTTTCAGGTGGCCTGGTCTCTCCCCTCCTCAGTGGGCGACCTTCTAAAGGCTTGGAATGGGACGACGTTGGGAAAACAAAGGACAGCCTTATGGAGGAAGTGTATTTTGGCGGTGTGGTGGGCTGTGTGGGAAGAGAGGAATGGCAGATGCTTTAGAGGCGAAAGTAAAGGGGCGGAGTGTGTCTCTCATAGGGTAAGGTCTTTGTTAATCGAATGGGCGGCCATTTCTAATAAGTTGAAGGATTGTAACATCGCCTTTTTGGCCTAGTAGGCGGATCGCTATCTCAGCGGTTCTGGGTATTGTTGTAGTTTCTCCCCTTTTTTTCTAATAAATTCACGTTATCTTTCAAACAAAAAAAAAAAAGATAGCTCAATTATGTTGTCTTCACGTTACCACCTTTGATGAAGCTTCAAATAAACCTTATTCTTTCTAGATTCTCTCCTTTAGGACACTCTCAAGATAGGAAAGCAATCCCAAACATGAGAGAAGTTTAAGGACCAAGTCTTCTATATATAGAAGACTCATAAAAATCTTCAACTCATAAGAGTCATTGCCCTTGAGTCTACACACTTTTAGAAAATCCACACTCACTAGGATTCCACCACATGATCAAGTGAAGGGTTTGTCGGCCAATGATTGACAAATTCTCCAAATTGAATCAAACTCGTTCAAAACCAATTTTTGTTTGGCACCAAGAGTCGAGATTAAGAATAGAGGGTGACTCAGCCCAACTCCACAGAGCATGTGGACCGAACGAGTTGGTCCGATTTTCCACATCAAAAAAATTTGGAATCGGACAATACCATGTTAAGTTCACACTACAGCGGGCACCACCTGCATGCTCATTAACTATGATCCAACTGCTAGATTCGATCTGATTCAGTCAATCAAGACCGCTAATCTATGGTGACCAACTAAAAGAAAAAGCTATACTAAAGTGAGGTTAGCTAAAGCTAGACTTTGGCAAACCTAACCTAATTGCACCCCTTACCCAATAATGCAAAAGTTACTATATTTGTGCCACCATCAGTCACAATCCTTCAAACATCACAAGGGCTCCAATATCAATCCTTATAACAGGCCCATTATATCAAAGCTTCGGATGGTGGACCTAAGACATCATGGTAGAAACTGGAAAAAGAAACTAAGTTGAACTTGAAATAAATGTATGAATGAATTTCCAATGCTACGATTCTTTGTCAGATCTTCTTGACTACTAAATGTTCCCAATCTAATGCGCTTAGTACATTCAAATGTAGCCTAAAAAAACAGGGTGCCCTAAGAAAACCTGACCACGAATAAATCAAGATGAACATCGATAGTCAAAGTAAGATAGCCGTCTCAAATCCACAGGGGGGTGGGTGTACTAAAAGTGGGGTATGTGTAATAACCCAAAAAAAAAAAAAAAAATAGCGCCTTTCCTGCCATCATATCAGGTGCATGGTATATCCAAGCCATGTCACAGGTGGGCCCCACCGTGAAGATCACTGAACTGAAAGCTCAGTCTACAACTCTTAAATGGACCACATCATCAAAATCATTGGATGACTGACAATTCAACTCAATGTAGAGGCACAGCCCACCTAATGATTTGACCTGTTTTTAGGCCATTGGTGAGTCTCACCCATTTCTGTCCGCCTGCTAGCCCAGCTGGAAGACGCCTTAGCGTTTCAACAGCACGTCTCAGGTTCGAACGCTAAGGAGACACTAATTACACCAATGGGTACATCATGTAACTAACAGTGTGGGTGCATTGCGCAGCTAACAGGGCGAGGGCTAAGAAGTCCTAATGGGTTTAAGGTTCTTAAGATTCATCTATATATAAAAATCTTGGTCCTCAAGCCTCTCTCACATTTTGCACTTCTTCAGTTCTTCCCAATCTTGAGAGTGACTAAGAAAAGATGGGGAAAAACAAGGCTATTTTGAAGCGTCATCAAAAGTACAACAATGACAGCAAAAACAGATAATCCAAGTATGTGTTCTTGTTGGTAAAACTCTGTGATTTGGGCCATTTTGGCTATTTATCTAAGCCAGCTTTGTTAATAAATCGTTTGCAGACAATTTGATGCCCCCATTTGTATTAAACTCAATAATAGCAATATATTTATAAGAATATCAATCAGGCCACCAAACCCCTAGGACGTCTAGAAAAGGCAATTGAGTGGGACTCTTAAAAGGAGAATAGATCGTGAAAGGAATAGCAATCTGATTAGATAACCAGTAGTGATCAATTGCTGCTACCATAAAACTCATGAACTGAACTCATGCATAGCCAAGCAACCAACACCACCACTATCAGTGATCACCAAGACTAGGCCATGCCTAAGACAAGTCTCTCTCTCTTTTTTTCTTTTTTTCTTTTTTGTTAGTCATGCAACGCACCCACCCTGTTAGCTGCGCAACACACCCACATGGTCACATGATGCACCCACCCACCGGTGGGGTTAGTGTGTCTCCTTGGGTCAAGTCTCTATCAATGCAATGATATGTTGACTTAACCAAAATAAAACACAAACATGTGTGCCAAACAGATATCCAACCAACATCTACAGGTTCAACAGTTACTGCCCATTCACCTATGTGTAAACTTAGAATAAAATACTAAAAAGAAAGCTACTGCATCTGATCACAGATTCAAAGAAACCAAATGTCAAAACTCATCATCCAGTAGTCACTGTTCTGAAAGGGATGAAAAGATAAGTAGATTAGGTGCTTACCCTACACCTTGATGGCATACTTCCTTAATGGAAAATACATTTCCCTCTTTTTCTCACGCTCTGTTTTCAAAGATGCCTGAACATAAAAACAAACGAACAAAATATTATAGTACACTCTTGAATGAAGTTTTTCATGTTACATTGTACAAAAACACACACATAAGATGATCTGAATGATTAGTGCACATCACAGACATGTTGCAAGGATCCAGAAATCATCTTTTTTTTTTACTTTTTCAGACAATGATATTATGCAGCTTCAGTCATAGAAGTTCTATGCAGCTACCTCCTCAGGGTCCATATGGCAAACGTCTTTGGTAGATGACTGTTGGTTTCGAGGGCTACCGCATGGCTGGACTACAAGCCAGAACTAGCAGGGAAATGGACAACAAGTTCTCAAACCATGGCCCAAACAAACAAGTTCACAAATTCTTAGCTTTGGATGGTTTTACGGGAGAATACAGAACCTAAAGATAACTGTCACCCCTTTCACATCGAAGAATTGAGACACACTGCGAGACTACTACTTAGTAATTTAGTGTCCCATCTATGGGTTTTCAGGTGCCTCCATTCCAATACACATTAGCTGCAGACATGGAGTAGCTTTTAGCTGTTGGCCTTTTTGTTGTGAAGAAATCACTAATCGTGATGCGATCCAAACGAGTTTTAAAGACTGCAACTAACATCAGACCTCACTATATGACCAAATGAAATCAATTGTTGTGTCAACGTGCACTCAATATGGTGCTCCACTACCCTACGGACTTCGGTGTACCCTACTATGAAGGCAGTCCGTCAATCTAACTGTGATTTCATCCCTCCAGTGTTAAAGGTAGAGGGATTAGATAAGGGGTCGAACTCGCAATCAGGGATGGAAAATGGTACACTTGTGGGATGATGTATGGCAAGGAGATAAGAGCCTGCAATCCGAATTTCATAGCTTGGCAACAATTCCGTTGGATGGCAGTATCACTATTGCTAATTGCTTCTCTAATCCAGGTAGGAAGTGGGTGTGGTCTCGGCATTATAGAAGAAATCCGATGGATGAGAAGGTTAAAGAGTTCTAAAAGACCTCAGCTATGCTTCAAGGTGTTTGTCCCTCTCCTGGGGTGAGAGATGCCACGATTTGGAATGTGGATAAGTTGGGTAAGTTCTTGGTTCAATCCTTCAACAACTTGATCGCTCATGACGACCCGTGCCCAGAGTCGGATCCTTTAGCATTTGTTTGGCAATATGACTTTTCCCAAGATTGCGGTCTTTGCTTGGTTGGCAAGAAAAAATAAAGTGCTCACCAATCACCATTAACAATCTTCAAAAGAAATCGTCGATCAAACCCAACATGTGCTCCATGTGCCTTATCGATGTAGAGTCGGTAAACCACTTGTTTATTCATTGTCCGATAGCAAACGCGGTACAGGAGAAACTAGTGAGGGTTTCAAGATCCCTTGGGCGATGTCGGGTCAATTAAAGGGTTGATGCAAGCATGGCATGGAGGCGGTTGTGGTAAGGAAGGGAGGGCGATGTGGGGGCTTTCCTTGTTAGAGGGTCTACGGTCCATTTGGGCGAATAAAACAATTGACGCTTTAGAGATAAGAGCGGGACAATGTCTATGATGGTTGAGAGGGCCGAGGCAGATGAAAAGATTGGGCGTCCAATCTAAATTTCAATGTAGATTGGTTCTCTTAGCCTCCGTTGGGTGCTCCTTATAGCTTTTGTGCGCATCCGGTGCTCTTTTAATAAAAATATCATTATCTTTCAAACAAAAGTCTAAGTCGTACATCGCACTCACCCACTGCCATTTACCTCTCATCACCTCCAAATTCATTTTTCTAGCCACCCATTCCCCTTAAAGGTAGTATCACTTGAAAAGGTCCAAGGCATCTTCATGTCCCCAAACCTTAGACCACCTAATTCCCCAAGCTTCAAAGTAAGCTTGTTTAGCTTAATCACCCCGGCCTCTTTACATGTGCAAGAGTCCTAACAACCAATCATCATCTAGAGGGTTTTTAATTAAAATAGCCCCAAAAATATGACGTCACCTAGAGATTGACATCAAAATTTCAAGCCATGTCTTTTTTAACCCTTTAGGCACCTTTTGCCTTTTTCGAGACAAAAATGCCCCTCTATCAGCCGTCTTCTCTTATAGCGGTAGCTTGTCGCGAAAGTCGAAAGGGCCTTTTCAAAAGGAAGATTTTGGGCCCCATTAAATCAAGGATTAGGGCCACCCCTCAGCCAATCCGATCCGTTCACTTTAATCAGACAGCAGTGAACCTCCAGTAGGGTCGTTTTAAATTTTTTTAGAGTTGTATGTGGCCCACAATTGCATTAACGTTGTTCGTTAATTCTGGACTATTTTCTCCGATAAAGACCTTTCATTTTTTCCCTCAAATTTAAGCTGATGACATGAAATTAAAACTCTGTTCATGTGAACGGCTTTGATCTGCTACAAGACAATCCAATAGGCCCAACACAAGACGTAGAATGGGTTCAATAGATGGGTCCCTTGTACAAGAAGGCCATTGGTCTTTTCTTTCTCTTTCTGCTTCCTTTTTTTCACAAGGGGACCATTTGGCCATTAGGACCATTGCCACCTCTGTAGGACCCATCCGGCGAGCTTCCAACGTGCATCCGGCGTCATTTCCTCCATTCCGGCGAGCTTCCGAGTGTTTTTTTAAAAGCTCCAACCATACAAAAACGGTCATAACTCCCTCATTACATGGCCGAATTGGGTGATCTTGTACTCGTTGGAAATGTAATTTGATGAACTTTCAAATGGCTTTGGAATCACCTCATTTGGACACCATTTGATTGCCCAAAAGTGAGCTCAAAGTCATTGTAGATAGCCAATACTCACTGTGGAGCATTGGTCCCATGAAAACAGTCATAACACCCTCGTCACATGTCTAATTTGGGTGATCTTGTACTTGTTGGAAAGTTAATTTAATGAACTTTCAAATGGCTTGAAATCACCTTATTTGGACACCATTTAATTGCCTAAAAGTAGGCCCAAATTCAATGTAGATCACTGATACTCATTGTGGATCGAATTGGCCAAGGGGTGGCCCAAATCCTTGATTTAGTGGTGCCCATAATTTCCTTTTAAAAAGGCCCTTTCAACTTCCGCGATAAGATAACGCTGCACAAAAAGACGCTGGCAGAGGGGCATTTTCGTCTTGAAAAATGCAAAAAGTGCCCAGTGGGCTAAAACAAATATGGCTTGAAATTCTGATGTCAAACTCTACATGGCGTCATAATTTGGGGCTATTTTAATTAAAATCCCTCGTCTAGCATGCAACCACACATTGACCATCCAAACACGTTGTCCCAAAGAGACCATCCAACTGAATCCAAACCCCGTCATTCAGTCCTTGCTGCTCATGTCCAGCAATCCAAATCATTTCCTCTAAATCCAATCCAAACTCCTAATGAACAGCCATTCCCACTAGTTAACTTTTCACTCCCAAAGACCAGCCCATCCAACATACTTTCCTAAAAAATGTCTAAGCCATTCCAAACTATCCAATTTTTTCTACCCTCAAAATCGATCTGTCCAGCCCTCAAACCCGTTCAATTTCATCCATTGTTACCATCAATCATCGCCCCGACTTGAAGTTTGTTTGAGCGACTACATGAGAAAACCATGCAATCCCTCTTAGTCTCTTGTAGATCACTCTTTTTTGAAGTTGACAATTGTACACGTTCTCTACATGAAGCACCTCTGTGTTCCAAAGACTACAATGAAGAAGCCATCTGATCCCCCTAAATCGCTGAATTTTGAATTCAATGTTGGACCTACTACGAAACTCACGGCATTTATTTGATGATGTGTTCACAAATCTGCTATTGAGACACTGTAAGTGTTGGTTGTAAACATGACTATGCCATGCCAATTCTGTTTGTGTTCCCTTGCCATTGTTGCAGTTACAAGCACGTCACTGTCATGATGTGTTCAGGACTGCATCGTGTATTAACAGCAATAAAGAATGGTGTAATGAGTTGGGCCCACAAGTGCTTAAATCAACCTGACCTAGTGACCAAGTTCAGGTCAAGTCCAGATTTTTATTAACGGTCAACCATCCCAAGATTTGCTGAACAGGAATTCCGCAGGCAAAAACCATCATGTTCTCAGTATTAACTATACGAAAGATGAAAATCTTTAATTAAAGAAGCAAGCTAGAACTAGGCGGGGACGAGAGAGGAGCTTTCCACAACTCTCTCTCTCTCTCTCTCTCTCTCTCTCTCTCTCTCTCTGTGCGCGCGCACGCGCGTAGATGGTGCCTCCCTCTCTCTCAGTTTGCATTGCCTACAGGCTACAACCATACCAAATGCACCCACCAATCGGTGGAGTTAGTGTGTCTCCTTAGCACTCGAACCCGAGACCTGCTGTTGAAACGCCTAGGGATCTTCCAGCTGGGCTAGCAGGCGAGACCAAGGTAGGCCAAAACGGTTACGTATCGGCCGATACGGAACGGAAACGGCCGAAGCCGTTACGCGATACCGGGTCCAAAACGGGGACCCCTAAATTTTTTGGCCGTAACGGTCGAAAAACGATTTTTTTTTTTAATATAAATCTGATATTTTTTTATTTTTTCACACTTTTCTTCTCCCATTTCTTTTCTAATCTATTCTTTTGCTAAAAACCAGTGTTTGCAGATCGGCCTATTTTACTATATTGGTTAGACACACAAGAGTCCCCATTTTATAGAAAAAAATGACTTTTTTTTTCAATTTTCTTCTAGTTTCTCCTCCCTAAAAAAAAAACCGTTGGGCTTTCGGGCGCTCCGCCCCGAACCCCGAACAGGGGCGCGCCGCCCCCTGCACCCCCGGCGAGCTGACCGCGCAGCTCGACCCGCGTTCCAACTCTGTGTAAGGGTCATAGTTTGTTGAGTCCAGTTAGTTATTTTCTAGATTTTATTGAATCCTCATATAGATCTAGGTCATATAGGATAGCTTGCATTGCGTTGAAGTTCAATAGTCAAAACTGCATTGGAGGATACTCATTCAGTCAAAATTAGAATATTTCTCAACTCTCTTGCTTGTTTTACTTTGTCAATGCATTGGTTGTGTTTACATTAATGTCTTGTTACATTTGTATATATTATGGAATCAATTTAAACAATAGTTGCATCAATTTCAGATTAATTTCGGAATAATTTTAAAAATTAGGGAAATTCATTTTTTTCAAAAAAAAATTCTGGTTTAAAGGTTGGATAATATGTGTTACTTATAATAGACAGTTAGAAATTTGAATTTATAAGTTTTGCAGTTAATTCCAAGTTATCAGCTTCATAAATTCATCAGACAGCCCGATACAGCTTTCTCACCAAAGAGTAGACCGCTTCACCACCATAAACATGTTCAAAATTATAAATGAATGCATATTTGTGATGTTTAGAATTTTCTGGATTTAATCCATATTTTTTTAGAATTTTTTGGCAAAAAAAAAATTTGGACCGTTATGGGGGGCGTATCGGCCGATACGGCCCGTATCCGTATCGAAAACGGTGGGCACCGTTACGCCCACCGATACCGCTACGGGACACCTTGGGCGAGACACAAAAAGGGAGGGGTGCAACGCGAGGACTTCCTGGGAGGTCACCCATCCTAGTACCATTCTCACCCAAGTACGCTTAACTGCGGAATTCTGATGGGATCCGGTGCATTAGTGCTGGTATGATTGCACTCCAAACAAAACATATCAAAGAAGTTGTTGCGTACTTCCGTTGCCAACTTGCAATGGATAAAATATGACTGAGCATGTCTTCTTCCACACAACGAAGGAAGCAAATACTCTAAAAAGCTTGGTTTCTTTCACACAAATAGTCTAAAATCATAATATTATTAACTGTAGCTGTCCAAGCATAAATCTCCACTCTTGGGGGTAAGAGATTCACCCACACCTATCATCATAAATGATGTTTGGCTCCATGGTGCAAGTGGTGATTTATTGAATAAACAACGTCAAGGAGAAGTCATTTTCTGGTGTGCCATTCCAAATATTGTGATCCGCATTCATATCAACAAATACCTAAGTTAGCATGCTGAGAAGCTCCTCTAGCTAAAACTCCTCATCCTTTATATCCCATCATATCAATGCATTCCACACAATAGTACCCCCTAGATATTCGTAGGGATCATTCACCTACTCGAACGACATCTATTTACATTCTAAACTAAAGCTATTTTTCTTTTTCTTTTCTTTTTTTTGTTGTTGTGGGGTCGAGTGTTGCTAGTACCCACAGCAACACACTCCAGCCTGACTCGTGCAAAGAACCTCCAAGCCGTGTATCGTGTGAATCCCACTGTATCGATCATTTAGCCGATAGTTTAACTATCGGATAAGCTACAAGGTCTAGTCTAGAGATGCAATAGGAGCTTGGAAACCTCAACACAGTGCTTCAGATCTTAAGACAGAAACCCGATTTACAAACATAGTCCATGAATCCAATGAATGCATAAAACAAGTGATTTGAAGACATATTCAAATTTCCAAAACGAAAACAATGTTGGCTTGTAAAGGGCATGCGAACAAGTACCTGATGTTTGGTCAGTCGCCGCCTGATGGCCCGTGTCTTCTTTGGCCGCAGATCGAGCGGCAGGAACTTCTTCTTCTTGTATACTTCCCTCAATGCCGCCTTCTGCTTCTGAGAAATCACAGTCAACACCTGCGCTATCGACAACCTCACGACCTTTCTGCATCAAACCCAGAGAGAAAATGGCAATTTTAGCTCGACCCGGAAAAACATGCCAATGCTCCATGACCCAAATCGTTAATCCATCGGGATTCATTACTAATACGCCATGCTCAAACACCTCCCCCTATTAGAGAAATCCTACACTTACGATCAGTGGATTAGCAATCTACCAACCAGAGAATGGAAACCTTCAGATGCAGTAGGTTTTCTCTAGATGGTTCACCAGAAAATCATTCCATTAGATGAACGGCATTGATCGCCATATAGATCGAAAGAAAATGGGTCCCACCAGGCACCAGTACAGTTTGTGCTACCTCCATAAAAGACCCACCAACTGTTCGTCGAATTGCAGAAGAGAAACTGAAAACAAAAAGAAAATAGATGCGGTTGCATACATCTTAGAGAGCTTGTTTGGCGCTCCTCCAGTGACTTTGGCGACACGTAGCAGAGAGAGCTCTGCTTTCAGATCTTTCAGCTGGTTTAGAAGATCGACCTTCGATTTTCCTCTCAGCTCGTGGACTTTAATCCTGGCTGTACATTCGAGAGAGAGAGAGAGAGAGAGAGAGAGAGGAATGGACGGATGAGTTGAGAAGAAGGTACTGAGATTTTTCTGATGAAATCAATCGAACGGATTCCAATGGAGTTGCTGCTACTTACCCATGGCGGGAAGGTCTGAGAGCGTAGAGGTTGGCTGCGCCTTCGGGACGAGGAGGAGAAGCGAGCGAGAAAGGGGTTAGGGTTTTAAAGAGAGAGAGAACCCTAAAAGACGACGCGTGCGAAATACACGTTTCTTAGGGACTGAGGTGGGTGGGACCCCTAGGGG
Organism: Liriodendron chinense; assembly: GCA_003013855.2. Taxonomy (NCBI): domain Eukaryota; kingdom Viridiplantae; phylum Streptophyta; class Magnoliopsida; order Magnoliales; family Magnoliaceae; genus Liriodendron; species Liriodendron chinense. The sequence continues at coordinate 489,537 of ML058538.1, read as the reverse complement.
TCACAGTGATGTATATGCCTTAAATCCACACCGTCCAACCATTTTGAAAGCTAATTCTAGGGCATGACGCCAAAATGAGGATGACTCAAAACTTAGGGGACCACACTACATAAACAGTCGTGATTGAATCCCCACCATTAAAAACTTCATGGATTCCACGAAAATGATTGTTTGCCATCCAGCCTGCTGATAAGGTCACAAACGCGTAGATGAAGGTACCACACAAATATCATCTTGATTTAAAGCTTTCGTGGCCCACTGGACCTAGGGTCTCACCTAATCCGGCATGGTGGATCCCTAAACATGGGGTCCACTGTGATGTATGTGACTTTTTTTTTTTTTTTAAATGGTTTGTTCACGCACCCCATTGTTAGTACACCCACCCACTCTTGTTAGTCACATCACACTATTAGCCACCCTCACTATGGGAATCCATGCCATGACCTCAGTGTTGAAATGAGGCTATCTTCACTCAAGTCTGCCACTGGTGATGTATGTGACTTGTATACACACTATCCATCCATTTTGAAAATCATTTTCATGTGCATCGGACCAAAAATGAAGTAGATCCAAATATCAATGGCGCATAATCCAAAAAATAGTAGTAAACAACCATTAAAAACTTCTCATGAGCCACAAAAGTTTTAGACCAAGTTGATATTTGCATAATCTCTTCATCAAGGTCTTTGTAACCTTATCAATAGGTTGGAGATTCAACCATGACTATTTTTGTAGTGTGGTCTACATAAGATTTGGATCTTCTTGATTTTTTTGGATCATGCCTATAATGAGATGTTAAACTGGATGGACAATGTGGATGTAAGGCACATACAATATGGTCCCCACAATTAGGGATGCACCAGATCCACCCAAACTGCGCCCCGCCTATAATCCACCCCCTATTTCTTAGGAAGGTCTAATCTCAATGAAACAAAGGAGGAGAGGTTAGAGTGCGAAGATCGCCTATCACACGTGCCAAATGTGGGATCCGAGCCGATCATCAGGAGGTGAGACTGAATCCGGACGCTGATTGCCTAGCGAGGGAGTGGATTAGGTGAGACCCCGGATCCACTGAGGTGGGTGGGACCCCTGACGGTGGAGCTCACAGTGATGTATGTGTCTTAAATCCAAACCATTCAACTATTTTGAAAGATCAGTTTAGGGTGTGATACCAAAAATGAAGCTGACTCAAATCTTAGGTGGACCACACCATAGAAACAGTCCTGATTGAATCTCTACCATTAAAAACTTCATGGACTTCACCCAAATGTTTATTTGCCATTATTTTCCATCCAACCTATAAGGTCACAAACATCTAGATGACGAGACCACATAACTATCGTCTTGATCCAAAGCTTTTATGGCCTACAAGAAGTTTTTAATGGTCAATCAACACTGTTTCCTACACTATAGCCCATCAAGGATTTGGAACTGATTCATTTTTTGGATGATGCCCTAAAATGAACTTTCGATACAGATGAACAGCATGGATGTAGTCACATACATCATAGTGGCCCCACATGGGTCCCACCCACCTCGGTGGATCCGAGGTCTCAGCTAATCCACTCCTGGGGACCGGGAGCAGATTAGGTGTTACTCGTGTAACATGCTAGTGGGTGTTACCATGACCGTGGACCCACCTTGATGAATGTGTTTTCTATCTGCACTTCGTCTATCCTTTTTTCCACGTTATTGTAGTACGTGGTCCCAAAACTTCAGAAGATTCAAATCTCAGGTGGATCCCACACGGGAAACAGTGTTGATTGAATGCCCACCACTAAAATCTACCCAGGGCCCACATAAGGCCTACTTTAATATTTATTTGCCATCCAACCTGTTGATAAGGCTAAAAATGACCTGCATGAAGGGAAAATAGAAAAATTAGCTTGATCTAAAAAATTTATAGCCCATAATAAGTCTTTAATGGTCAATCACCACAATCTCTAGTAGTGTCGCCCACTTGAGATTTATATTTGTTTTTAGTATTGGGATCAAGTCTTAAAATGAGATGGAAAAATGGAATAACAGCATGTATATATAACACATTCATCAAGATGGGCCCCATACGATCAAAGTAACACCCGCTAATGTGTTACCTAGGTAACACCTAATCCACTCCCTGGAGGTGCCATACTGTAGGTGTTTTATCATGTTGTTCATCTATTTTATCAGTTTGTTTATGGCACATGCTCCAAAAGGCATATCTAAAACTCAAGTGGAACACGTCAGCAAATAGTGGGAATTGAATGCTTACCATTGAAAACTTTCTAAGTCACAATAGTTTTGAATCAGGCTGATATTTGTGCTTTCTCTTCATTGAAGATGGGGCTTAATGAATAGGTTAGGTGGTAAACTAACATTATCATCGATGCCAAAAAAAAAATTAACAGTAGGTGTTTGATCGTATGCTTTAATTTACCTCATTTTTTTTGGTTCATTTCTTAAAATAAACTGACAAAATGGAATGGCATGAATAAAACACATATATCGTGGTGGGCTCAGCAGAGGTTTTCCAGTAGTTAGCTGATGGGTATTAGGATGACAATCCCTGGCGGTACATGGCTTCACTTAACCCAAAGCTCCATGGTGTTGATTGTGGACCCATGGGGCCCACTTGTGGACAACCACTTGTGGGTGGGGCCCATAAGGATGTTCCCGCATCCTCCTTCTCCCGAGAGTTTGAATTTCTAATAAGAAATTTAAACCTCGGAAGAAGATGAGATGGGATAAGATAAGGTTAAACCAACCTTATCTCATCTCATCCCTTATCTCTTTTCCCTCTATTTATAAGAGGACTCCTTCCGTTATCAAATAAAAAAGGAAGAGAAAACGTATAAGTGATATACGGAGAGAAAAGAGAGGCATAGGCATATAGAGTTTATCTGGTCCATCCATCAGATCTGAACCATAGATCTGATCCGGGGACCATCTTCACCGTAGGATCAGAAGTGTGATCAGACCCACTTGCTCCTGTAGCAAATAGGCGGATCGCTGGATCCACCACAAATCCTCGGCTTTGCGAAGGTTCTCATCGTGTAGACCATCAGATCCTGGTGGCCCACACTTCCGCAATTTCTAACAGTGGTATCAGAGCTATTGAACGGCGGATCTCCGATTTAAAGAGGATATAATCGCAATCAAGGTAAATGGCCCTAATCTGAGAATTATAAATTATAGTTTTATTTCATTTTAATAAATACATACGATCATCATCTTATTAATATTCCTTTCTGTCAAAACTCATTTTATTTATCTCTGAGGTATGGAGATTAATAAAATTAAGATTATTAATTAATTAATTTAAAGGAATTAGAATTTTACGATTAAGACCAGATTCTTATGGGTCAGGGCCACTGTCACAAGACAGATAAAGTAATTTTATAAAAGGTCTATATATTGAATATGGATCATTAGTAGTTCTTTATAAAACCGTCCATTGATACGGTAAATGTGAGTCCAAATCAACCATACAAGTGAATGGTTCAAGATCCAAAACAATAGATCAAATGGACACTAGCATGGATGAATTATCATAGATAGAACCTGACCCCAAGATCAAATAGCCACCAAATAGCCATGAAGGAGCCCATCACATCAATGGTTTCAATCACAAGGTTGAAGGCCCCAATGATCGGCTTATAGGATCTAATCCCAACCATTTAAAATGGGGACCCACCTAACGGACGGATGGCTTTGATCTCTAACACAGCGCCAGCCACCATTGCATGATCTAAGGCAGCCATGGCCACCATCTCTCTCTCCTGACCACTGCACACCATGGCCATCTTTTTTTTTTTTTTTCTTGACCGCCCGCAGAAAGCAGCAGCGGCAGCCATGGCCGCCACCGCCAGCAGCAATGCAAGGCCGCCGCCGCCAGCAACAATGCAAGCCGCCGCCGCCGCTGCCACCAGTAGGAGCGGCAGCCATGACTGTTCATGGCAGCAGCTTCCATGGCCGCCGCCGCTGTCTGCGGAAACCGTGATAGCCCCGCCGCCCAAAAAACCCCCATCTCTCTCTTTCAATCTCTCTCTCTCTCTCTCTCTCTCTCTCTCTCTCTCTCTCTCTCCCGATTGCCCAGCCCTGCCACCGCGCCGCCGCAACAGCAGCAGCAGCAACAGAACCGGCCGCCGCCGCCGCCGTTGCCGCAGCAGCAGCAGCGCGAGCCGCTGCCGCCTCTGGCCGTCGACATCAGCCGCCGATGATGATGATGGGGCATGTGCTATTCGCCGCTGCCCCAGCCGAATCTATCACATCAATGGAAGCAGCCATTGATGGGTTTCTACAAAACCCTAATCTAGAAGAAGAAAGAGAGATTGGGCCTTTATGGGCCTGGGTTGGAGTTGAGAAAAATGGGCCTTTTGGGCCTGACTTGAAAAATGAAAAAGAAAAAGGAATTGGGCCTTCCTTTTGGCTTGGCTTGGCAATAGGCCTTTTGGAAGAGAGCCTATTCTTTTGGGCTATCACTTGAGAAAAATAAGCCTTTTTAGACCTAACTTGAAAATAGCCCTTTTGGGCTTGGCCTTTTCAAAAGGACATCGACCTTTTCTTATCGGACCATGGCTTAAGGATATTGGATATGGGCCTATCCTTTTGGGCCATGGCTTAAGAATATTGGGCCATGGCCTGATGGTTGGGCTAATGGGCCTATTTTTTTTTTGAGTTGGGCCTAATTCATAGAATTGTAGGCCTGTCCCATATAAAAGAGAAGGCTAATATGTAAGGACCAATAAAACAAAAAGGACCATCATTGGACATCCATATGTAGATGGATAACCTAAAATCACCATCATATATTAAGCACAAATAGAGATGGGCCGGACTAAGAAACCCAAATCACTTAATATCAAGATTAATCTTGTAAAAGGGCCATTAATCAGCCATTTCTGGACTGATTTAGACCAAGTAAAGGGAAGCGACTTGGGGTTTTTCGGCAAGATCTAACTGATGGTATGGTCCGTTTTTGTGATTAACGGTCTAGATCTAAATTAATCTGATGATCGATGTATGTATTAAAATGAAAGCATATGATTTAAATTATGGATTTGTTCTGTCTCAAATATCTTTTGATTACTTAATGTATATGTGCATGCATTATCAAATATGTGTATGCAAATGAATGAAGATCAAGTATATATCCATACGATCACTATTGATCACGGGTCCACAAATGAACGGAACCATCATCAACTATGATGATCAACATTGATGAGAGGATCCATCATCAATGATGAACATTAATAGTAATGATCGGATCCATCATGAATGGACACGATCAATGGGGTGATTATATTGTCCTTTAATCATAGAACTTCTCTTATTCGTTCAATGGACATGATTGTTTTCTTTAATCTAATGATATATTCATTTTGACTTTAATTTTTATATGATTAAAATTAAGTCATCATTTCATTAGAATATAGATTTCAAATCCCAAGGTTGTGCATAACCTAAGTGGGAGTTTTATTATTTCCCTAAATGATGCATAAACCCATAATGGTGGGTTGTAGGTTATACAAATAGATAGTCGTAAAAGCATGATTTTCATTTTATTTAGAGAACTTGATTGATCTGCACCACCCATACAGGTATGTAGGCTTTCAGATCCCTTATAAGATGGATTGCATACTTTTATAAACTTAAAAGTTTGAATAACCAGAAGAAATTCTGATGATTAGTGCCAATACTTAAGATCATAGCTAAGTAGTGATACATGATGCGATGTAGAGATGGCCTCTAAAGCATTAATCGCCGATCAACTAAAAGGACAACATTTCGACGGCAACAACTACGAAGACTGGTCCCGCGCAGTGCGAAGCCTTCTAGATGAAGATGACATTTCACACACTCTGGATGGGGTTCAAGAGGAACCCATATTGGCTGAAAATGGAAATCTAGGTGAACATAGGGCCGCGATGAATCGCTACAATAAGTGGCGTAAACAAAATCGCTCAGCCCGTAATGTTTTAATTAGCACAATGCACAAAGAACTCATACCCACGTATGAAGTGCATGAAACCGCTAAAGGGATCTGGGATGCACTGGCTAATGCCTATAAGCAGAAGTCAGATGCAAAGGTTCGGGCTATGGAATTAGAGTTCCAAGAATACAGGATGCCTGTAGGTTGCCCCATCAAGGATCATATCCGTAAGATGGAGCAGATGATAGGCGCCCTGAGGAATGTAGGGTGCAAATTAACTGAAAATCAAAAGATTATAGCTATGCACCGTTCCTTACCCGAATCATGGGCCCAAATCAAAACGATTCTGAACCATACTGATTCTATCACAACGTTCAGAGACTTTTGTGGCCATCTGGTACGAGAGGTTGAAATGAATGCAATTCAGCCAGGTTCGGCCAAGGCTTTTGCAGCAGAAACCCACAAGCGGAAAGCTAATAAGAGGAAGTTCAAAGCTCGCAAGAAGGCGAAGAAGAACAATCAGGAACAGAAGACCGCAACGCCTCATCCAAATCCCAAGAAGGGGAAAGGAAAGAAGAAAACTAAAAAGACAAACATCACCTGTTTCGTCTGCGGAAATCCCGGCCATTATGCCCGTCAATGTGCCCAGAAAAAGACGGTAATTCCTCAGTCACAAGATACTTTGTTTGTAGGCGTTTGTTCTGAGATCCTTTCCGTTGATATCCTATCTAACGAGTGGATTTTGGATTCAGGCGCAACAAAGCACGTGACACGAGATCGTCGAGGACTCGAGGAATTTCGACCTATAGCCACAGGGAGCTACAGGGTGTACATGGGGAATAACGCTGCTGAGGACGTGCTAAGGATTGGTGTTTATCATCTTCATACGCGCGTAGGGCACACAATAACCCTCCATGATACTCTTTATGCACCGGGCATGCGCCGGAATTTAATTTATGTTTCTAGATTATTAGTTAATGGTTTTGACATTCGTTTTTTCGGGACAAGAGTTTCTTTAAGACTAAATAACCTCATCTTTGCATGGGGTAATTTAATTTCCGATTTATTTATTCTAGATGTAGAACATGATAATGCGCCTCTTGCTTTGTCTGCTACATCGAATGAACATGTAGTATCTGAATCTTTAAAATGGCACGCGAGGTTAGGTCACATTGGAAAGGACCGTATGACAAGACTAGCTAGATCTGGTCTGTTAGGTTCATTATCCAAGGTTGATTTGCCATTTTGTGAATATTGTGTGTCCGGGAAGACTTTTAAGAAACCATTCCCTAAAGCGACTAGGTCAAAGGGTTTACTAGAGATAATCCATACGGATATCTGTGGACCCTTAAATGTACATGCTAGAAATAGATGCCAATACTTCGTCACATTTATTGTCGATTACTCGCGCTATGGATATGTGTATCTCATCTCACATAAATCTGAGGCTTTTGATTGTTTTCTCAAATTCAAAGCTGAAGTTGAAAATCAGCTTGAGAAAAAGATTAAAATTCTCAGATCTGATAGAGGTGGCGAGTATACATCTGAAACGTTTAAATCATACTGTGCAAACGTTGGCATCATCAGGCAATACACTATGGCATATACTCCACAGCAAAATGGAGTTGCAGAGAGAAGGAACAGGACACTATTGGACATGGTCAGATCGATAATGGCACATGCCAATCTCTCTACTACATTCTGGGGAGACGCGCTTCTTACAACCGTCTACGTCCTAAATAGAGTCCCAACTAAATCCGTTCCTAAGACCCCATATGAGATGTGGACTGGGAGGATTCCTTCTCTAGCCGACCTACGTCCTTGGGGATCTTTAGCATATGTTTTATTGCCTACTCAGCATAGAAGTAAACTTGATAGTAAAACTATTGAGTGCGTATTCATCAGGTACCCAATGCACTCAAAGGGATACGTTCTCGTTTATGAGGATCGTGGAGGATGGACTGAGATTGAATCTCGGGACGTAACCTTCGTCGAAGACAGATACCCCCAGCCGAAAGAAACAAAAGGTTTCCACCGAACTTTTTGAAATTCCCGATGTATCTCAGGAGAGTGGGAGTTCTGCTTCTGCAAATGGAGATACTCCTATAGTTCATCAGGATAGTGGGAGTATATCTCAGCAGGCTCCTGAGTTACGTCGAAGTGAAAGAGGTTTGATTTCCAGAAGATATTTCGATATCGATGGTCAATCTTTCTCTTGTGTTGCGGTTGACGATGATGAACCTGATTCTTATCAGGATGCGTTATTATCTCCGAATTCGGCTGATTGGGTAACTGCCATGGACGAGGAGATTGCCTCCATGGAGAAGAACAAAGTCTGGGAACTTGTAGATCTGCCTTCCAATCGCAAAGCAATTGGTAATAAGTGGGTACTTAAGATCAAAAGAAAGGCAGATGGTACAGTGGACAAGTACAAAGCAAGATTAGTTGCAAAAGGTTTTACACAAAAAGAAGGTGTTGATTATGAGGAAACTTTTTCACCTGTTGCAAAATTTTCCTCAATCCGCATGATTTTGTCCATTGTCGCTAGTTTAGACTTAGAGTTATATCAGATGGATGTAAAGACTGCTTTCTTAAATGGTGATTTGGATGAAGATATCTACATGCAACAACCCATAGGTTATGTGGACAAAAATTATCCAAAAAAAGTCTGCAAGTTATTACGATCTATTTATGGGTTGAAGCAATCTTCAAGGCAGTGGTACATGAGGTTCCACTTAGCCATCACCACTTTTGGATTCACAATGAGTGAAGAAGATCATTGTGTATACGTGAAACGGTCTGGAAGATCTTTTCTGATACTATCTCTATATGTAGACGATATCCTATTAGCTGGTAATGACATACATCTATTGATGATGTCTAAAGATTGGCTTTTCTCGAACTTTGAGATGAAAGATCTTGGTGAAGCCAACTTTATTCTAGGGGTTAAAATCATCAGGAACCGTTCTAGGAGATTCTTAGGCTTGTCACAAGCCACTTACATACAGAAGATCTTAGAGCGGTTTAGGATGAAAAATTCAAAAGCTGTTGAAACCCCTATGGATAAAGCTACCAAGTTAGACAGGAAATCGTGTCCCCAGACAGAAGCTGAGAAATCAGCAATGTCTTCAGTACCTTATGCGAGTGCAGTAGGCAGCTTAATGTATGCTATGCTTTGCACCAGACCAGATATAAGCTATGCAGTTGGCATAGTCAGCCGTTACCAGAGTAACCCGGGACAGTCTGATTGGCAAGCCGTGAAACGAATATTCCGCTATCTCAGAGGAACTAAGGACTTGATGCTGTGTTATGAAGGCGCGAGTCTCGAGCTCAAAGGATATTCAGATGCCGCCTGGGGTAATGACGCCGACGAGGGAAAGTCTACTTCAGGATATGTCTTCTTGCTCGGAGGGGGAGCTATCTCTTGGTCGAGCAAGAAACAGACATCCACGGCACTTTCATCTATGGAGGCCGAATACATTGCATGTTGTGCTGCAGTTCAAGAGTGTGTATGGGTTCGCAGATTCCTACAAGGATTGGGTGTTGTTCCAGGCTTACATGAGCCTATATCGTTGAGGATAGACAACACCTCGGCCATTGACTTGGCAAAGGATCCCAAACACCACCAGAAATCGAAGCACATTGAGATAAAGTATCATTACGTTCGTGATCAAGTGAAAGATAAGAAGGTTATCCTCAGCTACATTCCTACCAAGGAAATGATGGCTGATCCTATGACGAAACCTATAGCTAGAGATCTATTTCAGGTTCACGTCAGGCAGATGGGATTGAGGAAAGCTTGATTGATATGCTTGTATCATGTATCTTTGATCTTTCATGAATAATAAATTCCATTTTATTCAGTATTGAGCACTTGTTAAACTAGGTATGTAGATCATCAGCATTTTCATTGAGATCAAGTAGGATTTCAACTATTATCGGCAGGCCGGTTACCCACTCGCACGGGTTAACCAACCCTAAATGTACAAGAGAGGTACACTTGGGGTGAAGTTCATACACTGAGGTATGAACCACCCTTTATTGAAAATAATAAAGGATGAGGATGCAAATGAGTTGTATCCGCCTTCAGTCCTATAAGATTGAAGATGAGACTGACAAAGTCGAATAACATAGTCGCACCATTATTCATAATGCAGATAATGTTATGGCCTGAATCACAGCCAAGTCGTGAGGTTATGAGATGAGTCATACCTCATGTAAGATGACTTGCGTACTGTAGACCCGACAGATACCTAGTATTGTCTACTTTACGGCGTGGATTGTAGCCACGTGCTTGGACCTATTACCTACAGATTGCTTTGATTCGATCTAATCATTGCAACGTGCGAGTAGCCAGTCCTGTAGGTGACTCTTTGTGTCCTCAGCTACCCTCCTCTTGTGTACAGGAGGATGAGATTGAGTGTCGCTACTTTAGTATACGATGACGAAAGGCCCTTGATTGGCCAGACTCGGTTATGCTAGGAAAGCGGCTTGATCAATTCCAAATTACACACTTGCGTGAGGAAGATCCCGTGACAGCTACACCAAGTTTCTAGAACTATAAATACGCACTTGAAGACTTATCCGCCGGCAGTATCGAGTTTTCTTAGACTTTTACAAACGATATTCTCTTTCAAAATATATATGTATATATATTACTTTAAAAGGAATTCAAATTGATGTTTGTAGAAAATCAGGTTTTTCAGTATAAACTCGATAAGTTGGATAAGTGCGTATGTTGGCCGAGTACTCTAGATTGGGAGTTAACTCTATCCGGTGTGGTCATGCGGACTAGGACAGGCAATACAAAGCTTGGGTTATTGAGTGCTAGATAGGTGGTCTCTTAGTACTCAAACACCTGTGAGAAGATAAAGGTGTTCCAGCTGGTCCCACGCTTCTGATTCTTTTGATCGTGATTCTTTGGTTTTTGATTATTATGTGATGAGCTAGGTGAACTCTCATGATGTGCCTACCCCACAATGTGATTGAGTGGGAGATGTTGATTGTGGACCCATGGGGCCCACTTGTGGACAACCACTTGTGGGTGGGGCCCATAAGGATGTTCCCGCATCCTCCTTCTCCCGAGAGTTTGAATTTCTAATAAGAAATTTAAACCTCGGAAGAAGATGAGATGGGATAAGATAAGGTTAAACCAACCTTATCTCATCTCATCCCTTATCTCTTTTCCCTCTATTTATAAGAGGACTCCTTCCGTTATCAAATAAAAAAGGAAGAGAAAACGTATAAGTGATATACGGAGAGAAAAGAGAGGCATAGGCATATAGAGTTTATCTGGTCCATCCATCAGATCTGAACCATAGATCTGATCCGGGGACCATCTTCACCGTAGGATCAGAAGTGTGATCAGACCCACTTGCTCCTGTAGCAAATAGGCGGATCGCTGGATCCACCACAAATCCTCGGCTTTGCGAAGGTTCTCATCGTGTAGACCATCAGATCCTGGTGGCCCACACTTCCGCAATTTCTAACACATGGCCCACCAATATGTTTCCATTATATAGGCTTCCTACCTCTTTAGGACGAGCCCAAACGCTAAGAAAATCCAATTCTCAGGTTGGTCCACTGTGTGACATTTACTCAGTTCATTTGACCAGTTATCAATGACCCAAAAAATAAGGCGAACAGAAACTCAGGGCACACCATAAGAAACAATGAAGATAGAAACATTCACCTAGGCTCACAATGACATTTACATTCCATCCAACCTCGATCCCGCTAGGATGAGCTAAAAACACAAATATCAGTCTATCTAAAATTTATGCTGACCCTCAATAGGTTTCAATGATGTCATTCAATACCTACCATTTCTTGTAGTGGAGCCTACTTGCATTTAGGATTTGTCTCACTTTTATAGTTAGCCCTAACATAAGCTGGCACAACTTATGAATGAAAATGTCACATAGGCATCACAATGGGTTCTACTTAGCTTTTAGCTACAAAGGCTCTGAGCAATAGCAGTAGGGGTGTCATGGGCCAAGCTTGAGCTTGAAAAATCAGAATTTTGAATAGGCCTGGCCCAACGCCAGCCTGAAACAGTTCAAAATCTGGGCTGAGACCTACCACAGGCCCAGCCTGTTGACAGCCCTAAATAGTGGCTTTTGGAAATATGCGTCTGCTAGGGCTGCTATTGGCTTTGGCCTAGCAAATCAAAGTTTTGAATAGGGCTTGCTATTGGCTTTGGCCTAGCAAATCAAAGTTTTGAATAGGGCTTGCCCAAGCCCAGGTTTTGAATAGGGCTTGCCCAAGCCCAAAGCTGGGCTTGGGCAAGCCCTATTACCTATGGACGCATTGTCTAGATAAGGCCCATTTCAGGATCCAAGGCATGGCCCACCAGCAATAGACCAGAAAAGAAAAGAAAGAAAAAAAAAGTGGCTTGATTAGAATGTGGGCCAAATATTCATCCAGCTCATGAAATGAGCAACAAGATGATCCAATCTACAGTCGATGCCCGCATTAAGCACAAACAACACACACGTATCAACATGTCAAATTTCAGAATGTTCATCAGACAATCCCATCAAGGCATGTGTCCTACCTGTAAAAATCAGATTGGCCCACTAATCAAATGTTCTTCAATGTTGTGTGACGGCTCTCAAGTGAGCCTCATACACTTTAAATCCAACGGCTGATTATTGAGGAAAGGTCTGCACTCAACCTTAATTGGGTGTAAGTGAGCCACGCCTTGTCGAAAGCAAAATCAGAATTATGAATGGAGATGGCCCACTAAGTCCATTCCAGCCCTAATCCAATCTAAAACCAACCGGGGTAGGGCCCACATCTCATTGCCACTAAATGGGTCAGCGAACCCAATGGGGTACTGGAGCATAGGACTGTAAATGGGTCAGCGAACCTGATGGGTAACCCAGACCCAATTCATTTAGACCCGACCCAGACCTAACCGATTTGTTAAATGGTACAGGTCTGGGTCCAAGAATAGACCAGTTTCTAAACGGGTTTGGATCTGGTTTCCTTTATATTAGGCCCGACCCAACCCGAACTCATTTAGTAAGTGGACGGGTTTGATCTATGTTGCAAGGGACCCATCCAGGCCCGGACCTGACTAGACCCAATTTTAAATCTAGTAAAAATGCTTTCATATCAAATTCAGATCCATGCCCATTAGACCCGACCCATTTATAAATGGGTTTGGGTGGATCTCCCTCTACCAGTCCCAGACCCATATATAAATAGGGCTGATGGGTTGGCTCAAACCTGACCTAGACCCGCCCATTTAGCAAAAAGATCTACATATAAAATTTGGACCCAGACCCATTTAGTAAAATGGACGGGTCTGGTTTTGACTAAACCTGCCCCAAACCCATCCATTTACAGCCCTCTTGGACCATACCTAACATGGATTGCCTACTTGTCCGAGTCGACTCATACCAAGTTGAGTCTGAATCAGTTCAATACCACGAGTCACCTCCTGACTTGACCGAGTTCCAACCCAAGACCAGACAGGCGAGTTGGCCATGAGTCTCAAAAAACTATAATAGCTAAATATAAGCTACATGAGCTAAAGGCTGAAAAAACAAGTTTAGGTCAACCACCAGACACTGGACACGTGGCACAATGGTTCGGTGATCTGAACCGTACATCTACTGGGTGCCACCATGGATGAACAGTGGCATGGATGCCTCACCAGTTAGATGATCCTAGCAGTCCAATAAATGATCAGAATGAATAATTATAAAATAACATGATCGAAGGTTTGTGAGAAAAGGTGGGGCAGCCAGGATTATCTAACAATTAACGGTGAAGATCAACCAGAAACCGAAAGACCCCAAATGAGAAATCTCAGGGGTGTGCCATCGGTGATTTAAGGATCCAGACCAGAGCCCGTTCAGGCCCACTAAGGAATCAGACCCAATCCTGGCCCATGAGTAAATGACTCAGGCCCAAATATGTGTACATCTGGCCATTTGGGCCACCCATAATCCCAGCCCCTCAAACACGGCCCGTTTCAACCCACCTCTACCTTCCAGCATCCCTACTGATCTAGGGTTTACCTTTTGCAAGTTTCCAATCAAGTCACTTCCTTTTCAATCTATAAACTCAGACCGTTCATCCAGCTTTCTCAAGCCTTGGTGAAATCTGGTTGGGTCGAGTCAACTCGGGGGAGCTGAGTCGAGTTTTTAAACTATGGACCCAAGTGTACAGAACAAATGGACGGCCATAAAATAACTGTTAACTTCATGCAACAAGGCCCACCAGAGAATGAAGAGTCTATTTCATAATTAGCAAGAAAGATAAAGACCATCATGCCTAACTGATGGACGGCTTGGATTGCACACATGTGCTCTCATGTGGATGTCAGGGCTATACTGGTGCATGATCTCAGCCTCCCTATGAATGACACAGATTTTTCTGATAAAAAGAAATTCTTCACCTAACCGAAGTGGTGGGCCATGTTTGTTTGAATCAAGGACCATCGATGCAATTAAAGTTCTTTGGACCCAAATGCAAATAAACAAAGAACATTCATCATGGAGTTTTCAAAGCTCAGCTGTGTGTGGTCCCTTGCCAATATGAACCACACGTTGGAGCCCGGCTATCAGCTAGGTGTGCCGGTCTAGATCCTCTGTCCTAAACATTGGGCGCCAAGTTTACAAACAAAATGAATGGCAATTCATACATTTGTTTCAGTGAAAAAACCTGATTTTTAGGTGAGTTTCTAGAGAGCATGGTCCACCTGATGGAAAGCTTGAATCTTATATATGAAGCATGTAGCTGATCATACCTCCTCTCATTGCCCAATACATTGATAGGTCCATGTCATTGCAGAAATTAGACAATGTGTAAAGGAGCTGTTTCGGCACTGACATATATCCATCTTCAATATCAATTTTTTGGTTGTACCGTTAATTTCAATAAAATTAAAGACATGCTTGTCTCAAAAATCAAGCTGCTATTGTGGGCCAAAGTTGGTTTTAGGCCATACCCTGTTTTATACATGGAGTAGTGATTTTTTGTACACACACATCATGTACCGCATTTCTTATATAAGGCGCATGTTTGAGTGTATTGCAGGTAAGACAACTAATTTCCAACCACCCCATATGTGCCACATGCAACCTTTAAGCACTGATATGTCAACACCAACGTGTATATATACCACACATGTCAATGCATATCAAGGTAACCAAATGGGCCCAAAATAAAAATTGGAAGTTGTCTCTAGCATGCTTATGTTTTTGTAAAAGTGCTTGATGCTCTGGCGGTGGTTGCATGGACTACCAAATTAAAACGGTTAAATTGTGGGAACCAATGTAGATAGGTCACACCAAAATCAAACTAGTTGAATGATCTTAATATTTTTATAGACAATTATTTGCCGAATTGTTACCATTGGCTATTTTTCATCTCAACTGTCCAATATGATCCATCTAAAATTGGGTTCACCGTTTGGACCATTTTTGTCTTAGTTGTATGCCAAGGGTATGTAATTTCTTAAGGCATGCATATCAACTATATTGCTTTGCTAGAATACCCAACTTTCTCTCTCTTTGGACAAGGACTCGCCAACCTTGTGTAGAAAGGTTCTGTTAGTGCACTTTTTCGTGGCATACTAGTGCACTTTGTTTGTCAATCACTTAGGTCAGTGAGTCTAGTGTCAGTTAAGCTTAATGAAGACAAAGACTGAATACTCAAGTAGCCCTGCAGCATCAAGGAAGAAAAAACTGGTAAAAGTGATGCCTTAACGTGCCTTAACCATGACCAAAACCTAACATTTAACCTCTTTGATGATCTTGACCATATTAGGAAACCTTTAGTCATCATAGATTGGCCATATGTGTACCAAAAGACCACCCAAACCTTGGCCATAAAGGTTGAGTTGTGAAAGAGTTGAGTCAGCAAACTGTTGAGCTGAACCCAGGCCCATCTGACCGGTCACGGCCGGTCGGCTGGACTGGACCGACAGGTCAAGACCGGTCAGACTAGCCCCCAGTCCAGACAGTGTGTCGTTGTATTGTGTAGGCCTTTGGGCCGACTGGCCGGGACCGGTCGGATAGACCACCCCCCCCCCCCCCCCCCCCCCCCCCCCAGACAGTAAGTACACTATCTTCATTGGCCATTGGCTGACCGGCCGGGACAGGTCAGCAGCTAGCCGCTTTTGCCCGCTTTATGACTGTTGGAGCTCTTTTTCTTTAAATATGGAGCTCGTTTTTTGGGCATTTAGAGAGGGTTTTGGGAACCTATTACCTATACCTTTTGTACATCATATGAGGCCTCAAAGACGAGGAGTTTCAAGTCATATTCCCTTGTGTTTAATCACAAGTGAGGGCATTCAAATGCAAACATAGAGATGACTTGATTCCTCTCTCAATTCTAGAGGTGAGATACTATATCACATAGTTATATCTCTTGTTCAAGATCTCTTGTTCAAAATCTCTAGAAGACCTTCTAGGTGAATCTCCTAGTTAGAACAAGCTACATATCCCATGTAAGAGATTCAATCATCATCCTATCACATTGGGCATCTCAAAGGCATCATAAGCAAGGTGATTGATCAAGTGTAGCTGAGGCACTGGCGACGCAATGGCAACACGATCGGAGAAGCAAGGGAAGCTGATTGAAGCACGAGAGAGTGGAGATCAAGCAACCCGAACCGGCGCTGAACAATGGACTCATTCGACAAGAAAGATTGTCTTTGTTAAGAGTCAAGTTTGTTTGTCAAACTCAAACTAGGGACATTAGCCGTTCATTGACCTGTCTGTCGGCCTAAAGACTAGGGGTTGTTTGGCACTCCTTGGCCCGTTTGCCGGGCCTAAATAAAGTCTCCAAGGGAAAGCCTTCGACACGGGAGTGAACGTGCGTTGGGTTGAGAGTTAGCCTATGTCCAAAACTCCGGTTATAGTTGAGATGTGAACCGGTAAAACCTCCGTGTAAAGGTTGAGAGGTGAACCTCATTTAAAACCTTTGATAATGAATGTCGGTGTGCTTAAAGGAGTTGAGTACTTGAACCAGGAGTGGAGTAGACCCAAAGTCGAACCATTATACATGCTTGTGTTTGTGATTGAATTGAGCACATTGATATCTTAGCATTGGATGTTTAATTGCTTGATTATGAATGCTTGATAGGAATGTATGCTAGGCACTAGATAGGACATTCACACACAAGATGTACTTTCACTAGTTGTGTAGACTTTAGCTCATTGATCCATTCTCATAAGTCTACATAGGTAGTATAAATTAGGAGCTTGATTAGTAAAATCATTTGATTGTCTATGCATGTTTAGACTAGGTTGTTTATTGCTTAACCATATGCTAGTCTTGTGATTGGACCCACTTAGGCTTGGAAGCCAAAGTGTTCTTGCTTACTTAGTTTAATTTGTTAAATTGTGTAAGTAGGCGAAAAAAATTTCAAAAGGTCTTAATCACCCCCTTATATGACTTAGCCATAATTCTAGTTGCTCTTTACGCTTCTGCACATACGAAGGTGTCGTGTTAGACTACCGACATAATTTCAAGTTTAACCCCGTAAGCTCCATTTTCTCTACCATGGTGGATTAAGTGCAACTCCCGACCTCACCCAAGATGTGCGGCTTTACCATAGGGCCCATGGTTAGGTTGTCTTCAATCTTGACATCAGAGGGCTTCAGGCGAATAATGGGATCAGGTCTGGCACCCGAAATTCGCCGGATGAGGCTTTTGGAATTTGGACACTGTTGGTTCGGAAACGTTGTCGGTCACCCAACAGGGTTGGGTCGGGCGTCCAAAATTCCCCAGACAGGAATTGTGAACTCTCTGGACAGATGTGGCCATTGTCGATCGTCCAATAGAGTCGGGTCGGGTGCCCGACGACCAGCGAACTGTATAGGTTAGTCGAGTAGTGCTTGCGCGAATTTATTTTTAATTCCGATTTTAAGTTATTTAAAGGGGTATAATGCGGGATTAGGGTAACACAAGGAGTCCTAGATGTGTTCAAGAGGTTAAGAGAGTTCTAGTGTGAGAGAAAATGCTTGTAGTAGCTTAGGTTTCTCTTGTGGAGCTTAAATCCAAGTAAGTTTTCTTCATTCTCTTGTAACTCTCTGATTCATAGTGATTGTTTTGTGCCGTGTATTTTTTTTTCCCTTGAGGGATTTTCCATGTAAAATTTAGATTGACTCTCTCGTGTGTTGATTTGCCTTGATTGCCATTGTGATCGCCTCATGTAATTCTCGCTTCTGCGAATTTCCCAACAAATGGTATCAGAGTGAAAGTTAAGAGGCAGAAAGATTTTGAAACGAAGTATCAATGGCATCTAGCTTGGGTTTCTCTTGTGGGGTTTAGATCTTAGTAAGTTTTCTTCATTCTCTTGTAACTTCTAATTTATAGTGATTGCTTTATGTCATGTATTTTTTTCCGTAAGGGGTTTTCCATGTAAAATTCGGATTGCCTCTCTCGTGTGTTGATTTGCCTTGATTTTCATTATGAGCACCTCATGTAATTCTTGCTTTTGCGGGTTTCCCAACGAGTAGTATCAGAGTGAACGTTAAGAAGCAGAAAGAATTTGAAACGAGGTTGTAACGCCTTAGAAACTTCAAACCTCGAGCCTTGAAATTACTCGAGCGCCTCTAGAAAATTTTCTGTTTTAATTCTCAAATGAGAATGCATATGACTGATTTAGAACCAAGAATCTACAAGATTTGTACATGAAACCCTAGTTTGAACGATCCGATTCGATCAAAATCTTGTAAGACATTTAGACACATCAATCTAACCGTACATTCTTTGTTAGACACATCAATCTAACCGTACATTCTTTGTTAGATATCATCGATAGCTACGGATTCCTTTTTAATTGTCTAATCCTTCATCCGATCCTTTAATTAATGAATCTCAATCTATGATTTACTGAAATCACAATGGATTAACCTATATAACCGACATACAATGCAGACCCACCTTAGACTACCCTAATCAATTAATCAAATCTCGATTATCTTGGGTTTAGAAATCGATTTGACAAAATAGCCATTTTGACATGTAAAACCATACGAATGAGATTAACCGCCCTTAACCTGCAAATAAATGCACCTCGTATATCACATCATGTACCTAACTATGCCCGTTACGACCCAGTAAAAGGATTCACCAAACTCTGTTCTCTAAATCATCCAATTAGTGTCCCGAAAACCTAGAACAGATATAGATCGTTTGTTAGTGGGCCGTTGATCACGAAATTGATCATCTTACTGGACTTGACCTTTCCCCTATATCAGATACCCGACACTCTATCCCGAACTGCACAACTTAGATCAAGACCAGAAAGGGTGAGTTGTGTGACTAGCCTCAGCCTTGGGCCATCTGGAACTATAAATACCAAGCCCATTTGAGAATTCCATTTGAAATGGAATTTGGGGGTTTTGCTTGGGTTTTCTTCTAGGGTTTGCTCAAACCCTTCTACTCTGTCGTCACTCTTTTCACCGATCGTAGGCGGGCCATGCCTTGAGGTAGGATACCTCTCCTATTGTAGAAATTAGGAAGTTTCATTAGGAATTCTCATTTCTAATTAGGGTTTTAGTCGAATTTAGGTATTCTAGCTGGATTTTCTCCAAATCCTTGAGGAATATTCATTCCTAGCTCGTAAATTCGTCAATCAGGTGAGGACTATCTTCTAAGTTGGCTATTATCAGCCCATGAGGGTTCCAAATAGTGAAAATTAGGTTTTTCTTGAATTTCATTCAAAGTTAAGTGCTGAATGATTTATGTTTATGATTGATGTTCTATATATATTAATTAATTACATGTTTACTTCGATGTGTGGATTGATTGCCCATTTGAATCGATTTTATGAAAATATGAGATTTGATGTGTTGTGCATATCAAGTGTTTGATGAAATTCCTGAGTGAACAGAAGTTCACATATGCTTGAGTAAGTGGATTACCATCCACCCAGGCTAGTGCCTGATTGTGAATTTGATGAGTTGGCCTGCAATAGCACGCCAAGTGTTTGATTTTACGCCCATATATGAAATGAAGTATATCACATATCAACTGTTTGGTTTTATGCCTGATTGAAACAATGAATGCTATGATGTTCTATTCCTCTCACAACATGCTTAGTATATTATTTAATTGACATAATTGGGATTAATCTCTGAAAATCGCAATTTATGGACTGCCTAGTTGGGTTTGGCCGTCACGGACTTGTTTGGTTGACTTGGGAGTAACATGATCGACCGACCCTAGTTACGCCGGTTTGGTTGATGTTTCGCTCGGCCTACCAAATCAGTCAATTTCAAGGTTAATCATATTTGTTTGATCTTTGTTACATATTCTGTGGCATCTCGAATACCACAATTACCATTGTTATGTAGTCACTTATAACTGTATCTATCAAGTCTCATGAGCCAGACATGGAATATGGGTAACTGTGTTTGTGTTGTCTTTGGCTGGTGTGGGTGATGAACCCTCCAATAGCCTTGAGCATTGAATCCTACATACTGAAGCTCATGGGCCAGGCATGGTATATGGGTAACTGTGCTTGTGCTGTCTTTGACTGGTATTGATCCTGATGGTCTTATCGAGAGTCTTGAGCACCGATGCTAGGTGACGAGCCTACCATCATTGATCTTGGGTGACGACCCATTACCATGTAGATGGCATTCTAGGGCATCAAAACCCTTACAGTTTGATTCATTATTCAGTTATGTTGGGTGACGGACCCAAATTGGAATTTTTGGAGCCGGGCATAGGACGCCCTGGCCTGGCGGTGGGCCCCGGCCTGGGAGAGGGTACCCCGACCTGGCATTGTCCAGTGTTCGGTAAGGCCACTGTCCAGTGTCTGACTTTCCTCGCTGTCCAGTGTTCGGCTGCGTTCCTGTCGATCGTGTTCCTGTTTAATAGACTTTTGATAAAAGTTGAGGTATTCTGGCTTCGCCAATACTGCTGATTGAATACGGGATTAAATAAATACTTGGTAAACATGCATGCATCACATTTTCACGTGCATTGGTCCGATGCTGCTGCTGGGTGGTAACCCCACCGTTTATTTTTCCGGAACATAACATTTGCATATCATAGTTGCATGCATTATTCAACTAGAATAGGAACTTGATTATGAAGTTATGTTATCTACTGATGCTGGGGTGGTAGGTGTGAGAACCCCACCATTTGTTATGCTTCATTACTTGTACTTGATTGTGTTGATGATATATTTAACTTAGGGTATGCTAACACTGAGTATGATTACTCACTCCCACCTGGGGGGGTGTTTTAAAACACCAACCAGTTATTTTGATGCAGGAGTTGCTGCCACTTGATGCATAAGATGCAGGACCTGTTGGCTTACCTATGTCTTGCGTTTCATTTCCTACCTTGAATTGGACGTCTTGGGTCTATATTCTTAAAGACTTCATTGTACATGTATAAAATTGAGCCCCAGCTGAGTGGACTCCTTGATTGTGTGGGTAATTGTATATATTTACACTTTGAATTCAAACTGAATTATACACTGTTTAGATTAAATATCTATTTATGAGTTGATGCCATCGATTTGTGCCATTAAACTATACTTCCGCAAAATACTGTCCCTCGGAAGAGTTGGGAGCCGCGGACTGCCCGACACTTAATTTTCGGGGCGTGACAAGTTGGTATCAGAGCATGAGTTGAGAAATAGACTGAGTCGGTGCGTTGGGGACTCACTATAAACTACACATTGACGTGCTCTGAATTTTGAACATAACGACAGTGAACCTTAGGACAAAATTTTCCTTTGTGTGATGATTGTGAACTTAAACTTCGAAATGTGAACCTAATGATCAAATACCCATTTAATTGCTTATTTTGAATGCGAGCATAAACACCATGAACTCTAAGACCCAAATTCCTATCTGCTTGATGATTTCAAGCTTGAATTTAGAAACCGAGCATTTAGAAACAAACTCTTAACTGTTTGATTAATGCAAACATGGACTTAAAAACATCAAGTCCTAGGACCAAATTCTTCTGAGGTAGGGATTGCGAAAAAAAAAAAAATTGAAAGGTGTTGAACTTATGGGCCATTGTATTCCTTAATGTTCAGTGTGGATGGTTTTTGGTGTGAAGGATGGATTTTCAAGTTGAAATCTTAGGAAATCTGAAAATCACAAGTGTTTGTGGACTTTAGTTTCAACAAGTCTGTCGTGTAAAATGATTTTAGAATTTTTATCACTCCAATATTTATTTAAATTTTTCTGGTATCTTGTTGACAAGTCTAAGTTCATCCCTCAAAATTTCATCTGATTTTGAGTTCTAAAGAAAATTCTAAAATTCTTGAAGTACCAGCTTCTTGAAACTTATAATTTTCTAAATAGCTTCTGAAATAATAAGAAATACACCTTATTATTTTTATTTTTATTTTCAAATTATTTTTCCTTAAAACTAGACTCATCAAGCTTCATTGTGGTTTTTGAATCACTTTAATCGGAGTTGTATGCAAAAAGATACATTTTTTTGAAGTCCAGCCATAAAATACCATTTTTTTCGATGGGATTCCGATGGATCGAAGAAATTTTTCGATAGAACTCCGATTGATCGAAGCTCCTCTCCGGTTGATCGGAAAAGTGTCGAGAGAGTTGAGATTTTCATCGTTATTTCCGATTGATCGGAACTTATCTCCGATTGATCGAAAATCTGTCCAAAGACATTGAAAAATCTGATGGAATTTTCGATTGATCGGACACTTATCGGAACCATATTCTCCGATTGATCGGACACATATCGGACATCCATCGAAACTATAGGGCTATTTTTTTGAATTTTCTGTATCTTATTTTTCTGGCCCCGCGACTCTGCACTGTGACTTTTCTGGACGATTCAGGTCTTTTGACTTGATTCTTCAAAGAATTTTTTGTCGCTTTTCAATGTTAATTCTTTTCTATTTTAAATCATATCCATTGAATTAAATTTCATCGGGCCTCTCTCAAATCGATAATTCTCTCAATTGATCGATGGACCACCCAAACTTGCTTATTTTGTTGTTTTGCGTAGCAAACTTCTAATGACCATAACTTTTGATTCGAGATGAGCTACGGGACGCACAACATATGGATTCCTACTGAAATTTAATTCTGAAGCCAACCAAACTATCTGTTTTACCAGAACATAATTCTTTCTTGTTCAAAATTTTAATTTTTGAAAATAGTTATTATTGTTAGTAGGGTGAACCTTTCGTCATTTTCGGTACTTCGAAAACATATTCAATTGGACCCATTTATCACAAAATATGCATGAGAAAGTATTGTATCCTATTAGTGTTGTTAAATCATTCGATTTATCATTTATGACTTATGATTTTAGTCGAACTTAAAACAAAACGATTTCAATTCCGAATCTAAAATTTTATTTTGAAACCTACGAGTGCTATGATTTGAAACCTATGATGTATATATGATAATGATTTTTTTTTTTGACATTGCATAATAGGAATAAGTATTCAATGATTTGTACTCCCTAGTTTGTATCATGTTAGGAATCATCTGACCAAGATACATTAGGACTTGTTAGTTTTTATATATTTTTTTGTTTTAGGAAGTCTCGTACAATTGGCATTAGGACTCTTAGTTAGAGTTTTATTTCTATTGCGTTGGGCTTTATGGTTTCAATTAGTTTTTTTTATAGACTTTACTAAGCTACCTTTAGTTCTTGTGGATTCTAGAACCCTAACTCTTTGTATATGCGAGGTCCGCATCCCATAAAGAAGATAGCACTCATTCTTTCCATTTCCTTGCCTATTCATGTGTCACTTATACATCCGTCTGACATCATTTCCTTTTCCCTCATACCATCACCACGATGAATGTTAACAACACCAAACCCCTGCCAGTTTAGAACAATGATTTTTATACGATCTAATGAATAGGATTGGTAGTGTGCTATCGGGCCCTGGGTAGCATAATTTGTATAAACCCAAATGACTCAAGTTAGGTTGATAAAAATTGGAGCCTTGAATTTTGACTAATCTTTGACCATTAGAAAACTTTCTATAGTAGTCACCTAGACTTATGCATCTTGAGAAATTAATTCCTCATTGAATCGAGGTTAGACCTATCATGGACACTCTTTGAACTTGACCCAAAGGACAATCTTAGAACAGTGAAACTTGATTCTCCCCAAGCATTTAAAATTATCAGATCACGGATTTACAGAACCATACACATGCGAAGTATTCGCGGTTTGACTCAATTCCCAATCCTGGGTGATTACCAATGGACTCACTGCTTGGATCGAGCAGAAGACCAGGATCCAACAGGAATAGAAAATGATATAACGACCTTCTTGCTCTGATCAGGCAGAGGATCGACGTATCAGATTCAGGCCTACTATAACCGTTTTCTCCGTACAAGCCCAGTTGTGAACCGTCCTTTGAATAAGAACAACTCTGCTGAATCATTAGCAACTCGGTAGGAGTGTTAAGATTGGCTAAGCATGCCCAAAATCCGTATTACCTGAATGTCAACCAAACGACCTAAATCACTTCTTTTTCTTTCTTTGAACTTGTTCAAGAAATTCATGCCCCCTCCCACAACAGTAGCAAGGCAGCAGGTAATAGATATCCGACAGCTGGGGTTCCCCATGATAGGAGTTATTGTATAGTTGGAAAGCCGAAAAGCAAAACCATTATTATTTGGAACCTTGTTCCCTAGAGCTCTCTGTTTACTCGACGAAGATCATCTCTTCTAAAGAAAGTACTTTAGCCTTTAGGGGGGTAGACTGTTGTGACCACCAATAAATGTACTGGAAAATTTCAGGGACGAAATTATTTTTTTTAGGGGGGTAGATTGTAACGCCATGGAAACTTCAAACCTCGAGCCTTGAAATTACTCGAGCGCCTCTAAAAAATTTTCTGTTTTAATTCTCAAATAAGAATGCATATGACTGATTTAGAACCAAGAATCTAGAAGATTTGTACATGAACCCTAGTTTGAACGATCCGATTCGATCAAAATCTTGTAAGACATTTAGACACATCAATCTAACCGTACATTCTTTGTTAGATATCATCGATAGCTACGGATTCCTTTTTAATTGTCTAATCCTTCATCCGATCCTTTAATTAATGAATCTCAATCTATGATTTACTGAAATCACAATGGATTAACCTATATAACCGACATATAATGCAGACCCACCTTAGACTACCCTAATCAATTAATCAAATCTCGATTATCTTGGGTTTAGAAATCGATTTGACAAAATAGCCCTTTTGACATGTAAAACCATACGAATGAGATTAAGCGCCCTTAACCTGCAAATAAATGCACCTCGTATATCACATCATGTACCTAACTATGCCCGTTACGACCCAGTAAAAGGATTCACCAAACTCTGTTCTCTAAATCATCCAATTAGTGTCCCGAAAACCTAGAACAGATATAGATCGTTTGTTAGTGGGCCGTTGATCACGAAATTGATCATCTTACTGGACTTGACCTTTCCCCTATATCAGATACCCGACACCCTACCCCGAACTGCACAACTTAGATCAAGACCAGAAAGGGTGAGTTGTGTGACTAGCCTCAGCCTTGGGCCATCTGGAACTATAAATACCAAGCCCATTTGAGAATTCCATTTGAAATGGAATTTGGGGGTTTTGCTTGGGTTTTCTTCTAGGGTTTGCTCAAACCCTTCTACTCTGTCGTCATTCTTTCCACCGATTGTAGGCGGGCCATGCCTTGAGGTAGGATACCTCTCCTCTTGTAGAAATTAGGAAGTTTCATTAGGAATTCTCATTTCTAATTAGGGTTTTAATCGAATTTAGGTGTTCTAGCTGGATTTTCTCCAAATCCTTGAGGAATATTCATTCCTAGCTCGTAAATTCGTCAATCAGGTGAGGACTATCTTCTAAGTTGGCTATTATCAGCCCATGAGGGTTCCAAATAGTGAAAATTAGGTTTTTCTTGAATTCCATTCAAAGTTAAGTGCTGAATGATATATGTTTATGATTGATGTTCTATATATGTTGATTAATTACATGTTTAGTTCGATGTGTGGATTGATTGCCCATTTGAATCGATTTTATGAAAATATGAGATTTGATGTGTTGTGCATATCAAGTGTTTGATGAAATTCCTGAGTGAACAGAAGTTCACATATGCTTGAGTAAGTGGATTACCATCCACCCAGGCTAGTGCCTGATTGTGAATTTGATGAGTTGGCCTGCAATAGCACGCCAAGTGTTTGATTTTACGCCCATATATGAAATGAAGTATATCACATATCAACTGTTTGGTTTTATGCCTGATTGAAACAATGAATGCTATGATGTTCTATTCCTCTCACAACATGCTTAGTATATTATTTAATTGACATAATTGGGATTAATCTCTGAAAATCGCAATTTATGGACTGCCTAATTGGGTTTGGCCGTCACGGACTTGTTTGGTCGACTTGGGAGTAACATGATCGACCGACCCTAGTTACGCCGGTTTGGTTGATGTTTCGCTCAGCCTACCAAATCAGTCAATTTCAAGGTTAATCATATTTGTTTGATCTTTGTTACATATTCTGTAGTATCTCGAATACCACAATTACCATTGTTACGTAGTCACTTATAAATGTATCTATCAAGTCTCATGAGCCAGACATGGAATATGGGTAACTGTGTTTGTGCTGTCTTTGGCTGGTGTGAGTGATGAGCCCTCCAATGGCCTTGAGCATTGAATCCTACATACTGAAGCTCATGGGCCAGGCATGGTATATGGGTAACTGTGCTTGTGCTGTCTTTGACCGGTATTGATCCTGATGGTCTTATCGAGAGTCTTGAGCACCGATGCTAGGTGACGAGCCTACCATCATTGATCTTGGGTGACGACCCATTACCATGTAGATGACATTCTAGGGCATCAAAACCCTTACAGTTTGATTCATTATTCAGTTATGTTGGGTGACGGACCCAAGTTGGGATTTTTGGAGCCGGGCATAGGACGCCCTGGCCTGGCGGTGGGCCCCGGCCTGGTAGAGGGTACCCCGACCTGGCATTGTCCAGTGTTCGGTAAGGCCACTGTCCAGTGTCCGACTTTCCTCGCTGTCCGGTGTTCGGCTGCGTTCCTGTCGATCGTGTTCCTGTTTAATAGACTTTTGATAAAAGTTGAGGTATTCTGGCTTCGCCAATACTGTTGATTGAATACGGGATTAAATAAATACTTGGTAAACATGCATGCATTACATTTTCACGTGCATTGGTCTGATGCTGCTGCTGGGTGGTAACCCCACTGTTTATTTTTCCGAAACATAACATTTGCATATCATAGTTGCATGTATTATTCAACTAGAATAGGAACTTGATTGTGAAGTTATGTTATCTACTGATGTTGGGGTGGTAGGTGTGAGAACCCCACCATTTGTTATGCTTCATTACTTGTACTTGATTGTGTTGATGATGTGTTTAACTTAGGGTATGGTAACACTGAGTATGATTACTCACTCCCACTTGGGGGGGTGTTTTAAAACACCAACCAGTTATTTTGATGCAGGAGTTGCTGCCACTTGATGCATGAGATGCAGGACCTGTTGGCTTACCTATGTCTTGCGTTTCATTTCCTACCTTGAATTGGACGTCTTGGGTTTATATTCTTAAAGACTTCATTGTACATGTATAAAATTGAGCCCCAGCTGAGTGGATTCCTTGATTGTGTGGATAATTGTATATATTTACACTTTGAATTCAAACTGAATTGTACACTATTTAGATTAAATATCTATTTATGAGTTGATGCCATCGATTTGTGCCATTAAACTATACTTCCACAAAATACTGTCACCTTGGAAGAGTCGGGAGCCGCGGACTGCCCGACACTTAATTTTTGGGGCGTGACAGAGGTACCAATGATGTCTAGCTTGGGTTTCTCTTATGGGGCTTAGATTTGAGTAAGTTTTTTTCATTCTCTTGTAACTTCTGATTTCATAGTGATTGCTTTGTGCTGTGTATTTTTTTCCTTAAGGGGTTTTTCATGTAAAATTCGAATTGCCTCTCTCATGTGTTGATTTGCCTTGATTGTCATTGTAATCGCCTTATATAATTCTCGCTTCCGCAAGTTTCCCAACAAGTGGTATCAGAGCGAACGTTAAGAAGCAAAAAGAATTTGAAATGAGGTACCAATGACATCTAGCATATGATTCGACATAGAAAAGTATTTGGGAAAAATAACTTTGAACTTTAGAAGGTAGAGATGAAGAACCTCCTAGTTCAGTAAGGACTGGAAGAAGCGCTTCTCAAAGATCGACCAAAATCTATGAAAGAAGAAGAGTAGAAGAAGATGGATCAGAAAGCCATGATCTCAATCTAGTTGTGCCTAACGAATGAGGTCATGTACAAAATTATTAGGGAGAAAACTACGGCTGATGCGCGGCCGAAGTTGGAGAACATCTATGCGAAGAAATCTTTAGAGAGCCGCCTGTATTTAATGCTTCAATTGTTCACTCTGAAGATAACAGAGGGGACCGATGTTGAGAGCCATATTAGCAACTTCAATAGGCTCATTTGCAAGTTGTCAGATGCAGATGAACAGATGAAGGATATATATTAAACATACATCCTGTTTAATTCTCTCATGGATTTATATGAGTCGTTCAAAGACTCATTGTGCTGGATAGGGAGAGCGTTAGCGTTGAGATCGTTATCTCAGCCCTCCAATCGAAGGCGATGAGAAAGAAAAGAGGTGGCGTGAGTTCTTCTACAGAGGTGGCACTGGTTATGAGGGAAAATTTTTTTGAGCGGGATGGGTGATATTCACGATCGATATCTAAATCTAAGGGTAAAGAGAAAAGTGAGGTGAGGTGCTGGAATTGTGGGGAGACATGACATATGAAGATGGATTATTAGAATCCTAAGATAAGCAACAAAAGTCTGAAGATTCTTCTAGGGGGCTAATACCGCGAAATTCACGGAGGTTGAATTGATGTCTACGATGTATTGACCGTATTCGGATTAGAGTTACTCAGCGATGAGTGACTCTTAGATTCAGGTGCATCGTATCACATGTGTCCTGACCGGAGTTCATTCATGAAATATAACAAGTATGATGGTGGATTGGTGGCTTTAGGCGATGGCTACGCCTGTAAGGCGGTGGGTATTGGCATGGTGCGCATTAGGATGTTTGATGGGATCAAACGAGTCCTAACAGGTGTGAGGCATGTCCCTAGGTTGAAAAAAAAATTTAATATCTCTTGGTGCACTTGAGGCGATTGGTGCAGGTTCACTAACTTTGATCGGGCTTGCAAAGTATCAAAGGGAGCACTCGTGTTGATGAAGGAACAGAGGTGCGACAATCTTTACAAGTTGATTAGGAGCACTTTTCACGATGGAGCTGCAGTATCAACAGCGGAGTCCACGGTTGCTCTTATGTGGCGCTTGCGCCCCATGAGCGAGTGGGGCGTGAAGGTACGGGTATAGATTCAGTGAGGGCACGAGAAGTGGTGGAGCTATGAAGGAGATGGAGTAGAGATGAAGAATGGAGCTTTGGAGCAATGTTGATTGAAGATTGAAGCCATGGTGAAAATTGTTGGGGTTGTCTTAAATCTTGACATAGGGGGCTTTAGGTGACCAATGGAATCGGGTCAGGCGTTTGAAATTCCCTAAATCAGGCTTTTGGAATCTAGACGTTGTTGGATTGAAAAGTGGGGTTGTCGATCGCCCAACAGGGTCGGGTCGAGCGCCCGAAATTTCCCAGACGGGAACTGTGAACTCTCTGTACAGATGTGACCATTGTTGGTCGCCTGATAGCCGACGAACTGTATAATGCCGGCTGCGCAGTGTTTGTGCAGATTTGTTTCTAATTCCGATTTTATGCTATTTAAAGGTGTGTAATGCGGGATTAGGGTAACACAAGGAGTCATAGATGGGTTCAAGGGATTGAAAGAGTTCTAGGGTGAGAGAAAAAGCTTATGGTAGCTTGGGTTTCTCTTGTGGGGCTTAGATCTGGATAAGTTTTCTTCATTCTCTTGTAACTTCTGATTCATAGTGATCGCTTTGTGTTATTATTTTTTTTTCCGTGAGGGTTTTTTCACGTAAAATTCGAATTGCCTTCTTGTGTGTTGATTTATCTTGATTGCCATTGTGATTGCCTCATACAATTCTTGCTTTCGTGGGTTTCCCAACAACCCACCTTGATATTTGTAGTCTATATCTATACCATCCATTTGTTTTGCCAGATCATTTTAGGGCATGATGCCAAAAATGAAGCAGATCCAATTCTCAAGTGGACCATACCATAGGAAACAGTGGTGATTGACCATTAATGGCCCACAAAAGTTTTGGATCAAGCTGATATTTGTTTTATCCCCCTCATCTAAGTTTATATGACCTTATCAACAGGTTATGGTGGGCCAGAGGAAGTTTCTAATGGCGGTGTGTTAAATCACCACTATTTCATATAATATGGTCAACCTGATATTTGGATCTTCTTTATTTGGCTCATTCCTAAAATGATTTTGCAAAACAGATGGACGAGAACACATACATCAAGGTGGGTCCGGCCACACCGTTTTGGGTGAAGCTGAGGCCACAACTAATCCCTTCCCTTTTCTCTACAAGCGCCAGTATATGTGATAAACTGTGCTTGACAAACACCATCCATCTTTGCCTTTATTGTTTCTAAGATTTGTGTAGATTTTGTCAATCCTGTGGGCTCGCTCTCGTGTGAATTAACCTTATTCTACAACATTTTAAAGAACTAGCTTCAATCAAATCACTGATGAAGAAGTTTCATTGTGATTGATTTGAGTGAATTAGCTAGATTGTCTAATTAATGCAATTAATGGCAAATCAGGAAGTCAGACTCATTACGTAATTAACTTATTTATAATATATAGTTATTGTGCCAATTTAAAAGAATAAATTATCTTTTGCTTTATTATTTTATTAGTATTGGGATAATATTATTTATTTTGAGTGGGAAACAATTATTTGACTAGTTATATTTTGATGTCTTGACTTGAGAGAACAACTTCAATGAACCTTGAGAGCACGGAGAGTTGGTGTGCACAACATCTCCTGCCAAAGGGAATTATTTAAGAACGTCTAACTTGGAAGCATTCCATTTCGTTGCTGAATAGCAGGAGATGCGTGTCCATGGACTCTTCTTGCACATTCAGACCACATGATTTTTTTTTTTTTTTTTTCTATTTTAGTGGAAAAAACTTTGATACTCTGGCATAGTGTGACAGATGATACGCAAGCACTTAGAAAGTGAATACTTTCTATATGAGTAATTCAAAGAATGGGTCTCAATTTATATATATATGATGAACCAAAAATTAGGCTGATTTGATGAGTTGACTATCAAATTGGTGGCATTTATTGGACGCTTAAAAATGAAAATTATCTAATGGTCCTATTTCAACCAACAAGTGTCCATGTTTAAAAGGTTAGGGCCGTTTGATTCATCTTATTTTAGACTGTGACTTAGCTAAGAGTGGGTTCCACAATTTAGCCTATGCCAAGTGTACAACTTCTGAGGGGCGCGGTTTGGGTGGATCCGAGGTTGGTGGATCCTTGACTGTGGGGCCCACTGTGAGGTATGTGCCTTACATCCACACCGTTCATCCATTTTGACAGTTAATTTTAGGGCACAATGCCAAAAATAAAGCAAGTCCAAATCTTAGGTGGACTATATCACGGAAACATTCGTGATTAAATCCCTACAATTGAAAACTTCATGGGTCACCGGAATGTTTATTTGCCATCCAACCTGTTGATAAGGTCACATAGACCTGGATAAAGAGATCACACAAATATCAGCTTGATAAAAAACTTTTGTGGCCTACAAGAAGTTTTTAATGATTTATTACCACTCTTCACTTATATTATGGTCCACTTGAGATTTGGGTTACTTCATTTTTTGACTCATGCCTTAAAAGGAGTTTTCAAAACTGACGGATGGTGTTAATGTAAGGCACATACATCACAGTGGGTCCCACGGTCAGGGATCCCACCCACCCCCTTGATCCGGGAGCCATGCCGCGTCTACTTCTGAGACCATAACAGAGTCAAATAGCTCCCTAATTAAAACTTTGAAAGTTTACCTTGACTAATGGACACACGGATGGACAAAGAAGAGCGGCTAAGGATCAACAACATGTGTAGTCCAACTAGGCCCATACCACGGGAGGTACAATAATTTGAACCGTTCATGGTCTCTATACCACCAGAATCACACGTAGAGCGTAGCTTTCTTTCATAGGTTGATTTGTGCATTACAAAAGTTTTTTTTTTTTTTTTGTCGTCAATACACATGCCCTGCTGTTATTACACCCACCTCTACTGGCAATGTTAGTCACCCTCACTTGAGAATCGATACCAAAACCTCAGTGTTGAAATGAGGTTATCTTCACTTAGTCTGCCACTCAAGCTATGGATCAGGGTGCACATGAGCTGTTCCATGTTAAGAATGTCTCAGCACCTCCAAAAAGAAGTGGATTGCATCTAACCCCAATGAAAAAGGGTTATACATACACCAGTACAGGCACCCCCTTAAAAACTGTGAAAATCAATCACCAGTATAGGCACACCCTATATACACATGCACATAGCGCTTTTTGGACTGTATCCAATGCACCATCTCCAAGTACTAAAAGGACGTGTTTTGATATGAGTAATTGGGGTCCTCTAAATATCCACCATAGTAATTGGGGTCCTCTATGGTGTGGCCCACTTAATGATGAATAAATCAAGGGCATACATCACAATGGCTGGATGGCATACACACAGCAGGGTGGGCGGTGCACAGGGAATAGTGTGTAAGAAATGTATGAACAGATGAACGGGGCAGGTGTTACTTGGGAGCCCACATTGATTTGATTTGTTTTTTGTTTTTTTTTAAATACCCTAACCGTTCATCCCGCTTCTTAAGCCCATTTTAGGATGGTATTCACAAAATCATTCAGATCCAAATCTCAGGTGGCCACACTTCAGGAAACGGTGGTGATTGAGTGCCTCACCTTAAAAAATTTCAAAGAAAACATCGTTAGTTTTTACTAATTTTTATTTTCAATCCAACTTGTTGATAATGTCAAGAAGATCCAAAACTAACTAATGAAGGAAAAATACAAATATCAGCTTGATCCAAAACTTTTGTGTTCCACTTGAGATTTGGATCTTCTTAAGGTTTGGGATCACGTCCTAAAATGAGATGAAAAAACAGATGGACGGCATGGATATATGACAAATGCATCAAGGTGGCCCCCACACGGTTGGGGTAACAGCTAATCCGCTCCTAGCTAATGTTTTAATTGGAGGAACCGGCCTCTCTTATCATCTGGTTCTTCATGTCCCGTCTAGAGTCTGGAAAGGCTCTCTCTCATATTCATCGTTGATTCCATGTACAATGCATGTTAGGACAATTGGGACCATCGATCTGGTAAGGCACCACATGAAGGGGCTATATCTAAAAAACGAAAGCAATCAAACCATCCTAACTGTCGAAACTGTGGCCATAAAATAGAATATTGATAAGGAAAAGCTAGAAAAAACGACCACTGGTTCGGAATCAAATGATACATAATGGATCGATCAGACGGTTAGAATGATCAGCGCAACATGTCAACGGTCCATATTGTCTTATACACATGCCACGTGTACAACTTCTGAGGGGCGCAGTTAGGGTGGATCCGAGGTTGGTGTGGATCCCTGACAGTGGGGCCACTGTGATGTATGTGACTTATATCCACACCGTTCATCTATTTTGACAGCTCATTCCAAAACTAAAGAAGATCCAAATCTTTGGTGGACCATACCACAGAAAATAGTCATGGTTGAATCCCTACCATTAAAAACTTCATGAGGGCCACAGGAATGTTTATTTGCCATCCAACCTATTGATAAGGTCACAAAGACCTGGATGAAGAGACCACGTAAATATCAACTTGATTAAAAAATTTGTGGCTCACAGTAAGTTTTTAATGATGGATTACCATTGTTTCCTATATTACAGTCCGCCTGAGATTTGGGTCTACTTCATTTTTGGGTCATACCCTAAAAGAAGTTTTCAAAATGGATAGACGGTATGGATATAAGGCACATATAGCACAGTTTGTCCCCGGATTCAGAAACCAGTGACGCGCCCACTTGGAGGAGAGCGGATTAGATGAGACCCCGGCCTCACGCAAGAAGGTACGGCCTTTACTGTGGGGTTACAATAGAGCCCACCTTGATGTATGTATTATGTATCCATACAGTTCATCCATTTTTCCATATCATTCTAGGTATTATCCCGAAAATGAATCCAGACCATAAGAAACAGTGGTGGTTGACCATCCTACTCTTAAAAACTTCTTAGGGCACACGTTAATGTTTTCCTAGTGTTTATTTACCATCTAATCTGTTGATAAGGTCACATAAGCCTGAATAAAGGTAAAAAAAAAAAAAAAAAACAGCTTGATCCAAAACTTTTGAATCCCATTGATGGTCAATCATGACTGTTTCTTATGGTATGGTCCACTGAATGATTAGATCTACTTCATTTTTGGCATAATGCTATAAATTGATCTGTAAAAATGGATGGACGGCATGGATACAAGATACATACATCAAGGTGGGCCCCACGGTAATTCACAGTAAGGGCGGGACCGTCTTATGTGAGGCCGAGGTCTCACCTAATCCGCTCTCCACTTTGAGTGACTGTACCAAAGTCATATAGCTCCCTAATTAAAACTTTCAAAACATTGGAAGTTACTTCGACTAATGGACACACAAATGGACAAATAGGAGTGGCTAAGGATCAACAACATGTGTGGTCCCACTAGGGCCCACATGGGCCACGTCACGAGAGGTACTATAATTTGAACCATTCTTGGTCTCTATACTACCAAAATCATCGGTAAAGTGCAGTTTTATCATACTTAATAGATTGATTTGTGCATCATAAACGGGTTTTTTTTGTTAGTATGCGCACCCCACTATTAACACACTCACATCTATTGGCAATGTTAACCACCCCCACTTTGGAATTGATACCAAGTCGTGAGTTGTGGATCAGGGTGTGCATGAATGGTTCTATGTTAAGAATGTCTCAGCACCTGGCTTCACAAATGTTAGTAAAAACATGTGGACTGCATCTAGTCCTAATGAAAAATTTACCATCTAATCTGTTGATAAGGTCACATAAGCCTGAACAAAGGTAAAAAAAAAAAAAAAAAAAAAAATCAGCTTGATCCAAAACTTTCGAATCCCATCGATGGTCAATCATGACTATTTCTTATGGTATGGTCCACTGAATGATTAGATCTGCTTCATTTTTGGCATAATGCTATAAATTGATCTGTAAAAACGGATGGACGGCATGGATATAAGATACATACATCAAGGTGGGCCCCACGGTAATTCACAGTAAAGGCTTGTGTGATGCCGGGGTCTCACCTAATCCGCTCTCCACTTGGAGTGTCTGTACCAGAGTCATATAGCTCCCTAATTAAAACTTTCAAAACATAGAAAGTTTACTTCGACTAATGGACACACAAATGGACAAATAGGAGCGGCTAAGGATCAACAACATGTGTGTTCCCACTAGGGCCCACATGGGCCACATCACGAGAGGTACTATAATTTGAACCGTTCTTGGTCTCTATACTACCAAAATCATCGGTAAAGTGCAGTTTTATCATACTTAATAGATTGATTTGTGCATCATAAACGGTTTTTTTTTTGTTAGTACGTGCACCCCACTGTTAGCACACTCACATCTACTGGCAATGTTAACCACCCCACTTTGAAATTGATACCAAGACGTGAGTTGTGGATCAAGGTGTGCATGAATGGTTTTATGTTAAGAATGTCTCAGCACCTGGGCTTCACAAATGTTACTAAAACCAAGTGGATTGCATCTAGCCCCAATGAAAAATTTATATGGACGAATATCAGTGCCACTCAAAATTGTGAAAATCAATTACCAATTTTAAGAGTCTTTGCTTTTTCACGGTAGGTAATATACATGACACATGTATACGACATTTTTTTATTAATGCTTGATAGACTTTATGCTTGTGGAAGTCATATGACGCATTTTCATTAATTCTTGATACTTTATGCTTGTGGACTAAGACTATTCAACGTGAGGCCATCGGATCTTTTCCGGCTTCGGACAAAGTGTGTTTTACGCTTGTGCAATAAGCCTATTCTATAAGAGTTAGACGTGAGGCTAAAGTGGGAATGCATGACACCTAACCTATCATAAAGGTTGTAGTTGTAGACTTGTAGTCCCATTTTAAAAAATTGGTCATTCTAATATTAGGCCAATCCAACCATCATGTAGGCCATCATGTGATTCCAAAAGGTTGTTTGGTGGTTGTCGTTTTGAGGCCCAGCTAATGCGTGAAGTTTGGGATTGATCCGACGGCTAGAATTAAGAGGTCAATATTTGTCCATCATAGGTTGGCTGGTGGGGCCCACCTGTGTATCTGCTCTAAAAAAGTTACACCTACATGAAGATAGTTAGCACACAAAAAGCATGCAAGAGGTCTGAAGCCGATTCAGGGTAAGATCATCCCAGATCAGGTTGCTTATGGCCACTCATATAAACGAAGATGCCCAGGTGTTTCAACAGCAGGTCTCAGGTTCGAGTGCTAAGGAGACACACTAGTCGGTGGCTATATCATGTGACCAAGCGAGTGCGTTGTGTGTGTGTGTGTAAAAGTGGGGCCCACATCCATCAAATTATATCTGAGAAGCACATCAAAATGAAAATCTAGACATGCCAAGCACATCTACAAAGTTTGAAAAAAGAAGAATAAGAAGAAAATGAATAGATGTTGATTACACATCATGGAGTAGCCTAGTGGGTCCACTTTAATTTCTGGCGGAGGACAACTTGAAGAACCTCCTTAAACTATTGCGCTAGAAATCGTGTGAATGGTTCAGATGCTGATCTTCCTAATGTATTGGAAGCTACTCCTAGAATGGATGGTGGAACTTTTCAATCGTCTAAGCCTCTTTTTGAAAATTTACAGGTAGAATCTGATGTCCCCCATGAAAATCTGGTTGATAAACGACTCTGCTACGAGGGGGGACATGACCAATTTGATATTAGTTCTTCTTGACGAATCGGTTCCTCTACCCAGCCTAGCGGGTGCCCATTTCCAAAGAAGTGGAAAAGCATTCGTCGGAAGGTTGACTAGTCAAACGAAGAAGGCGGACCGATAGCTGGTTTGACGAACGCGTCTGCAGTCGCCTATCCAAATCAAAGCCCGCCGAGAAAATGATCTTCCACGTGACCCATTGTCCTTACGCACTTGCTTATCTCAAGCTGACGTCATCTATAGATCCACACCGCCCATTTCGGCATCTGCAATAGCACCAATTCCGTTATTCTCTCGCTCCCAAAAGCCGGAAAAAGATAGACCCGAGTTGCCTGTGCCCCGGCCAGTGGTCGGAAGCTATGTGGGTCCCACAGAAATTCCGGTGACAAATCCACTCCGCCCATCAGTTTCTAAAGATCACAAAAGGACAGTAATCCAAGAATCAGCCAGATAAAAAACTCAGGTGGGCAATACCAGGAAGCGTTCGCTGTTGAAACCTTCATGGAGCCGACCATGATGTTTATACACCATCCAAACCGTTTATAGGGTTTCTACCACTCAGATAAACTGTAAGAAGAAATCTTATCTTGATACAAAACTACCGTGAACTCCACAAAGTTTCCAATGGTGAGTATTCAATCCCCACTATTTCGTTATGTGTGGCCCACCTCAGTTCTTCACCTGCCTGATTTTTGGACTATTGTCCTTTTGTGGTCTTTAGAAACTGATGGACGGATGGATTTGTCACGGGAATCTCCGTGGGCCCTACAGTTACGGCACAGGCACTTTGTGTTCGAAAAAGATGCAACCTTCATTCGGTGGACAACCAATCAACGAACGGGAATGGTCCAGAAGTACCTACAATAGCCATGTTGATAGGAACTCCCGCAGAAAGTACTATACAAACCAAGGTGGATCCAGACCATCCATGCTCGTGGGCTCTACTGCAAATGGCCCACAAGTATTAATTAAAAAAATAAAAATCACAGCTGTCAGATTACTAAGCATTGATTCTGGTTGTACAAGTGGGGCTGGGCCATGACTTGGTGATAAAAGCCGTTGATATGATCGGACCCACCCTGGATGGCCATAGATTAAAAAAGAAAATATATGGTAATTGACCATTAAAACTCCTTGTGGGCCACAAAATTTTTGGATCAAGATGATATTTGTGTGGTATCTTCGTCTAGGTGTTTGTGATCTTATCAACAGGTTGGATGGCATATAAACATTCCGGTGGAATCCATGAAGTTTTTAATGTTAGGAATTCAATCACGATTGTTTCCTGTGGTGTGGTCCACCTAAGATTTGAGTCAGCTTCATTTTTGGGGACATGCCCTGAAGTGAGCTTTCAAAATGGTTGGACGGTGTGGATTTAAGGTACGTACATCACTGTGAGCCCCACAATCGAGGGTCCCACCCGCCTTGGTGGATCTGGGGTCTCAACTAACTCGCTCCCCGCGCTGTCCCCAGCTGGGAATGGAGAGGGGATCTGAGGGGCCACTGTGATGTATGGGTTTTATCCACACCGTTCATCCATTGCCTTCTACTCTACAATGATATGTAAAAATGGACTGACGGTATGGATAAAACCTATATGTCACGGTGGCTCATCGGAGCCCCTGTATCCTAGTTAGAGCCTACTAATTGGATGGGACATGGATTGCCTGCAAAAGCCTTTGGGAGGATCTTACTTCCTGGGAAGCTAAATGGGGCCCACCATGATGTTTGTAAGAAATCCAACCGTCTATCATTTTTCTAGATCATGTTAGGACATTGGCTAAAATACGAGGGTGATCCAAAGCTCAGGTGAGCCACAGGATTGGAAAAAGTGGGTAGGGAAAGATCTACGTTGAATCCTCCTTGGTGTCCACCAAGATGTTTATGTGCCATCCATATCCTTCGTAAGGTCATTCTTACCTAGATGAGTTGAAAACAAGAAAATACAAGGCTAATCGAGAACCTTGGTGGCATGCAAATGTTTCGATAGTGGACGTCTAATACTTACCCTTCCTTGTCGCGAAGCTCATTCGAGTTTTGGATATGCCTATTTTTTAGCTCATGTCTTAACATGATTTGAAAAAATGGATGAACAAGGTGGATTTCTCACAAGCACCACAGTGGCCCAACCTCACTTCCCATGAGAGGAAGTTCCTATAAGAGGCTTTCCCACTTTGATTCTGTGAGCCCTTGAAACACAAACTCCGGTGAGCCTGTGATCTTGGTGAATTTCATTCCAATGTATATAACAACTGGATACACATCACTAATGGTCATGGATTCATTAAGAGTTCAAAAACCCATCATCTTACATGTTGCTGCTTGCACTGCCTACACCATAGGAAGGGGCAAGTTCTCTGTAGTGCTTCTCAGTTTTCTAATGTCTTGTTGTTTACCTATTGAACTTATCGCATGAGATCTCCACTTGTATAGGTTGGGTTGCCGGCACTGGTAGCTCATTCGGTTAGGCTCAACCCCATTCCCTTCAATGTTTCCATGACTAATCCTTTAAATAGTCATTTGGTTAGAGGATTTACCTTATTCTTTTCTGATCTTACAAAGTCAATAGCTATAACTTCATCATTCAACAAGTGTCTCACAATGTTATGTCGCAGTCTAATATGTCTACTTTTGTTATTGTATATCTTACTCTTGGCCCTAACAATAGCTGTATGACAGTCATAATGTATAAAAATAGCAGACACATGTTTTGGCCACAACGGTATATCTATTAACAGATTTCTAAGCTATTTAACTTCTGAGATTACTTTTTCTAAAGCAACAAACTCGAACTCTATAGGAGACTGAGCAATACAAGTCTGTTTAGTAGACTTCCAGGATATTGCACCTCCACCAAAAGTAAAAACATATCCACTTGTAGATTTTATTTCATCTGAATCAGTGATCCAATTGGCATCATTGTATCCTTCTAACACATGAGGATAACTTGTATAACAAATGCCATATTTGATAGTACCTTTTAGATATTTCAGTACTCTATTCAATGCATTTCAATGATCATATATAATTATGTGTATATCTATTTAGCCTACCTACTTTATATGCAATATCAAACCTAATACAGTTCATCAAATACAGTAGGCTACCAATTACTTAAAAATACTCAAGCTGAGATACACTACTTCCTGTATTCTTTTTAAGATGTACAGTATGATCATATGGTGTACTTACAGGTAAATAGTCAAAATTGTAAGTGCACTTTTCTGTGGCATACTAGTGCACCTTGTTTGTCAATCACTTATATTGGTTAATGAGTCTAGTGTTAGTTGAGCTTAATGAAGACGAAGACCGAAGATTCAAGACGGACCAGCTGCATCAAGGAAGAAGAAACAGGTAAAAGAGATGCCTTGGTGTTCCTTGCCTTGAACTTACCTAAAACTATAACCTCTTAGATGACTTGGACTAACTAGGTATACCGTTAGTCATCATCATTAGTCCTAGAACTCCATGAAAAACATGATAAGTTAGACTAATTTAAGAGGTGAAAGTTGCTATAAACAAAATAGCTCAAACAGCAGTTTTCGATTGGACTCCGATCAATCGGACAGGAGTTCCGATTGTACTTCGATCGATCGAACCGAAGTTCCGATCAATCGAAATTTGTTCTAGCAAGTTTGAAAATCCACTGGACAAATTTTCGATCAATCGAACAGACTTCCGATCCATCAGAAGGGGTCCGTCCGATCAATCGGACCATGATTCCGATCAATCGGAATATCTTCTAGAGATTTCACTGCATAGATTTTCGATCAATCGGACATGTCTCCGATCAATCGGACAAGTCTCCGATCAATCAGACTTTTTTTAGATCAATTGGAGATACGCGAATCTCCTCGTTTTTCTACCATTGGAATAAAATCTATTTAGAGAGGGGGATTCATTTTTGAGCTAAAAGAGGGAATTTTAAGGAAATAGAATTTACCATTCTTAAAGATCATTAAGAGCTCTATTCCTAACCCAAACAAGTGATCTTCCTTGTGATTTATTACAAGTATGGAGCATTCAAAGCTGAAGAAGAAAATGCACTTGTCCCTCTTTGGATCTCTAGAGATTGGATTGATCTTGATAGTCATATTCTTATCCAATACTCTATGATGAGATCTTTGTAGGAGAGACTCTCTAGGCAACCCATTTTCATAAGTTGTAGAGATCTCAAACCAACCCTCCTATCACCTTGGGCATATCAAAGGCATCATTTGCAAGGTGTTTGATCAAGTGTAGCTGAGGCATTAACGAAGTAGCAGTAACACGATCGGGAGAGCTAGGGAAGCTGATTGAAGCACGGGAGAGCGAAGATCAAGCAACCCATCCAGCACTGAACAAGGGGCTCATCCGACAAGATTGTCATTGTAGAGAGTCCTTTCACTCAATTCCCTGTGGGAGTTTAGTGTAGAGTTTGTTTGACAAACTCAAACTAGTGTCGTTTGTCGATCCTTGGCATATTAGTTGAGCCTAAAACTCTAAGGACATTGATCGTTCCTTAGCACGTTTGTCGGTTTAAAGACTACGGGTTGTTTAGCACTCCTTGGCACATTTGGTGGGCCTAAACAAAGTTTCCAAGAGGGAACCTCCGACACGGGAGTGAACGTGCGTTGTCCTTGAGTACGACTCAAGGTGACCTTGAGTAGGTTCCATAGGTTAGAAGGAACCTATAAACTCCTCGGTAGAGTGGAGCCGATTTAAAACACCCTGGTTGTGAGGAATTAGATTTAAACTCTCCAATGAATACCGGTGTGCTCAAATGGATTGAGTACTTGAACCGGGAGTGGAGTAGACAAGTAGTCGAACCACTATACATGTTTGGTTTGTGATTGTATTTGAGCACATTGTTATCTTAGCATTGTATGTTTAATTGTTAATTATGAATGCTTGATAGGAATGTATGCTAGGCACTAGAAAGACACATCCATACACAAGATGTACTTTTACTTAGTTGCGTAGATTTAAGCTTAATTGATCCATCCTCTATAGTCTACTTAGGTTGTACAGATTAAGAGCTTGATTTGTTTAATCATTTGAGTATCTATGCATGTTTAGACTAGGCTGCTTATTGCTTACAATATGCTAGTCGTGTGATTGGACCTACTTAGGCTTAGAAACCGAAGTGTTCTTGCTTACTTTAATTTGTTAAAACTATTAAATAGCCGAAAATAATTTCAAAAGGTCATAATCCTCCCCATAAAACTTAGCCATAATACTAGTTGCTCTCAAAGCTTCTGCACGCATACGCCTTTACTCCAAAAGATGTAATTTCAAAAGTGATTAAACTTTTTTAGTATTTTCTCAATGTAGTGAGATTGTAACAAAATAATATCATTATCTTTCCTGATTACCTGAATACCTAATATCATACTTGTTTCTCGTACATCTTTCATATCAAAGTTAGAAAACAGGAGCTATTTAGTTGAATTAACTAGCTTAACATTAGTTCCAAAGATAAGCATATCGTCTACATATAAGCAGATTAACACCATTTCCAGTTAATTTGCTATAAACACATCTATTCATATCATTAACAAGATATTCATTTCACTTTAAGACATTGTCAATTTTTTCATTCCATTATTTAGGAGCTTGTTTCAAGCCGTATAAAGATTTAATTAGTTTACAAACTTTGTGTTCTTTTTTAGGAGTTATATAACCCTTGAGTTATTCCATGTAGATTTCCTCTTTTAATTCTCTATTTAGAAAAGTTGTTTTAACATCCATTTGATGTACTACTAGCTTGTATATAGATACGATTGCAAATAATATCTTGATCGTTATAATTCTAGTTACAGGTGAGTAGGTATCAAAGTAATCGTATCCTTATTTTTGTTTAAAGCCTTTTGCGACCAATCTAGCTTTAAATTTATC
Source organism: Liriodendron chinense (assembly GCA_003013855.2). NCBI lineage: Eukaryota > Viridiplantae > Streptophyta > Magnoliopsida > Magnoliales > Magnoliaceae > Liriodendron > Liriodendron chinense. Next base: position 446,747 of record ML058538.1, on the reverse strand, counting down.
TATAGATCCATCCGGTTTAAGCTTATTCTTAAACACCCATTTACACCATATAGGCTTGTTTCTAGGAGGAAGATCTACAAGCTTTCAAGTGTTATTAGATATAATCGACTTTAATTCATCATTTATAGCTTCTCTCCAGAAGGATGCATTAAGAGAATTAATGACTTCTGAATATGTCTTAGGATTATTTTCTAATAAGAAGGTAAATAACCCATTTCCTAGGTTGGTCTCCTTACGAGATCTCGTGCTCCTTATAGGTTCTGGTTCTACTTTACAACTAATATCCATACTTTTACTTGTTGGAGTAACATTTGATCCATTAATGCATTTTATTTCTACGGATCTAGACTCCATAGGAAAGACATTTTCTAGAAATTCTACATCTTTAGCTTCTATAATAGTGTTTGGATATAGAATGTTATGCTTAAATTTCAAGACTAGAAATCTATACGTTGCACTGTTTTCTGCATATCTTATAAACACACAATCAGATGTTTTAGGACCTAGTTTTCTTTTTTGGTTTCAGGTAACCCTACTTTAACTAGACACTTCCACACTTTAAGGTATTTGTAACTAGGGGTATAATTTTTTCATAATTCATATGGTTCTAACCAATCTTCTTATGTGGTATTCTATTCTGAATATAACAAGCAGATAAAATGGCTTCTCCCCACATATTTAGGAGCAAACCAGAATCATTTAACATAGCGTTTACCATATCTTTTAATGTTCTATTCTTGCGTTCAGCTATTCCATTTTGTTCTGATATATAGGGAGCAATAGTTTATTGTAGGGACCAATAGTTTGTTCAGCTATTCCATTTTACATTCTCAATCTGATCCCTGTTTATATTGACATCTTCTATCCTTATATGTACGATTATATTTTCTAAAGAGACAATTTTTCTTGTGTTTCATTTTATTTTTATATTCTTTACAGGAATGAGGTAATTTTTCAATTAATGCTCCTGATAGGAATACATCGTCTAATTCTATTCCTTCAATTGTTAGTTCATGTGCCAGATTTTGATAATCGTGAATCTGGTTCGTGACAGGTTTATCGTCTGTCATTTTATAATGAAGGAAATTTACGATAGCATGTTTCTTATAACCTGCATCTTCAAGCAATTATTTCTTTTCTAGTGCAGTCCAAATGTCTTTAGCAGATTCATAAGAAACATATATATCATATAGTTCATTAGACAAGATATTTAGAATATATTGTTTACAATTATTGGCATCTCTAAACTCAATTTCATTGGTTGGATCAACTGTAAATGAATTTGAAAGAATGTACGAGACCTTTAGAGTTTGCAGTGCAAAACTGATCTTTTGTTTCCACTATTTAAAATTATGTCCAACGAATGGTTCAATTTTGAACAGTTCAGTTGTAGGGTTGACTGTGATGGTAGTAATTGATTTCAAAAGAAATCTGGTTGTGACTTGATTTTCAATTAGTCATAGAATCAGTAAATCAGTTAAGCACTGATTTCAGAAAGGTCAAAAGAAGAAGAAAAGTATTTCTGTTTTCGAACAAATATTGAAACAGATATCTACTGTTTCCAACAATAAAGAAGATTTGGTTTCAAAATTATTGGATTTAATTGCTGAAAACAGTAGATGAAAAATCAAAAATAAAAATAAAATAATTTGAAATTAAAATAATTAAGAAAGAAAGAGTTATGTGTTGAGTCGAGGTGTGACTGAGTCACTCGGCTTGAAACCAAATTTGCCCTCCTTGGGCCGCGTCCCAAATGCAATAGGATTTCTTGGACAGTTGGCCTCTAGGATACAACAACTATTGCCCAGTCCCAACGGTGCACTCGCTGTACACGGACTCGAACCAGCGTGCAGAACTTAAACCCGAAGTGATTGACTCGCTTGCAAACTCAGTCGGCAAAACAGCAATGAACTAGAGAGGATTCTGAAGAACCAGAAAGAAAACTTGATTTCAGATTGATGAAAACGGATTAGAGGATATGTCTATATATAGACCGTGATTAGGTGCCTGAAGCACCGTTTCAAATGGGTTAGGTTCGTTGGGTTTAAATTCATTAGGAGCGACCACCCGAACAGATGCATCTCTATGGTTTAAAAATTCGCACAAAAAGACAGGTGCGGGTATACTTGCAAAAAATTATTTAGCATGAGTGTACTCTCAGTTTGCACATAAACATAGACATAGATATAGCATTGTTGTGGCTCGGTCGGCGCGCGCATGTGTAGTTAATGGCATATATTTGAGCTAATGGCATAACCCCCCCCCCCCCCCCCCCAATCGGACTAAATTCACATCCCTCCTAAAAAAGGGCTGAAGCCCAATGCCAAAAGTTCATCTTATAATCTTGAGATTTCCTTTGTTCATTTTTTATGTGGGACTAAATAGTAGCACTAAAAGATAAAACTTTTTCAAAAAAAGAATATGGAGGAAAATTTAAATTTGAAACACATTTTGATTTAAAAAACTCTTTTAAAATACATCACTTAGGCCCACCTTCATGTATGTGTTGAATACCGATTTTGTCCATACATTTTTACCACCTCAATTTAAGGCATGAACCAAAAGAAAAGCAATTCAAATCTTAAGTGGACCACACCACAAAACTGTGGTGATTGAACATCCACCTTAGATTGGGATCATCCTCATTTTCAGGCTAAGTCTTAACATGTTCTAAAACAAATGAATGGACGTGCATTTCTTAAAAACACCATAGAAAGGGTGGATTTCTTAAAAATACTATGGTAGGCCCACCTAACTTCATGTCAGTAAGGTGCGGCAAAAGGTGTACGGTTGAGCATGTACAGATTTAAATCCGGTGGAGTAGATTAGGTGCAATGTGGTACCATTTCATTGTCGTACAAAAGTTGTTGGCATAGAGAAGCTGTCACAGTGTGGCAAATGGCCATCAGTTTTCCCAGGTCGATTGCATGCCAATGATACCCCGCCACGTAGGGATGCAGATTGCATCCTGCCCTCAGTCCGGGCAGACCAGTGGAGGGCCCCACCATGATGCATCTGTTTATCCACTCCGTCCATCCATTTTATAAAATTGTTTTAAGAGATGACTCTAAAAAGGAGGAAGATCCAACGCTCAAGTGGGCCACATCAAATAGTGATCGGAACTTTGTGATGTCTACGATCTTCCTCCTTTTTGGGCCCATATCTGAGCATGATCTTATAAACTGGATGAACGGAGTGGATAAACGAATGCATCACGGTGGGCCCCTCCACAGGTTTGCCCGGACGGTAATCCGGGCAGGCGGGGCAGGACGCAATCCGCGTCCGCCACGTAGGGAGTAGCACCTTGGTCTCACTCCCCCTCGCCGGACCTGTTAATAGCCTTATCATGAGCATTGCTAGCAGGAATAATGAAAGTCAATTGCACTTGCACCAAAATGCATTGGGTTGACACGTGTAAAGGCACGCGTGTGAAAGATCAGATCCACCCATTAGGTGGTCCAAACAATTTCGATGTCATATATATAAAATTATCACTACATCGATCATCAAGTGGTCCAAACCTGTACAAAATAAATCAACAGCTTGTAGAAATGGAAGTAATGGACGGCCTGATGACTTTTTGGCTTGATGAGTGCATAAATTAGCTAAAAGGAATCTACAGGTGTGCCGGATTTGCCGGTCAGATCCAACTATTTTATATCGATGCAATCTATCCGTTTTTCCATATCATGACATGAGCACAAAAATGAAGTAGATATAATTCTCAGGTGGACCATAATATAAGAAACAGTAGTAATTGACCATTTATAGGCTACAACAGTTTTGGATCAAGTTGATATTTGCATTTTCCCTAGGTTCATGTGACCTTATAAAAAATAAACATCACGGAAACATTACGGTGGGTCTCTGGAATATTTTAATGGTAGGCCATTCAATCACCACTGTTTCCTACAAAGTGGTCTATCTCAGATTTAGATCTTCTTCAATTTTTTTGTACCATGCTCTAAAATGTTATCACAAAACGGATGACTGGCGTGGATATAGAATACATACATCAAGGTGGGCCTACGGTCACACGTAATCTGTGCCGCTTATATAGAATATATAATCAGCTATTTCAAGGTGAGTCATGCATACGTGTGAGAAAGTGCATTCTAGGGAAGCTGATTGCCTGTGACTCTTCGCACAGAGATCTATGTGCCCAGAGCTGTGCTGATCCCATAGAGATGTACGTAAAAAAATCCACCCCGTACATCTGTTTTTTAAGGACCACAGAAGGACAAGATTCTAAACATCAGACAGATCAAAAACTTAGGTGGGCAATACCACATGAAACAGTAGGGATTCAACGCCTGGCGGTGACAGTAGTTTTGTATTATGATGGTATTTATTCCTGCAGTTTATCTGAGTGCTAATAATTATTTGAACGGTTTGGATGGCGTATAAACATCAAAATGATCTTCAGGAATGTTTTAACGATGGACGTTTCTGTTCCCACTGTTTTGTTAGTGTGGCCTACTTGAGTTTTGGATATGCTTGATTTTTATAATTCTTTCCTATTATGGCCTTTAAAAATAGATGGACGGAGTGGATTTATAACAGACATCTTTGGGAAAGGATGTGGATTGCGTACGGAGCAACTCCGCACACTAGCGTGCGGAGTAAACTCTGGTGCCACAGTGATTTACGTAATTTATCCACTCCGTCCATCCATCTTAACGGAAAATTTTAGGTAAGGTGCCAAAAAATGAAGCATGTCATAATCTAAAGTGGACCACATCACAAGAAATGTGTGAATTGAATATCTACCATTGAAAAATTCTCGAAGGACACAGAAGTTTTGGATCAAGCTGATGTTTGTGTTTTCCCTCATCCACATCCATGTGATCTTATGAACAGTTTGGATGACAAATAAACATCACTATAGGGCCTGGGAAGGTTTCAACAGTGGAAATCATTATTCCCACTATTTCCCGTGGCATGGTCCACTTGAGATTTGGATATGCTTAAATTTTGGGCTCAATTACTAAAATGAGGTGGAAAAACATATGGACGGAATAGATAAAGCACATACATTCTAGGTGGGCCAACTGAGTTTACTCCGCACGCATTCCGATTCCTCTGGGAAAAGGCACGTACGTACAATGTACTTGCTATTCCGACTTGGAGATCGGTGCATTCGCAACCCTTTGGTATTATCCTCAAAATACTTCTAGAGGAAAATACTCTGATCGACTATACACGGGCTGTTAGAGATTTCTGAGTATTGCTTACGTGGCATACAATTAATTCGAAGTAAACCGTTCAAATTATAGGAACCCTGTTCGATGTATCTTGAAAAAAAAATACTGTTTTTAGGATATATAAATATTAGATTTTCCACATTAATTGAACGGTTAAAATTGAAACTATCCAACAGTCTTATTTCAAAAACATGAAAATATCCAATAATCTTATTTCAAAGTGACTGTGTATCAAGCGTCATAAGCTGCCAGAGTAGCAATAACTCGCCAAAAGGTTCCTTACGACGCACTTGCTAAAATAAACTACACGGTGGAATGCGCACGTTTGCAGATTGCGCAGGTGACTACCTTAAGATTTTTTTACCCTAACGGGGAGTTTTTGATACTATGGTTGGGTATGAGGCTTGATACTCGGGCAGTCAGAAATTGTACATGTCGACAACGATACTCAAATTAAACCAACTGAATTGTATAAATCATTATCTCAAAATCAATGTACGAAAATCAGATTGGTTGAATAATTCTATGCTTTGATTCGTGGACACTTGTTTTTTGAATAAGATATTTTCATTTTAACGGTTCAAAAAAAAAAATCACCAATAAGATATTTAAATAATCAAATAAGAGTAAATTTTAGGATGAAACACATCTAAACTGTGGCCCGAAGTTTTGACGGTTTAAATTATGTTACTTGAATTTCACGTATGCAATATCTATTGATTTCTTAGTGCCTGCGTATCATCTATCATACTCTGTCAGAGTATCAAAGCTTTTCTCTTTCCTAATCTCTTCCGCATACCGACCGCGACCAGTCACTAAAGTTCGGTTTGCCTCTGTCGCGTCTGAGAATCCAGCATGTACCACTGCCCGCTGGGATCCACATGGTCAGATGGTTGAAAGAATCAAACCGTGCATTCTTTTCGTTACCCCAAACACAAACTATTGTTCTATTATCATTTTTCAATAGCGATTCTATCCTTTGATTTTTTAGATTTTAATCTGAACCATTGAAAAGTTTCAATTCATGAATTTAAATTCTTCACGAGTTAGTTAAGGTCCAATGATCTGTTCAGATTAATTTTCATATGGTATCTTGTAAATAGTACACTACAAAATATGGACGGTTCCGATCTCGGATCTTTTAGCATGTGGGCCCCAATGGGTGGCGACGCATGGTGGATAGTAAATCTCGATAGAAGCAAAATGATTCCCAATTAGTAACCATCATCACGCCGACGTACCTTCCTCGAAAGTAATTTTCTCTATTTAAGTGGAGATTTTGAGCGTTACGTCCACGCTCTGTCCCTCTCTCTCTCTCTCTCTCCCTCTCCCTCTCCCTCTTCCACTCTTCTTCTCTTTAATACCAGAAGAATCCCTTTCTTTTGTGGCGTTTTTCTTTTTCATGGTAGGTTTGTGAAGTTTGTTGCCATGATAACCCATTCCTTTGTTTTGTATGGATTGATGGGATTTGCTCACAAGTGTTCTCTCTTTCTTTCTCTCTCTTTTTTTTTTTTTTGGTTTTTGAGACTTTTTTTTTTTTTATAGGCACAGGATCTTGAGAATGTGACGTATGAAGAGGTTAGCTTATTAGATACATATTTGTTTTTTAAATTCATAGGTTTTTTTCTTCTTAAGTTTTTTGATGAATTGGATTGAATTTGGTATAGGAATTCATATTGAATCCTCGTGGGTTGAAGCTTTTCACGTGTCGATGGATGCCAGCAATTCAAGACCCAAAAGCATTGATCTTTCTATGCCATGGTATTGATCATAACTACCACCTACACTTAAAAAAAATATTCAATTTATTTTATTATTATTCTGATTTTTCCTTCTTTTTTTTTTTGAATTTTTGTTCTTGGTGTTTACTAGGATACGCCATGGAGTGCAGCATATCAATGAAAGGTGAATGTCACAAAAAAAAAAAAAAAAGAAGAAGCAACGGAATGTAACTTAGGGCATGGATTTTATTAATGGGTATTTATGCATTTGTTTCAGGCACCGGAATCCGACTCGCGAAAGCCGGTTTTGCGGTGTATGGTGTCGATTACGAGGGCCATGGAAAATCATCTGGCTTGCAAGGTTACGTCCCAAGCTTTGATGATCTCGTCAACGACTGCTCTGATTATTTTTCAAGTATATGTGGTAGGTAGAATTTTCTTTTATTTATTTTTCATGTTGTTATTTATTTCTTTATTTATTAACGAAAGATATTTTTACCATTTTCAGAGAAAAAGGAAAATAAGAAGAAATCAAGATATCTACTTGGAGAGTCGATGGGAGGAGCGGTTGCGCTTCTCCTCCACAGGAAAAAACCAACGTATTGGAATGGTGCCGTTTTGGTTGCACCCATGTGCAAGGTCAGTACGATCCTATTTCCGTGCAGGTAGTTCGGATGTCAACGTGCTGGGTGGGCCTGTCGGGTCTTTAAGCCCCGTAGGTGATGATTCGGGTTTGGGTCTACTCATTTATTTGTTGAGCGGGTAGGGGACCTCCATTCCATGAAACAAGTGATGCATGTTTGTTGTGGAAATGGGTATTTGAGCTATTAATGCAAACTGAACATCTATTGCCTTAATTTAGAAAATGGGTTGTAGGGGAAGTTAGCCTACAGCCGGTTGTATAAGAAGCTTGGCCCATTTTGGGTTTTGTGGGTATTGGTGGATCTGGACCCGAGCCAGACCCATGTTGTGTTTTTAACCATGTGTTGAACAAGGTGTGGAAAATACCTAAGTTCTATAGAGGCCGTGATTTTGTAAATGTAAATCCACTCGGTTCATCGGGTTAGAATCCTTATTTAAACCGAATATTCAAAATATCAGTTCAATAAAAATTCACGGTGAGCCACACCAATGGGAACAGTGTAAAATTGCTACTAAAACCTTTAAGTTCAGAGGGTATGGCCCACTTGAGTTTTGATGGAAGATACACTGAGCCTGGTTATCTTATGGGGTTGGAAGAGTCAATTTCGGGGGTTGGAATATCACTTTTCACTTTTCAGGCAACTTCCACGTCTTTTAACGTCAATTGAATATTGTATCGAGTCTATTGACCGAGTTTTCCTTTTATTACGAGAGGTTTCTAATTCCACACGCGTGCGCAGCCCAGCACATTCACACATACCAACACGTGTCAATACAGATCACACGTGTGTTAGATCAGAGCTTTCCATCTGGTTGGAATTAATAGCTAGATCTTCTGCCAAAAAAATCATGCACTTTACTGAAAAGGAGAGCCACAAATACAATGTACAAAAGTAAACAGACGGCTGAAACAATTTCTTCTAGCCATCCATTTGTGGCCCATCTCAGACGTCAAATATTTCATATTAAGCCAAAAACAAGTGGGCCACCGGATGAAAAGCTTGGATCTTGCAAAATTGTATCATTCTGACACGTGTGCCAGCGTGTAGAATTAGCAAACACTTTCGACGAAGACCACATCTCTATTTATCGTGTGAAGGAGAGATTTTTTACATGTATTTGGTTTTTTTTTTTCTTTCAGATTGCTGACGAAATGAAGCCTCATCCTATAGTAATTAATATCTTGACTAAGATGTGTAGGATTATTCCTACATGGAAAATAATTCCAACACAAGACATCATAGACATTGCTGTCAAGAACCCTCAAGTCAGAGAGGAGGTAAATGATATTCATACCCAAAATGCAATTGCTTTTTCTCTTTTTCTTTAATGGGTGTTTTCAGTAGAGTTCTAATTTAAATTATTTTATCATGAAAGTTGCCCGGAAAGAATTACATTTATACTTTTATTTGTTTGATTAATAAAGTATATATTGAAAAGTTTTGATACCAAAATTAAATTGAAAATTTACTTGTACCTATTAGAATCATTCAATATACATTGATACACTGTCCTCTAACAACTCAGCTTCTAGATTTTAGAGCAAGTGATTGTTTAACATAGTATTAGAGTGGAATGACTTGTGTTCAATTTCTGAGAGTAACAAATATGCCACCGGATTATGGGGGTCATAGTGACATGTATGTATTTTCTTTAAGCATTCTGTTTGCCAATTCATTTTAGGACATGAGTTAAAAATATAACAGATCTAAATCTCAATTTGCCACCACAAGTAACCATCGTGATTGAACCCTTGCACCATTAAAAACTTATTGGGGACCACAAAAGTCTTAGATCAAGCGGATTCCTTCATTCAATTCGTGTCACCTTATCAAAAGTTAGATTAAAAAAACCAACATCATAGTCACCGTCAAGAAGATTTTAATGGTGGGCATTCAATTACTACTATTTCTATGAGTGTGGTCCACTCCAGATTTGTATCCGCTTCATTTTGGGGCTCATGCCCTAAAATTAGTACAGCCTGGATATAAAACACATACATCACGGTGGGCCCATCAGTAGGGCATCCACCAAACCGCATTTTAGAGAATCATCACTCATTTATTAATTCTATCATTTTCCACCCTTTCCTATTAAAATGCCTCTCCAATCTTGATCGAGTGAACATCCTTTCAATTTATAAAATGACAAAACAACGCTCTTAGAAGATATTTTGGCTCACCATATAAAGCTGAGCTCTACACGTGCCTGTGGGCCCCAATCCGCGTCCTTCCGTTCACGTCTCTCTCTGCAGCATGCCTTATCCTTGTTGCATGTAATGAATTGTACACAAACACTTATAAATTAGTTAGATATTGCTTACGTGGTATGCAAGTAATTCAAATAAATTAAACCGTCCAATTTAAGTATACTAGCTCAGATGTACCATGAATTAATTAAAAATACACTCATTTGATGGATCCATGTTAGCTAGTTTGGGCTGATTTTTTTATCTTACCTTCATCCATATTAGATACAACTGATGAACGGTTTTGATGCAAAATAGATTAACATGGTGGCCCCAAATAGAAATTTATGGTTTGCGTAACATCCCCACTGTTCCCTGTGGTGTGGCCGGCCTATGTTGTCTACGTGGCTGATTTTTTGCACTAGAAGCTAACATTGAGGAGATAACCTGATGGATGGAGTGGATTTTACATAGACAACATGGCAGGCCAAATAGAGAGATCGACCCGGCCTGATGTGTCCGACTCAGACTCAGGACTGAACGAGTCTGTCTGAGCCTCCGAGTCTCTTATCCATGGTTCATGGTCAATCCAGAATAGGAAGCAACCGGCCAATGGTTTAGATTAATGAATCATGGGACCCACTTGTCAGAACCGAATCAGCATACAGTGGAAATGCTCGAGTTCGTCGGTCCTGTAACTCATCCGAGTCGTTCCTTAGTCATACAATCCTAACCCAACAGATTATTTGTGTGACCCAATTCAGGCGAGGCCCAGATGTATGCCCGAAGATATGGGCCCACTTCAATCCTCATTGAAGAACTTGGCACACCGCCAATTTCTTTATTTGTTGAGCCCACCACGTAAAACCAGGCCAGAACACACATCATATATGACAAGATATGAACCGTTTTGTGGGCCGGTAGGTCTGCCAACGGATTGAGCCCCAGCTGAGCCTATGTGTGGCTGGGATCATGCGATCTAACTCTAATGTGGGCCCATCTCAGACGCACGGGCAGTGTGGGCTCCACCTTTGAAAAGGCAATCGACCAATGGAGTGATTATATAGATTGTAGGGGCATTTTAATGAGATATTTGACAATTTTTACGATTTTTCTTTTTTTTTTTTTTTTCTAATTTTTATGAAATTGCAGATTCGATCCAATCCGTATTGCTACAAGGGAAGGCCGCGCTTGAAAACAGGAAATCAGCTTCTCATGGTCAGCTTAGACATAGAAAAGAATCTGGACCAGGTAGTCGCTTTTCCTTTCATGGGGCCGCTTTTTTGTCCGTTTATTCGGTGGACCACTGATGGATGATGGCCTATGCAATTATCTCACCGATAGGAAGATGATCTGGCAGGATAATTACTTTTAAAAGGCAAACGGTTGAGATTCAGCCAGTAAAGTTACATTAAGTGGGAATTTATGAATGTCCAACGGTGCAGATTAGTGCATGGCCCACTGGATGAATGGCTCCCAAGTTATAAATGCATGTAGGGCTGAGGATTACCAAACCAGTCCTTTGCTATTTCCGTTTGAGCAATGGCTTGGACGCTCACAGAGCTGTTTTAATTTTAACGCTCCTAGTTGCATCAAGACACTTGGACGGTCTGGTTGATTGATCCTGACCGTACAGTAGATGGCTCGTTGGACGTACTGGGCCATAAATGATACTGACCGTCTATTTTATGGCGCAATGATCTAATGTCTAGAAACGTTGATAGCTATGATTTTTGCAATGTAGCTCACGAAATGTATACTGGACCTGATGGACAGTCTAGATCAATTCATTGGACTGTCCAAAAATCATAACCATCCATGAGCAAGCCGCACCCTAGGAAGAAGTTGGGATGGTCCACCACCACTAGTTTTGTGTAGGTTCCACCGTAGTGTTCATATGCCATCCAATCCATTCATATGACTTGTCTCATCAGGATGAAATAATCAACAGAAAATCAGAGTATTCGTGGGTCATAACGGTTGAAGTTACAGGTTTTTAAGTGTAACTTCAGTGAGTGGCCCACCTGTATGTTTAATCAGCCTGAATTGTAGGATCAAGGATAAAAAAAAAAAAAAGGTGATCACCCGATGGACGGTGTGGATTTGATGTACGCTAAGTCGTTCCCCTCACGTTTTAGTTTGTACTTTCGCGACGTACGCAAGGGTTTTTGTTCTATCTGTGAAATTGATGCGTACAGCACATCGCTGTACCGGCGTGTGCGCACGACACTCAACGCTTAAATTAGCAAATTGCGTTAACGTGTGGTTAGTGCGAGGCCGTTGAGTTGGGAGTTTCTTATCCTGCGCCTTATGGGTGTATATTAATGCATTATTTCTTCAAGTGGGGACCCTGTTTCAATGATCCACACCGTTGGTATGATGGTCTCATAGTCATAGATGATGCTATGGAAATAATCTCATTGATGGAACAAACCTGACCCATTCATAGAGTATATATAAAGATGATAAATACAATGACGGTCCACATTCAACTGAGAAAAGGCCAAAAATGAATGTGGCGTGTTTTCCAATCTGGGAGATCTTTATGGGATGGTTCTCCAGAGTGGGGCCCTCCATATCAATGGTCAGGAATGCCAAATCATAGGCCCCACTTGTATAAATCTGAAAACTCTATGTTGATATTTATGTTATTGGATCAATATAGAATAATTCTTCTTGTCCTATGATGAGATGAACGGTTCTGATGAATGATCTGGGCCGTTCTTTTGTACAATCACAGGTATCATTGCCATTTTTGATCGTTCACGGTGGGGAGGACATAGTAACAGATCCATCAGTGAGCAAATTGCTCTTCGAATCGGCATCGAGCACCGATAAGACGTTCAAGCTGTATCCAGGCATGTGGCATGCTCTCACTTCCGGCGAACCACCGGAAAGCATTGATCTTGTGTTCTTGGACATCGTCGGATGGTTGGATGAAAGAACGATCGGCGGAAATTCAATGTCCGAGAGGGACCGGAAAGCTCAGCATGATCATCAGTTCCTACGTTCACAGGGCGAGAAGACGATCATCGAGGCGTAAGATAATTGGTGATGATGGAAGAAGATTGCTAGCTTGGTGGGCCATGTGATGATGTGGGTCCCATATAAATGTCCCACCCATAGCTTGAAGTGGTTGCATAAGTGAAAGAGGAGTGGTCCATGGTCTATAATAATTCTGTGTAGAAAATGTTTGTCTTTGCAAACATCATTTCATTATCGCTTATAATTTTAAATTGAGAAAAATATACCATACTTCTCTATCCTTGATTGGTGCACTTTGATAAAGGATCTGGACCGTTCAATTAGTGGGCTGTGTCTTGGAAATATTACGGCCACTTCACAAGTTGAGTCTAGAGACTGAGTGGTTAGAAACAACCAATCCATCCAAGATTTGGACCGTTGCCCCATCCATAAGGTGGCCTACAAAATCCATTTGTTGAGACACTTAAGATACTGGGCCATCCATGAGGCATCCCATGGACCTCTCCGATGGGCCCCATGTTGAAACACAGGCCCAAGTCAGGTATATTTAGTAAATGGGCCAAGAATTCAAATCCAAGACCTGACCTGAACCCATAACATTCTCTCTGGCCCTGGCCCAGTCCACTCCGTATATTTGTTGTATTTCTTTCTTAACCGTCTGTTTCTGGTCACCTGTTGAAGGGCTAGGATGCCTCTATCTGAAACATGTTGGTGCATCGGGCCCATCTGAAATCAAATGGAGAAACCAAGTTCTATAATAGCCGTCCATATTTTTTCCTGTCTACCGTGGCCCATCTGACGAGTGAACCGGAGTTCAAGAACGGCCCTTTCTATGCATCCACGTCGACAACTGTACACATGGCATCTATGCACACAATCCATTATCCGGTCACCAATCCAAGCGTAGTATGATACGTAGCTCGTGTGCACTTCGATCCGGACACCACAAATCATGGGCCCCATAGTGGATTGAGCACAATGGGCGGTCGACATCGTCAATCATAATTACTGGACAATCATAACCGTAAATTCAGTGCGTGTTATACCCTACTTCTGTTGATATGGGTGAAGAACCCATCAGTAGAAAGATACCTTTATAGCCTCGAGATGCATAAGGCCACGACGAAATTCCTAGTAACACAGTTGGCATCAGTTTGAAATGCCACGACACTTAAGTTGTATGATTAAACGTGGTCAGGTTAGCAAGCGGTTAATCATAAAAAAGTGGAAAAAGAGAAATCTAGAAGATGAGTAATGAGAAAGTGGGTAATGTGACCAATCAATAGGAGAAATATCTAGATAGGCAATTGAAGCTATAAAAGGAGGAATGTTCTAATAATAAAGGTATAACTACCAACCAAATTAAATCTATATTTTATTCTCAAACTTATCATTGTTCTTATTTTACTACTTACGTTTTTTAGTGTAATTAGTTTTTCTCTATTTTTTTTTAGCACAATTCCACTCTTCAATTTTTATAGTATAACCTTTGAGATTACATTCCATAGCAATAAGTATGTAGCAAGAGTTTCGTAATCAGTAAAATTTTCTTTTTCATAATCACATCTTTTATAGGTAAAGAAGAAGTGAGGATCATTCACGCGATCAACTGTAAATTCTTCTTTTGGCCACTTTAATTTTGTATCATAAGAAGTCCTTTCGCTTAAAAGGCAAAAGTATAACCTACTTTTGGAAGGACGAACCCCATCATCCAAATATCGCCTAATCATCATTATCAAACAACTGAGCAAGTGACTAATTAAGCGACCAATCTCAATAGATCTTGATCATATACGGTCAACCATGACGTATCTGCCTTTCTTGGTGCTCGGAGTCATTGTTGTTCGGTTGGAATCAAGTCGTGAAAATCAATTCTAACACACCTGCACACACATCACACGTGTGACCGACGGATAGTTTAGCAACCGTGGGCATCATCAAATGTACAGTTAAAAAAAAAATACCATCCGTCCAACTTTAATGATAAAAACAGGAGGAGTAGAACTTTCCAATCAGTGCGACTTTCAGGCTATGTTGTCGATGGACCCCACAAGAAGAACCGTCCAAAAGTAAGGTCCATGTATGCCACGTGTACAGTGGAAAAGTGGTAGTACATTAGTGAGATCCGGCTGGCCTGATTGCTCCACCAGACCCATAATGGAAGAGAAATGGTTCAGCGCTCTCGATGCACTATATATTATAATGCTCCTAGTTGCATTTGTAAAATTAGATAGTCAAAACAAATGATCTAGACCGTTCATTAGCTCCAACGTACATTTCATGACTTATCATACAAATATCTTTCCGATCTAACAAGTATTAACTGTATGATAACTGGCAGCTAATATGGACGGTCAAGAACATTTACAGAAAATAGGTCCAATCAGCAATTTAATCCATCTATGTTTTAGGTCCCATCATGGATTGCTTATCATCCTAAAAAACCACTTTTTTGAGGCAATCGTAGCCATCCCATCCATGGATTGGAGAAGTGATGGCTATAAAGAGAGTCCAAATCAAGGGTGGATTGGATCATCTGATCGGTGCGATTTTTCAGTGAAAGCCCGTTAAAATTTGTTCTAGACTGAATGAACAGTTCAGATCGATTGATTGGATTGTCCAAGTAAACAGATGCAACTATTTGTACTATAACTTACAGTACTATCAGCACACTGGATCATTTCTCATAAAGCAATGGATGTATCAGATTCCGTCCGTTTGTGGTTGAAAAGAAAGAGATAAACGGATTAGAGAAAGTGGGGTCCTGTCACTTTCACCTACAAACCTCAGTTTGGTACAGATGGGCCTTTTCCCCCCTTTCCTTTTGTCCCCTTTGAATCTAATCCAACCATTGATCAGGTGGCCCACTCAAAAACTGATTAGTGGGCCCACTCAATCATGGATCAGTCTGGCCCACTCAAAAGTATTACCTTGCCTGAAAAGTACCCATTTCCATCCACTCCGTCCATGGCCAGATCGTGTTAGGATTGATCTCCCAAATCAGGCCTATACAAAACTCAAGTGGGGCCCACCACAGGGAAAAGTGAGATAGGATGTACACCATTGAATCCTTCCTGGTACCCATTGAGGTTTCGGATCAGGCAGATATTTGGACGCACACCGTTATCACATTTTCCTATTGTGTGGCCCACCTGAGTATTGGATCAGCTTGATATTTTGGCATCAAGGAGAACATGAGGGACCTTACATGATGAACGGATTGGATGCCACACAAACATGACAGTGGACAACATACATCGTGTTGTAGTTTAAGGCTCAACCTGCTTAGAAGAAATGTGCATGTATGTGTGGGGAAAAGATCCATGACTAAAGATTGTTATCTTAGTTATCAAGTACTTAATCTCAGTATATGTGGCCATATCTAAAAGATTCTGACCGTCCATCTGTTTAGCCTCACTGCGAATGGCCCACCTGTTGGATAATCGTAGCCACTAATTGGAAGACTTTCGTCCGTTGAATGATCAACATTGGTTGTACCTATATTTCAAATCAGTGGCTACAACCATCTAACCAATGTGATTTTTTGGGGTACCCCGACGCTTCATTAACTAACTTGTACATGGATGTACATGACTCGGACGAGTCTGAGTCGACTCATCCTCAACTCAGGTGAGTTGCGTTTCCTATAACGAGTCAGGTCGAGTCACCGTGTCTTTAAACCATGTTATTCGTCGTGCCACCCTACGATCTCAACCGTTAATTTAAACTTAAAAACATACTGACAGATGAATTAACACACTTAATGCTGACTAATTGACTAATCACCGTTCGATCCAGATTCGGCGGGTCAATGTTTGCGTGGCCTCGTGCTTATTTATTACACTCAACTGTCCATTTTCACAAAGTCCACTCCAAAACATGATTTATTTTATTCATGAAAGAGTGATTAGGATTAATAAGATATATACAAGGAATTATATTTAATCTTTGTATTTTTTTTTTAAATGATAAGATAATCCTGCCAGCTCAGCCGTTGATTCGGATGCTGAATCTAATAAGTGAAGTGGGACATCTTTATTATTTATTAATATAATTAAAATAATGAAATCCCATATTCAAGAATCCGAAGAAAAGCAATTAAAAACATAGCCCAAAGAATAACCAACTTGCATAAGTGCCTGATTGCCAGGGAGGGGCCCACTGTGATGTACAATGTAATGTGAGGGGCCCACTGTGATGTTTGCATGACATCCAATCCGTCCATCATGTGAGGCTCCTTATGTTCTCATTTGCAACAAAAAAAAAAAAAAAAAAAAAAAGACGCACCCAATATTCAGTTGGGCCACACTACCTGAAGTCATACGTAAGCCCTCTAAAATCATGTGTTGGCCCACCTGATTCATTGAATGGACTGATTTTTTGGGTGTCCATTTGTCTTTGTGGGGTCCATCTTCTGAATGGATTGGACGGCTTGCAATCTTTCTTGTGGTATTTTAATGGTAGGCGTCCATTGCAATTCTTTCTTGTGGTCTGGCCCACTTGAATCTTGGATTGTACTGATTTTTGGCCACGGAGGAGAACACGAGGGGGGCACACATGATGAACGGATTGGAAGTCATGAACGCATTATTGTGGGCCACACATCCTGTCGTAGGTCAGGTGGTCTGCTGACTACTATAGTGAAATGGTAGTCCATCGGTCATGTGGATTGGCATCAGCGTTGCCATCTATAGTCTATCAATGGTCGGCCTTCTTTATCATAATGATCTTAGCCATTTAAAAATGGATTTAAATGCAAAACCATCGATAAATTTTTTTTATCAGTCCATAAATCAAATGGCTACGAGCTCACACTTTGCCCTTCATGGTTGGACCCACTTCTTGAATGGTTACAATCGACCACATACATGGGATAATGAATGGCCTACGAATTCACTTCAGTACTCCGCAGACTACTAGACCGTGCCTCTTATGATATGGTAGGATCGATGGACCTGAATACAATAGATTTGGTCAAACATGGACCGGAATCCTCTACCAAACGGGGGTAGACGCGGTTTGGCTGGTGACCCCAACATCAGCCAGCTGGCTAGTGTCAAAGTCTGAGGGCCCAACCATGATGTATGTGTTTTATCCATGCCGTCCATCCATTTTTCCAACTGATTTCACAGAAGTGAGCCAAAAAATGAGGTAGATCCAAAGGTCAAGTAGATCACACCATAGTAAACAAAACTTTGGTGGGCCCAGGATGTTTTGAATGGTAGGCGTTCAATTCCCACTGTTTCCTGCGGTGTATTCCACTTGAGCATTTGATCTGTCTATTTTTGGGTGCAAAATGGATGGACAACATGGATAGAAAACATACATCATGGTGGGGCCCGCAAGACTTTGACACCAGCACCCAACTCGGTCATCAGCCAAACCGCGTCGCCCATAGATTGCATATATAAAATCCACTCCATCCAATAGGTTCTATACACAGATTCGAAAACTCGATGAAAAAATCAGGTAGATCCAAAACTCAGGTGGGCTATACGCAGGAACAATGGGGATGGAACGCCAACCATAGATTTGCGTGTGGGGTCACCGTAGTGTATGTATTTCATCGAACCGTTAACCAGTTGTGAGTCACCCGGTTGAAGTGAGATATTAAGCGGCTATTTTATATTGTTCCCATTGGTGTGGTCCATCTGAGTTTTCGATCCTACTGAATTTTTGGTATGTACGGTTAAAATAAGGGTTATCACCTGATGGACATAGAGGATTTACATATGCAGTACGATGGGCCCTATATAATTGGATTGTTTTATGCAGCTGTATAAAACAGGTGCTGTAGAGGATCATGGCACTATAGCACATGGGTGCGAGATCTAATCCATCCATTAGGTGGGTCCGGCCTTGTACATGATTTCTCAACAATAAATCTGGTCCAATCAACATGTGGGCCTAATATTGAAAACAAGTAGATAGGCCCAACATCCACTCTTTACATCAGGTGCACTCATGAGTGATATACCTTGGAGCCAAAAATCAGATTGACCCATAAGTCAAGTGGGCCACACCACGAAATACAGGAAATAAAGATGGCTACCTCAAAAATCTTCAAGATAATAAAATTTGAAAATTTCAAATCAATGTCTAAAAATGCAATGATTAAGAAAACGGTCCAATTATAAAAAGTCAAATAATCAAAGTGCTAAGGTACTCCAGCTAAGAGTTTCATCATTAGATATCCAAGACCCGATTCCTCTGTTCACTCCAAGCAGAAAAACCCTACTTGAAAAGCCCTGCTAAGAGCTTTTTCATTGGTCCACATCATCATATAGATTTACAACCATGTCACATCCTCCCTGCAACCTCATCATACTGACATCATGCAGTGTGACGTGGACTATTGAAAAGGCTCCAAGCAGAGAATGGAGGCCGACAGAGGATCCAGATCTTAGATATCCTCCATCTATATTACATCAAAGAAAATGAACAGAGAACGAACGGTTGTAGTCTGGTGTGCCAAACTATCAAAGGGATAGGATCTTCCAATCTGATAATAATGCTCTGGGCCACATTTGTATGGACCAATGAACGAGGACAGCATTTACGTCCGAATCCGGATCCTCTCTTCTATCTGAACAGAGAACCTCTGCTTGCGCCTCTGTGATTGGTCCAGAACCGAGCTGGACCAATCACAGAGGAGGAAAACAGGATTCCTCTGCTCGGGTAAAGCAGAGGATCCGGATTCTTTACGTCCATATACATTATGGCCCCACATTTTGTCCAATATGGTAGGCCAATACCGGTATGGGCCACCGAATGAATGGTCCAAATCACTTTGGATGCTCTCTCTCTCACTCTCTCTCTCTCTCTCTCAAAAGCTTAAAACACATGAGTCAAGCTCACTTGGAATCTCTCTCTCTCTCTCTCTCTCCTCTCGTTTTTATTTTTCTTCCTTCGCTCTCCCTTTTTTTTTTCCCTTCTTTTTCTCTCTTTTCTTAAAAGCTTAAAACACATAAGTCAATCTCACTAGGAAGCTCTCTCTCTCTCTCAGCAAATGTAGCTTCATTACACCATAAAACTCTCATCTTTGTGTTGCAGCCATTTAATCTTCAGAAATGAAAAAAATCGACCTCTTTTGTGCATCCCCGGCCTCTACAGCAATATGCAATGCCATGGATAAAAAGTCCATGGTCCGCCAGCGCAGCAGAGCCATTGATCGCCAGGTGCCCCATCAGACCAACGGTCAGAAATCCAAACCTCACAACCCATCTTCAGGAACACCATCAATTCCAAAATCCAACCATCAAAAGGGTAGGAAAAGTTCATCCAAACAAAATGATCTAAGTAGCCCGCTTGGTTCATCTAGATATCTCTTGGATGATACATCCTTCTTCGGCATATCATTAGATCAAGACCCACTTTCTACATTGGCTCCGATTGATCTAACGGCTTCTCGATTGGTAAGGGACGGCGAATCAGACATTTTCAGGCCATCTGATGATAAGAAACATGATCAGGTCTCTAAACTCCTCTTTAAATCTCTTTGAATCTCTCTCTCTCTCTCTCTCCCTCCCCCCCATTGTGGCCCCTTGTGCTTGACCATGGGGTGATCTAGACCGTTCAACTAATTGGGTCCACCATGGATAACTGATCAATGGAATGGACTATCAGATGAATGGTCTGGATCATCATTGAGAAAGGCACACGTGATGCTACTTATGTTTATGGTCTAGATTTTGAGATGATTACTTTCACTGCAGGCTGTAGAATTGAGGGTGTCTTTGCACTGCAAAGGCTGTGAAGGAAAAGTGAGGAAGCACATCTCCAGAATGAAAGGTAATGGGGAGAAATATTCAAGAAACATACGTGTGAGTGTGGCGGCACATGTGTGCAAGATCTTAGCCGTTCATGAGGCAGGCTACTCATTACGTTTGCCACATGTGTACACTTAACCATGGACATTGGTCAATCTATCTCGACCGTCCCTTTTTACTGTACACATGAGACGGGACGGATGAGTGAACTTGCCTGATTCTCCAGCCCGGGAATCTTCAGTGGTTCCCACCTAATGAACGGCTGTGATCTCGCACATGTACATCATGATCACGCAGGTGGCGCAAGGGTCATCTGAGAGTAAGGAATTGAACTCAACACCAAGATTTTAACTGGATGGGCCTGAGATCTAACTTTCAAATGGACCCAGGATGTCGGACCCACCGAATCAGTTCAAAATCGGACCGAACAGGGCTTTCTGGTTATCCTGGCCCATCTATCTATAGGTCCAGATTTTCAGACCCAACATACCTAAACCCAACACATGCCGGTTCAAGCCAAATGGACCTTTTGGACGGCTGGCCCATTGAAAACGGGCCATTTGGGTTGTATGGCAAACCTGGTTTTACGACTTGTTTGAGTCAGATGTGACTCGGACTTGGAGGCACCCGGTCCTGTTTGAAGCCGAGTCAGTCCCGACTCATGCGACTCGCGACTCTACTCAGGACCGAACGACTGGATCGGAGCTGAGTCTTTAGAGAATTTTACTAGGAGTAAAAATCCAAAATATGATTTATTTTTATCGTGATAAAAGCCAAACGCTGCACTTAAGAAATTTTCATATACCTAATCCTATGGCTTTGATTCTGCGTACTTAGCTCACATGGCGCATGTTAGATCATTAACGACTCCCTTTGCATGGTTTTGCTAATTTGAGCAGGGGTGACATCTTTCAGTATAGATTTCTCGGCCAAGAAAGTGACGGTGATCGGAGATCTGACCCCTTTGGAAGTGCTCGCCAGTATTTCTAAAGTGAAGAATGCAGAGTTCTGGCCATCATCACCTTAGTCATCTTCATCTTTGCCGTCCATTTTCTGATCATCAAAATAAAGTGGTCCACAGACCCGATTGATGGTGTCCTGGGGCCCTGGAGTTTGAACAAAAGAGAACCATCATTTGGCTATCCAGATCATTGATCTGATGGCCCACATGGTTAGTGGACCATAACCCCAGATCGTCCCAGATGGGAATATCCTAGCATCTATGGATTATAATTTTTTTTTAATATTTTTTTTTGTGTAGTTGGGTTGAATGTGGACCTTTGTATCTTGTTTCTTGAACGTTAATTTTTCAGGCCCATAATTAAAGGGTTAGCATTGTTCCATTGAAGAGATCTTCAGGAAAAAACCATCCACAATGATATCCATCAGATGAACGGTCCAGATCATTAAATCATTTGCCCATTTGTACGTAATCAACACGTGGGCCCAGTCTCCATGGATTGAAATTATCAGAATCTGTGTAATCTGATGCGTGAATTGATATGGGTCGCCTATAAGAGAAACCAGATTGAATATTGGATGCTAATTGTCACTTAGGGTGGTTTGAAAATCTAGCCCAGGCCATCATATCAAATCAGTTTCAATGGTTTATGATGGTTTTATCACCGTTCAAAGTAATAATTCAATTGGGCCCCACCTCAATGCGCTTTTAGAGCTGTCAAGTAGTCCGGTTCGGGTTGAAAGTCCACGCCGTCCATCTAATTCAAAATCTCCGCCGTATGATCTTGTCTCAATGTTCAGCTGAGTTGTGGTCGACTCTCAAATACAGAGAAATGCTCCTGTATTCGGAGCACTATAAGTTATAGTGCTCCTACTTGCTACGGTTGATTTGGACTGTTCAAGCGATCATTCTGAACTGCTGAACTGCGACATTGCTTAATGCAAAAGATCGAACAATCTAATCCATCCTTGATTTTACCTTATTTTCTATAGTCATTGTGATGTAGAGGGCATCGCTCATAACTACATGAAGAAAATGGACCATTGAAAGGAGACTAGGCTGAGTGACAAAATAATCACCAAAGTGTAAAAATTCCAACCATGTCACCATGAGCCTGAAAGGTCCAGAGAGTTGCTGGACATATTTTTGAATTTCGGACACCCGACCATCAGGTCATCGGACGCCCAACCATCATCGGATACCCGACCATCCCTTCATTGAGCGCCCTAAATTCGTTCGAATTTCGATTCAAGGACAATTTTGTGGGCTGCCGGGTGCTCGACCACATTTCACTTGGCACTCAAAATTCACCAAATTTTTAAAGTTTACTGGCCATGCGTGAACTTTTTATTTTGAATGTTTTTTTTTTTTTTTTTTTTTTAGGACTTTTAATTTACCCACTTAAGATTTCTATTATACAATTTAAGTTATAAATATTGATTTTAATTCATGATTAAGTATTATTATTTATCTTTTATTAAAATCTCTTGAGTTTTACTCTTTTTTCTTGTGAATTCAAGTGTTTCTTCGTGAATTCGAAGAAGATCAGTTGAAAAATCTTAGTAGTTATGCGGATTCAGAATAAATTTTCATGAGGAGAGATGCTGATCGATTCTTCTCCCCCCCCCCCCCCCCCCATCATTTTTTCAGGTTGTGGATGGAATGACTGTGATTCCCTAACAAATTCCATTCTTTAGAATCATGAGCAATACGTGATGGACCAAACAAATACGTAATAGGTGGATCAAATTTCGATCGGACTAACTTTTCTGTAAGCAATGTTGGCCGTACATATTTAAAGCCAATGCTTAACGGTTAATATTCGTTGGATGGTGTGAGGTTTGCATGGCATGCCATGAAACATGGGTTGGACCTAACGAACAATCTGGATCAATGGGGCTCACGTGATGTGATGTATGCAGGCCATCCAACCCGTCCATCAGATGCGTCGCCTCATAATACCTCCAAATACTAAAAATAAGCTAGACCCAACACTCTGGTGGGCCACAACATGGAATAATGTGAAAGAGGACGCACATCCTTGAGTTGCACAAGGGCCCACCTGGACTGAAAACCATCCTGGGTTTTAGCAATACCGTTCATCAAAGACAGATGACGGATCAAAACGGCCTAGATTCCATATACACAACATGGTGGGCCCTCCATGCAAATCAAGTGTAGGCGTTCCCTCTCTACTTGTACCCCGTGTTGTGGTCCACTTGATTCGCAGATTACCTTGATTTTAATTTCAGACTCCAGGGGTAACACGCTCTGATGCATCTGATGGTCTGGTTAGATTTCATTCATGACCCAACTTGAGATCACGTCTAGTCTAGTTGACTGGACCGAGTTATATATGGGCCCACACTTAATTCATCAGGACCACTACTTGATTGGGTCCCATCGAGTCACTCTCCCGAAAGGAGTTTAGTAGGATCATAAAATTGTTCTTTGCTGACCAGATTCAGGGCCAGTCATCAGGTGGGCCATACCATGGATGGTCCATATTTTAAGCTTCAACATGCACATTTGTGTGCACTGTTTTCTTTTTCCTTTCAAACTACTAATCAGGCTATGAGCAAGCTAGGCCTAGTTGGTGAGGGCCCAGTTTTTGAACGGCCCAGATTTAGAGCTTTGTCCGATTGAACCCGTTGATCTAAAGACCTAATCAAAGTTGTGCATTTTACTAAGCAGGGATAGTGCCCTTATATTACTTATAATGCTGAATCGGATAATGTGAAAAAGAGGAATCATATAATGCTTGTGGAAGTTCTACTGTACTGGGTTCTCTCAGTTTGGACTCGTGGGGCCCACAATGTAATTATTCAAACGTTTAATATGTGGCCCACATCAATGCCCTTTCTGACTAGGGCTCTACGCAACTATGGTTCAACATGCTATAATAGTTCTAGAACTCTCTAACTCAACTCGAGACTCAGGTGAGTCACGAGATTTCGAGTCAAGTTGCTGGGAAACTTGGTTCTGGGTGTAACTCGGCTTGGACTCAAAGAGATTCGTCGAGTTGACCGAGTAATTACTCGATTACTGGGTCGACTCAATGTGACTCACCGGACTATTTCTGAATGTCTCTTTTCATCCTTCCGATTCAATGTCACTGTTCTAACGGCTTGTTTAAACACCATTAGGTGTGATTTTAATCTAAGGTCCATCAAGGGAGAGGATCCAATAGATGGACGGTCTGGATCCTCCACCACCATCACTTTCCACGTGTCAAGTGTCTGGCAACATCGTTTCCTGATCCAGTGGGCCAAAGGTAAACAACTTCTCATTACACTATGAACAAGGGCCGGTTTGGGTCTCTAACCAAACACACTACTAACAACTGTTGACTCAGTCAGTCAACAACTCCATCAATATAGTTTTCCAACCTCATCAATTGCTTTCTCCTCCCTCTTATATAACCAGAAGAACGTCCTGACCGTCCATTAGTGTCCCAATCAAAAGAAAAACTCCTCAAATCATCTTCTTCTTCTTTTTACTAATCAATCTCACTCTCAAATGGAAAACTACACATCCATTTTTTGTACACTCAAGGCTACAACCTTCCTTCTGTTGTTAGCCATTGCCATCACATGTGCCAGCTCAGCTCGGATTCTGGACGAGAATCTGCCACTGGAAGCCCCAGTGGCCGCACCCGATTCGTCAATTCCGGTTGCGCCACCTGTTGCTGATGTTACAGCTCCACCGGTGGTTGCTACAGTGGCCCCCATACAACCAAGTGTAAGTGAGCCCCACCACCCATTGACCTTCTTCATGCACGATGTGCTAGGTGGGTCACACCCCTCGGCTCGAGTCGTGACGGGGATCATCGCCACCTCAACTGTCAACGATCAACTCCCCTTCGCCAAAAACAACGGCGG
This sequence comes from Liriodendron chinense, assembly GCA_003013855.2. Classification (NCBI taxonomy): domain Eukaryota; kingdom Viridiplantae; phylum Streptophyta; class Magnoliopsida; order Magnoliales; family Magnoliaceae; genus Liriodendron; species Liriodendron chinense. The sequence continues at coordinate 421,396 of ML058538.1, read as the reverse complement.
CGGCGTTCTCCCGATCAATGGTGGGGTACCGCTCCTCAACGGAAACAATGGCGTCATCAACAACAACAACAATAACATTCCATTCCTGACCGGCCTAGGCGGCCAGACAACGACATCCATCAACGGCAACAATGTCAACAGTGGCAATACCCTTCCATTTGTAACGGCGGGCCAGCTCCCGGCAGGGTCCACCCTTCAGAAGCTTATGTTCGGGACGATAACGGTGATCGACGATGAGCTGACCGAAGGACACGAGCTGGGGTCGACGGTGATCGGCAAGGCGCAAGGGTTCTATGTGGCCAGCTCAGAAGATGGCACCAGCCAGACTGTGGCATTCACCGCCCTGTTTGACGACGACCATTACACCGACAGCCTTAGCTTCTTCGGGGTCCACCGCACCGTGTCGGCCGAATCACAAGTGGCCATTGTGGGTGGAACAGGGAAGTATGCAAATGCCAAGGGATATGCTGCAATCCAGACCCTTCATCCAGTGGACCAGCATACAACTGATGGTGTGGAGAACTCTCCTGCAGTTCACAGTCTATCTTTCTTACTAGTTAGATATACAAATAAACATGCAAGAAGATATCAAGGGAACTTTGGCTTATAGCCTTCTTTCAAATATTTTATGATTTGGGTGTATTGAAATCTCAGAATGCACATGTTTGCATTTGACTTGTGGTCACCATAAAACCTATCTGAACCGTCCATTATGTCCAGCCCACTCTTCTCCCCGGTACATACAGAACAAAACTACAAAAGATGGGACCTCAAATTGGACAACTTAACATGAATGAGATTGCCCAAAAATCATAATAATAAATTTAATGGACTTAAACCTAGGGGTGACAATGGGCCATGTTTGGGCCAGACCCAACGTCAAAGCCCTGTCCAAACCTGTTATGGGCCTAGCAAATCATGCCCAAGATTGATTCTGAAAAAATTGCTTGAGCTCAGCCCAACCCGACCTGGCCGAAAAGATTGATAAAATTCCTAATTCTTAATCTCTTGGTGGATCAAGTGGGCCAAACATGCACAAAGTAGACATTGCAGGGGAATGGAACCAACGGTCTATATTGAAGATGGATAGGTAGCCTAATTGTAGAATTGAAGACATCATATATGGTTGTAAACCAGTTGGATATTGCAATATCCGTATCTGACATCCAATTTCAATATCAAATACGATTACAGATTCATATATTGTCCCAAGAAATCACATGAGAATATTATCCAAAGAAGTCGAATATAAGTCGGATGGTTAGGTAATTGGATATCTGACTAATCTCTAACTAAAGAACTAAAAAGGTTAAATACCTCTAAAAAAAAAAAAGCCCTAAAAATAGGAAAAGACTAATTTCTATAACATAATTAGCTAATATAATTAAGAAAATGGAAAAAAAAAAAAACTAATTTCTATAACATAATTAACAAATATAAAGCTATAAATATTAAAGTATTAAAAAAATAACTTATAGAATCTGACAAAAGATAAAGTCAATAATAGCAATCGTCGCCTTATCACCATCACAATCTATATCAATGGTAGGCAACACTCGTTACGGACCTTATTAGACCATATATAAAATAGATAAAATCCATATAAACTTTCGTACTCGTACCAATGAGATAAAAAAAAAAAAATTGTAAAATTGCTACTAAAAAAGTTTACATGGTGTGGCTTGATGATTTTTCAATCAGGGTTGGTTCCAATCCGGTCGGGTTGAGTCGGTCTTGGGTTGAGCATAGAGGAATTCAGGTTGGCTTTGGGTTGGGTACCTGATCAGGTTGGGTCGGGTTGGGCTTGACTTCACCCTTAACCGGACCCAGCTCGCCCAAGTTAGACCTATGACCTTGTCCACAAGGACCACAACCTCTAATATGTTTCTCTTTTCTTTTTTTTTTCCCACCTACCATCTGAGCTACATGATCCCCGACCCAGCAACCTGACCCAACTCAAAGTCCAACCTGAACGCAGCCTAAAGCCTCCTGTGCTCAACCCAACATGACCCAAAAACATGTGATTATTCTTAAAACGACTTAACCTGACCTGAATAATTTCCCCAACCCGAACCCAATCCAAATTCAAATTGGTTGGCTTTTTTCAACATGAACCCAACTAATTGATGACCTTGACAACCCACTTAACAGTTGGGTTCGGGTTGACTTGAACCCATTTGCAGCCCTATGCCATGCAAATGAAGGTGGCCGGGTGCACCATCCTTAATAGAATAAGCATTGTCTATCAACCCTTCTTTTTACGCAGCCCATAAAACACCCAATGCTATGTGGGCCCACCATGTTGTATATGTAACATCCACTGTCCATCAGGTATTTATGCGTAGAGGCAAAAAATTACAAGGATCCATACACCTGTTTTCAATGCTGAGCCATGCACTAGATTAATGGACTAGATTTTATTTGTTGGATAACATATGCAAGGCAGGCCAACAATATGGATGGATTAGATCTCGCACGTATTTGCCATGGTGGCACCTGAAATAGATGGAACTAATTGTCGATTGGACCTACTTTTATGTAAATGATCTTGACCATCAACTTTATAGGATGTTGATCTGATGACTAGAATTCTCTGATTGGTGTGAAGTTTGCATGGTGTCCTGTGAAATGTGTACTGGACGTGATGAACAGTCCAGATGGATCAATCACACCGTAGGTCCAAGTCCTGCAATGCAATTAGGAGAACTGCAACTCACAGTGCTTTGAAGGCTTTATATTTGAATTTTACAGTTTGAAGCTTCTCTTTTCTTATTTGGATCGCCGTTATTTCTCATCTCCCTTGAAAATTAACTCTGATAAATGATCGTTATGATCCGATCAATGGACCGGAAATGAATTCTCCATATTTACAATATTAGAAAAGGTCATATCAATTTTCTAGAAAACCCCTCATGTGGAGCAACTTTAACCGTTCATTCCTCCTAGAAATCACTTTGAATGATGATGCTAACCGTCAGATCGATGGATAGGAAGTGAACGATCTATAATCCTAGCTAGAAAAGATCCCATCAGTGATTACCCATCAACTTTAATTGTTGATCCCTCCTACAAACTCACTTCAAGATATGATCCTAACTATTCAATGGATATATGTTGGAAAATAAAAGATCTAAATTATTATACTGAAAAAGGTTTGATTAGTGATCTAGATCACCCGCCATGTCTGGTATCCAGCAATTCCACTTTGGGGGCCCCCTCATGTAAGTAACAATAGCAGGCATCATTCGCTATCATCATTCTTCGGGTAAGGCCATGATCATACTTCTTCTGGGTATTCCATAACGGTAACAGTCGTTATAACCTTCACCACTATTTCGGTATTAGTTAAGATACAGGCGATAATAACTGCTACACTAAAAAATAATTGCATCAGCCCTGTAATTGGTCATTGCGAGTACAATGTGTCATTTTTTCGTACTCGCCATTACAACCCAATAACATACATTTATTATCGTTAAAGTTATTTTTCCCGAAATACTTATCTACGTGTCGAATCTCATACTAGATACCATTGATACCTCGTCTCAGATTCTGTCAGCCTCCCAACGTTTGCTTCGATACCGCTCGTTGGGAAGGCACCGACAGAAGCGAGAATCAAACGAGATAAACCACAATGGTAACAACGAAGTAAATTGACAATTATAAGAAGGCAATCCAAATTTTACATGAAAAAACCCTTTAAAAAAATACCACGGCAAAAGGTGATCACTATGAATCAGAAGTTACAAGAGAATGAATAACAGTCACCCAAGTCAATCCCCATAAAAAAAATCTAAGTAAACCCTAGCTCTCTCTCAACCCACTTGAACATGTCTAAGGCTTCTTGTATTACCCTAATATTGCATTACACCCATTTAAATAGCATAAAATTGAGATTAGCTAAACAAATTCACACAAAACTACGCAACCAACCTATATAGTTTACGCACCGTCAGGCGTCCTACAGCGACCAGAATGTTCAAGAGAGTTCATAGAAAATATCAGAGGAATTTCGGGCGTCCTACAAAAGCCGTCGGATGCCCTACAGCCCCCGAAAAATAGATTCAACAATGTCCAGATTCAAGAAGCCTCATCCAGGACAGTTTCGGGCGACCAAAACCCCATCGGGGTCAAGATTGAAGACATCCCCAACAATCTTCACTGTGGCTTCAATCTTTATCACTTCAATGCTCTTAATCTTCATTATTCATCTCTACTTTGTCTCCTTCATAGCTCCACCGCTTCTCTTACCCCCACCGATTTTACTCATTCACCTTCATGTCCTGCTCGCTCATGTGGCCTTTGCGCATACGCCACACATGAGCAACCGTGGATTCTGCTACAGCCGCCTAGCTCCACCATGAAAGTGCTCCCGATCAACTTATAAAGATTGTCGCACCTTAGTGCCTTCATCATCACGAGTGCCCCCTTTTTCACTTTACAATACCGATCGCAGGTGATGAACCTGTACCGCATTGCCTCAAGTGCACCAAAAGAGATCAAATTCTTTTTTAACTTAGGGATATGCCTCAAATATTTCATAATTTATTCAATCTCATTGAACATCCTAATGCGCACCGTGCCAATACCGACAACCTTGCAGGCGAAACGATCACTCAAGAAAATTAATCCACCATTATACACATTGTATGTTATGAACGAACTCCGGTCAAAACATATGTGATACGATGCACCTGAATTCAATAGTCACTCATTGTCGAATAACTCCAATCTGGAAATAATCGATACATCACAGACATCACACTCATCCTCCATGACTTTCATGGTATTAGCCCCCCTAGAAAAATCTTCAAATTTCTCTTACCTTGTCTTGGGATTCTGACAATTCATCTTCATGTGCCCTGTCTCCCCACAATTGCAACACCTCACCTTACTCTTCCCTTTGTTCATTGGATTTAGATCTCGATTACGAAGATCCCCCATCCTGCTCAGAATTTTTTTCCCTCGTAACCAATACCTCCTTTACAAAAGAATCAATGCCATCGCTTTTATTTATCATCGCCTTCAACTGGAGGGTTGAGATAACAATCTCAACACTAATGGTCTCCCTACTTGCCAACAATAAGTCTTTGAACAACTCATATAAATTCGGAAGAGAATTCAAAATGATACATGCTTGATATTTGTCTTTCATCTGTTCATCTGCTTCTAAAAACTTACAAACAAGCCTATTGAAATTGCTGATGTGGCTCTCAACATCGATCACATCCATCATCTTCAGATTAAACAACTAAAGCATCAAATATAGATGATTTTTCAAAAATTTCTTTACGTAGATGTTCTCCAACTTTACCCATGTATTAGCCGCAGTCTTTTCCCTCATGAGGTTGTACAGGACCTCATCCGTCAGGCACAACTGGATTGAGATGATAGTTTTCTAATCTATCTTCTGCCACTCTTCTTCTTTCATAAATTCTGGTCGCTCTCTAAGGAGTGTTTTTCTGATTCTGGTTGAACCATGATACCCTTCATCTTAACCTTCTAAAGCTTAAAGTCATTTTTTTCTGAAATACTTCTCTATGTTGAATCTCATGCTTAGACGCCATTGATACCTTGTCTCAAATTCTGTCAACCTCCCAACAGTCGTTCTAATACCACTTGTTAGGAAGGTACCCGAGAAAACGAGAATCAAATGAGATGAACCAACAACTAAGAAAATCGACAATCGCAAGAAGGACAATTCGAATTTTACATGGAAAAACCCTTTTGGAAAAAGAAACCACGGCACAAAGCGATAACTATGAATCAGAAGTTACAAGAGAATGAAGAACATCCACCTGGATTAAGCCCCACAAGAGAAATCCAAGATAACCTTAGCTCTCTCTTACCCTAGAACTCTCTCAACCCACTTGAACACGTTTAGGACTCCCAGGTATTACCTAATCCCAGCATAACACCCCTTTAAATAGCATAAAATCGAGATTAGAAACAAATCTGCGTAAAAACTACACGACCAAAACCTAAATAGTTAATGCACCATTGGGTGTCCCTACAGCGGCCAGAATTGTCAAGAGAGTTCATAGAAAATATCAAAGGAATTTTGGGCGCTCTACAGAAGCCGTTGAGTGCCCTACAACCCTTGAAAAACAGATCCAACAATGTCCAAATTTCAGAAGCCTCATTTAGGATAATTTCAGGCGCTTGACCCGATTCTATCGGACAACCAAAACCCCTTGGTGTCAAGATTGAAGACATTTCCAGCAAACACATGATCACAACTATTCAATGAATGGTAGAGAATGAAAGATTTATATCTATTATACTAGAAAAGGCCCTATCATTGGTCTAGGTCATCCACCATGTGCAGTCTACCTTTGTTTCTCGGCTCAAAAATTTAGGTAGTCAACTTTGGTGGGCCTCTCATTTAAGTAAGAATAGGCACCATTAGCCATTAACATTCTTTGGGCAAGACGATGTTCATACATTTTCAGGGTATTCCATAATGGTAACAGCCATAGCCGCCGCTATCACTGTTAAGATATGGCCATAACAGCCATTACAGTTTGTGTGTCTGTTAACTGTATCTATATATCGGTCCGTAACGGGCCATTATGGGAGCATAATGTGTCATTTTTGCCATTGTTAATGCGAGTACTGTTATGGCGCACCCAAGCTAACAAATGACATTTGAATGGGGGGGCAAACCAAACATTGCATCTTTTCCATTTCTCCACACACCCAATTCTTGATAACTTCGTACATATTAATTTAACATTAGAAGAGCCTTAGTCTAATTTATAACCAAACTAGTAAGAAAGATAGATTGTGAACTGTAGGAGAGTTTCCACACCATCAGTTGTATGCTGGTCCACTGGATGAAGGGTCTGGATTGCAGCATATCCCTTTGCATTTGCATACTTCCCCGTTCCACCGATAATAGCCACCTGTGATTCAGTGGAGACGGTGCGGTGGACCCCAAAGAAGCTAAGGCTATTAGCATAATGCTCGTCTTCGAACATGGCCGTGAACACCACCGTCTGGCTGGTTCCATCCTCCGAGCTGGCTACATAGAATCCTTGCGCCTTTCCGATCACCGTCGACCCCAGCTCGTGTCCTTCAGTCAGCTCATCGTCGATCACCGTTATGGTCCCGAACATGAGCTTCTGGAGGGTGGAACCTACCGGGAGCTGGCCCGCCGCGACGAACGGTAGGCTGTTGCCGCCATTGATGTTGTTGCCGTTGATGGTCGTCGTCGACTGACCGCCGAGGCCGGTCGGGAACGGAACGTTGTTGTTGTTGTTGATAACGCCATTGTTGCCGTTGAGGAGCGGTACGCCACCGTTGATGGGAAGAACAGCTCCGTTGTTGTTTTTGGCGAAGGGGAGCTGACCGTTGACTGCTGAGCTGGCAACAATCCCGGTCACAACCCGAGTGGAGGGGTGGGACCCGCCAAGCACGTCGTGCATGAAGAAGGTAAATGGGTGGTGGTGGGGCTCAGCATCAGCCACGGTGGCACTAGTGGTGGTGGCAGCCACATTGCCACTTGGTTGTGTGGGGCCCACTACCGTGGCTGCTGCTGGAGATGTGGCAACAGTGACAGGTGGCACTATCGGATTGGTGGCATCGGGTGCTGCTATCGGGCCCACCTGTGGCGGGTCCTCGTCGAGGACCCGAGCTGAGCTGGCACATATGATGGCAATGGCTAACAGAAGAAGGTGGGTCATGAGCTTGAGTGTACAAAACATGGACGTGTGCTTTTCCATGCGGAAGGGAGTTTTACGTAGCTTTCTTTTTCTTGTTTCGGTGGGCCGATGAAATGGACGGTTGAGGGTTTCGGCTATATATAGAGAGGGGAAAAGGGGTACGGTGTATGCGAGTTTTCGAAGTGGAGTGGATGACACGGAGTTGTTGGTGTATTTCTTTTCTGTTTTTGTTTTTTGAGTGGGTTAGTTGGAAATTGATTTGATAGAATCATCTTTAGATCATGGCCATACACCTAGCTGATCTTACAATGGATGGTCCACGTTTATAATTTCATATAAAATGGATGATGGAAGGGTTTCAATTGGTGTCCTTCTTCTGGACGGTAGAAAGCAAAACTCAACATGGAGGAGGTGAAGGTGAGAGATCTGTACGGCTAGGATTATCCCATTGGTGTGGTGATTGATTCATGGGCTATCAATGGCTGGACCCACTTGGTGAACGATTCAGATACACCATTTGTCGTGGCACGTGTATGGTGTGAGGGTGGCTCTATCATATCATCTCCTTACGACAAACCTTGAGTATGGTGTAATGAAGTAGATGGACGGTTAGGATTATATCCCAAATGAGATTTCTTGTATGGTTAGAGGAGTAAAGACTACTGTTTTTGGATGTGTATACTTCGCCATTTCTTAAAGGGTGAATGGATGATGGTTGTTTATCGAGAAGGTCCAAGGTCCCACCATATGAGGGCCACGTGGAAAATGTCTCATTATGAAAAATCCCCACCATCCATCCATCCATGCACTGTGGGACCTTATGTAGATGAACGGTTTGGATCGATTCAGAGTAGATAAGCAATGTTATACTCTAGCATAGATATGCTAGCCATACTCCGCCGGGGACGGTGCGGCCCTGAACCTGGGGCCCACCTTGATGTGTGTATTCTGTATCCACCCCGTCCATCCGTTTTTTCAGATCTTTTTAGGGTATGATCCCAAAAATGAAGAGGATCCAATTATCAGGTGGACCATATTATAGGAAACAGTGGTGATTGAACACCGTACCATTAAAAATTTCTTAAGGCCTGCTTAATGTTTTCGTAGTATTTATTTTCCATCCAATCTATTGATAAGGTCACATAAGTCTGGATGAAGAGAGAAAAAAAAATATCGTCTTGATCCAAAACTTTTGTGGACCATTAATGGTCAATCACCATTGTTTCCCATGGTGTGGTCCACTTGATAATTGGATCTGCTTCATTTTTCTGGATAATGCCTTAAAATATTCATGAAAGACGGATGGACGGGGTGGATACAGAATGCACACATCAAGGTGGGCCACCCACCGTAAGGGCCACACGGGAACGGATTAGGTGTGGCACGTCCTCACGGTGCGACATCTTAATGTATGCATTTTATATCCACACCAGCTGTCCGTTTTTCCGGGTCATGTCAGAGCATGAGCCCAAAAATAAAGAAGATCCAATTATCAGGTGGACCATACCATAGTAAATAGTGGTGATTGACCATCCCTTTATTTAAGTTTGACTATTTGAGTGACCTTATCAACAGGTTGTATGGCAAATAAATATAATAAAAACATTATGGGGGACCTTAAGAAGTTATTAGGTAGGGCATTCGATCACCACCATTTCCGGTAACGTGGTACGGCTGAAATTTAGATCTTCTTCACAGATGGCCTAGGTATATAAAATACATACATCAAGGAGCGCACCAAATCCCTCTCACTTAGCATGGGTAGTGGATTAGGTTAGCCGCCTCACCTAAGGCAGTTCGGCCCTTCTCATGGGCCCCACTTTGATGTATGTATTTCATATCCACACTGTCCATCCGTTCTTCCAAACCATTTTAGGGTACTATCCTAAAAATAAAATAGATCCAAATCTTAGGTGGAACATGTGGTAGGAAACAATGGTGATTGATCATTAAAAACTTCACAAGGGTCATAAAAGTCTTAAATCAAGTTAATGTTTCTTTTCCCCTTCATCCAAGTTGGTGTGACTCGATCACCAGGTTGGATGGCAAATAAATGTTAACAAAACATTACAGTAGGGCTTAGAAGTTTTTAATGGTAGGGAGTCCAATCACAACTGTAGTATGGTAGGCTAAGATTTAGATCTTCTTTATTTTTGGGATGACATCCCAAAATGCCCCGCAAAAATGAATGGACGACATTTTTGGGGAAGACATCCCAAAATAATATGCAAAAATGGATAGGCTACATGGGTACAAAATCTACACATCAAAATAGATTTACACCCTGATACATAGCTAGATCAAGTGGTAGATTCAGTGAAGATAACTTCAGTGAAGATAACTTCATTTCAACACTGAGGCCTTGTGTGTGAGTGAGTGTGAGTAAAAATAAATAAATAAAATAAAAATAAAAAAAGTCAAACCAAATTCAAAACATTTTAAACCAAAAAAAATAAAATTCAAGCATGCCCGTCGGGTTTTTGGTTGTCTGTTTTTTTTTTAGTTGTTGGACATCCGATCCATTCAAAACATCTAGAAAGGATATGCTCCTTCTAGAAAATGCCCCATGTTAAAAAAAAATAGGCCGGTCACTTATCAAGTGGGTCAAACTACAAAAAAAGGGTCAAACTGTATAAAAAAAAAAGGCCGACGGTCTGATTTGACTGGCACTTTTGGTTAATCTAATCCGTTGATTGTCTTGATTTTTCAGTAAGATGACCATCACCATGGGGCCCAACTTTAGAACAAATCAGATTGCCTATACGGCGGGTCACAAGAGGAAAACAGATGCATGCATAATGGATCCACTCACCAAATACTCTGTATCATTTTATGTGTTTCTCCTTGTACGGCCTGCTTGTTCTTTTGTAGTATTTATAGGCAGCTGAGAAATTCAAACAGTGGGCCCCATTTAGAAACTGATCTGTGTAAAAAAATCAGGCCAATCTAACAATCAGGAGGGCCCTACTCTTCGAAAGAAGAGATGGTTGATGGTCTGATTTGGTGTACATTTTTTGCCCATAGAATGTCCTAATTGGTGCTGAATTTTTAAACGGATGACCTTCCAGATGGGGCCCAACTGTTGAATGGTTCAGATGTCCTACACTGGTTAAACATGGGTGGAAAAACACGTGTGACCCTGGCCAAACGCTCTCTTTCTTATTTAATTATTTTTGTTTTGCACTATCTATTTTTTATTTTAAATTTTTTGGTTTTGTATTTGTAGACATCTGAGCCAGTCAAACAGTAGGGACCCACCATATGTAAATATCAGGCCGGTCTACTAATCAGGTGGGCCACATTTGCCCAAAGAAGTGACGGTGGATGATATGATTCGACGTCCACTTGGGCCGATCCAGTGGCTCCATCATGCTGAATTTTCAGGCAGATGGACTTCGTGATGGGGTCCAACTTTTGAACAGTTCAGATATCTTACATGGGTCACACGTGGGTGGGAAAACACATGCATGATGGGTCCCACCAAACAAACGCTCTCTACATTATTTCATTGAGAAAAAAAAAACTTCGATGAGGAATGCTCCTGTGCTCCCAATGGCATTGGGACACATGGACAGTGCAATCAATTGTTTTATTCTGCTCATTAGGTCCATAGATTGGACGGTCCAAGTTAACCAATTTTGATACTCTGGCGGACCATGATGAACATACACCGCCACTTATGGATTACTCAGAAATTGCTTACTTTGCATACAAATAGTTCAGTTATTTGAGTATCTGAATATAGGATTGGTGGACATTTATTGACGGTCGCAGGTACTATTTTAACAAAGAAGTGTCCATGAATCAGTGGTTAGGATTGCTTGACCAATCTGACTTTGGGGACTGTGACTGCGATAGTGGGTTAACATACAACAGACAATTAATTTCTGGCCATTAATTTTATTAATATTCTGTGGTCCACTTGAGGGGTGAATGCATGATTTTTACGTCAGAGGATCTAAAAGATTGTACCCCACTAACGAAAAGCTCAGATCTTACACACGTGTGACATTGTGCCTAGTTGATGACGTGTCGATTTGTGCGGCTACCACACGCGTGTTGAATTAGCAGATTGAAGAGATGGAGAATATGGTGTCCAGCGGAGTTGCATGCAAGCCCTTAATGCAGCCCTCAATAGTCCTTTTGTTTCCTTTAACATTGAGCTTTTGGCCTTCTGTAATAAATAGTATCTTTAGCCGGAAGTTTTTGTTTTCAATCATTCTAGTCATAGGAGAATTATCATATAAAATAGATTGCATCAATGAAGGGAATACACTCTAACCGCTAGGTCCAACCTATTGTATCGTAATTGTAGTTTAAAAATCCAAAACTCAACTTGACTAAACCGGTTTTTTCAGGTCAAAAGTCTATCTTGTCTTTACCCCAGAGTTATTTTCCTTGATTAACGATAATTGTGATTTTGTCGATATCTACAAGCTTGTTAATGTTCATTTTCCCTTGTAGAGAAAATAAGGGCTTTTGCTAAAATTTGAGTGGTTTCTTAAAATTTGCTTCAGGTATGTAACTTTGAGTATTTAAAGATGCTCTTATTATTCTGAAGAAGATGGCTTGGCAATAGACTGCTTCTTTAGTTGGGGTTGACCCGATAAGCATTGTAAAATAAGAAGAATAGCAGCTAAGTTTTGCATGGCTAGCTGTAAGTGCTCTTATTTCTTAGAAAGAGGTCATCTGGCCCCTTAGATTTAGAGGTAAATGGGTGCATTTCAAATCTAAATAGTTACTCTTTGTGTTTGGCAGCCAGATTCGAAGGTAGATGGAATCAGAAGTATTACAAAAACACTTTTTAATGTGCTTTGAAATCTCAACAAAATAATGTGTTTTTGTGTAATCCAAATGAAATGCTTTTGGGTCGCCGTTCATGACTCAATGGCAAACTCACAAGAGTTTCAACACAGAGACATTTAACAAAGGTGTTATTAGGCTACTAATCCACTATACATGGGGCACACCAATGATATCCAAAACAATCAAATTACCGGCTGCTATATTAAAATCATATCAATTAGGGCTGAAAGTTGGACGGGTTCTACCCGACTGACCCGTCATTGGGTTGGGCTTGGGTAGGAAGTATCATATCCGATCTCGAGCTTGGGCTATGCAAGCACCAACCCAATAAAGCTTGGGTTGAGGTCTCGAGTTGCCCGACTTGACCCGACCCGACCCGACCCGACCCGACCCAACCCAACACAACCCAAACCAACCCAACTCAACCCAAACCCGATCTATATACAAGTTACTTAGAATTTTATTATACTTTAGTTAAGTAAACTTATTAGTTTATATTACTTTAATAAGTAAATTTATAATAGTTGAAATTTGATCTGTATAAATTTGATATGCTTGAGTGTTAAATGAGTAGTTATCCTACATTTTAGCTTATTTATTTAGTAAAAGTAAAGTTATTTACAATAAATAACTACATATATAATTAATAAGGTCATAAGTACAAAAAATAAGGCATGTATTGAAACATGATAGACTAATGTAATAACGAAAATATTAGCATGTATCAACCTGATCGAGCTCGCTTCGGTTGAGCTTGGGTTGAGAATTCCTAACTTGAGGTTGAGTTGGGTTGGGTTGGGGTTGAGGTATAGGAACTTTAGGTTGAGTTAAGGTTGAGCACTAACTCGACCCAAGCTGCCTGACTTTCAGCCCTAATATCAATAGAATGATATGAACCATCCAAATGTTGGACATCTAAATGTACAGTTAGAAAACATCAGTGAGTCGCTTATTTGTGATCCTTATGCTTGAGGCCCCTCCAAAGCTCAAAATTTCTTCATTTTTTACCCACGTATATTTTCAATGGGCTTATTACAATCATTTAATCAAATATCACGCATATATACTAATTTGAGATTAAAAAAGAAGCTAATTTAATTAATCAAATTAAATCCTATGAAACAATTTCAATAGAGTCCAAATACAAGCTCTCAAACAAAAGATTTGGATTCCAATGCATTTCATCCAAACACACTTGCGGATTCAGAATCGCCTTAATTCCTATGTAATTTTGATTTGGAATCAAATGCATTCCAAATCCGAACTCCCAAACAGGCCATAATTTAGGTGTATCACCCATGGTTCTAAAACTTGCACTCCTCCCAGTCAACTCAGATTCGGAACTATCTGATCTAAATCTCAGCCTCCTAAGTGACCCTCAACTCGGGCGACTCAGGCTGATGCACCTCCTAACTCAGGCGATATGCAGCTCGACTCAAGACCAAACCCGTCAGCCCGAGTCACCAAGTCTAAAAACCAGAGAAAATCTAGAACGTTATTTGACATGCTTTCATCTCCGACTCCGCAAACACGTGCAAGATCCAAACCGACCATCAGCTAGAACTACCTTGGATGGGCCATGTCCCAAAATTCGTACCATTGGTATGAAATTTGGAGAATGTTCCATCCAGGCCAGATCCTACCTGATCATCGGTTCAGATCGTTTACACGTTTGCCGCATGTTAAAAAAAAAAAAAAAAAACCCGAGACAATTGAAGTCAAGAAAGGTGGACCCCACAAAAGGAAGAAATCCAACCTTATTTAAGGAGCTGCTCTCATCTGTTCAATCTCAAAGCATAGAAGAATGGAAGGCAAGCTAAGATCCTTGTCCCCAATATTTCTTCTGGTCCTCGCTCTCCTCCTCTGGTGCTCGGGTTGCTCGGCAAGAGTGGTTGGGAGTGAATTTCACCCCCTCGTGCACGTTAGCAAGGCTGCCCGGGGCCCATCTCTCGTGGGTCCGGAGAAAAATGGGCCACGAGTCATGTCTTACAAACCGTTCCCTAGAGGACCCGTTCCTCCATCTGGCCCATCGTCACCACCACAAAAGTAGTTAAGGTAACAAACATTCCATCCTTGATTTTTAATAGATACCCCCTTTATTTTCTAATTTTGGTAATATGGTGATACAGAATTCACACTATGGTTTGACCAAAAGTAAAGAGAAGGGTGTGAAATTATCATTAGTGTGCGTTTGAAGACGAATAAAGATGGATAGCTCATGTACTGAAGATAGATGACCGTTGGATCATGTTGGGACCCATCAGTAGATCAAGGTGAATAGCTGCTTGGTGGACGACCCACCCCATGCACTGGGTTGTAAGTGAGGGATTTGCAAGTGATATATATGCAGCTCTCTTTAAAATATCAGAAATCTAATGTTTGTATTTGTAGCGTTTTGTATTGAAATACATTCCAATAAAGAGCTACGCAGGCACATCAACTCAAGATATACGGTCCGTTTCGTGGGGTCCACTGTAGATTGGCCTCAACCCCCAAATCATCTTTGCCGAACAATCTTATGCTGTGATTGGTGCAGACATGTTTTCTATATTAGAATCATTGGACTTTCTCATCTCAGCCGTCCACTATGACACTAGTGCAATTTTGGCTTAAGATCTGTGTAATGAGCAATGCTTTAGTGCTCTCAGATCAGTATACGTTATAGTGCTTTTAGTTACAATGGGTCATCTGGACAGTTCAATCATTGATCTGAACCGTCCATTAGGTCCATGGCACATTTCATTCACGGCCATGCGAAAATCACATTGATCGGATGATCCAGTCCATCTTTATTTTTTTTGTTTTTCTTTTATGATCATAAGCAATCCATGGTGTGTTCTAACAAAAACATGGATCAAATTGCTGATTGGACCTACTTTTGTGTAGATCCTGACCGTCAATTTTAAATGCTACTGATCATATGGTTAAGATTGTCAGATGGGTGTACTGTTTGCACGGTAACCCATGGAATGAGTGTTGAATCTAATAAATGGTCTAGATCAAATGATTGGATTCAAACAAGGCAGCTCACGTACACGCCACACCGTGTGAGATCCAAACCGTCCATCAAAAGGGTCCTGTTAGGCTCATGCCCTGGCCCAAGAATCAGATTGGTCCAGCAGTCAGGTGCTTCGCCTCAAACATAGCTGAAGTTTTTTTAAATCGCCTATCTGTTTCTAACATAATGGCCCACCTCCTAATTGGACCAGATTTATTTTGGGCAAGAAAACTTACACGGCCGGGCCCACCTGATGGACAGGCTTTCAGATGCACTTTTTCTGACACGCTAGCACAGGTGGTGGCATGCATTGTACATGCGCGCGGTCTCAATAAAACTCTGCTTTCCGTGTCCAGAACTACAATAGCCCAAAGTGTACTATTTAAGCTCCAATTATGGAAAAAGGTCAATGAAATTGTACCCTTTTAGTACAAAACATGAAAAATGAGTGTATGCAAAATGAATCAAAATGGGTGTAGATATCAATTCTTTTAAATTATTCCTGCTGCAACGTACAACGAAACATTCGATATTTTCTAAGGCCTCGAGAGCATCGATGCATCTGATGATACTCTGGTCGCTGGATTCTCAATCAGTACGCTTCTAGACCACTGCCATAAAATAGGGAGTCGAATTCGTTGCTGGAAAAGCTGTGGGCCCCACCATGACCACTGCCATAAAATAGGGAGTCGAATTCGTTGCTGGAAAAGCTGTGGGCCCCACCATGATGTATGTGTTTTATCCACGTAATGAGCCTAAGACTGAGGAAGATCTAAATCTAAGGTGGACGACAGGATGGGAAGAAGTGATGATTGAATGCCCAACGTTCAAAACTTCTTAGTATGATTATTGCCTGTAAGAATTAGTCCACTATTATACTCGTTATATGCAATAAACCAACTCCGATGAGAATATATATATATGGTACGATGTCCCGTATCTAAGATCCGTTCTTAATAGAAACTTTCGATCTTGGTTACCGACAATACATCATAATCATGTGAGCCTTCACTAGATTCAACTAAATTACCTTCATTTGACGAATCATCTAACTTCTCATCCTTCTGGACTTCAAAAGACTGACAATCCTTTTTTAAATGTCTCATCCTTTGACAATTCTAAGACTTCAACTTTCATTTGCCTCTTGACTTGTAGCTATATTGTGGTTTTCCCTTCTCTTGTGCATACAGTCTTTCCCGAACAAACAACGCATTTGTAGAAGTACCTTCATTGCAACTTTACTGTCGCAACTACTTTGACTGAAGGGCTGCAATAACGACCTTGATGTCCAACGTATCCCTACCGTAACAAAGAGTATCAACCAGATACTCGAACGACTTGGGGAGAGATGTTAACAAAATTAGGGTTGTCTTCCTCCTCGATCTTCACCTCAACACTCGTCGATTTGTAAACCAGTTTGTTGAACTTATTAATTTGTAACTCTTTCTGCCATTTTCAGAGTATAAAATTGTCTCTTTATAAATAAACGATTGGTGAGAGATTTCGTCATTTAAATATTCTCCAACTTCACCCATAAATCTGCAGTAGTTATATCATCTATGACATTGTAAAAGACTTCATTGGCCAAACACAATTAAATTGTACTAAATTGCCCTTTGGTCAAGTTCATCCCAATCTTTTTCCTTCATGGATTCTTGACGATGCGCTTTTCCAAGGAGTGCATACTACATCCATTGCTAAACAATGAAGGCTTTCATCTTCAATCTACGTAGTTCAAAGTTATTTTTACCCGTAAATTTCTCTGTCTCAAACTTCATATTCGATCCCCTTGATGCCATATATCTCAAAATCCAAATTAACAAACCAACCTCTCCGATACCACTTGTTGGAGAACCGGCCAAGTGAAAGCACCTTAATTTGAATTAAAACAAATGAGAAAATAAAAATCCAAGCAACCACACATAGAACACGTTTTTTTATGTGGAAAATCCTTGCAGGAAAAAACCACAACACAAGTAATGATCAATTTACTATTTACTATTTAAAAAAGATTACAGGTATAGAAAGACTTACGGCCAAACCCATAGCTCTCTCTCTCTCTCTCTCTCTCTCTCTCTCTTGCAGGCTCTCAAAACACAAAACACAATAAAAAATCCTAACTCTCTCTTAACCCCAACATAACTAACCCTAAAAGCCACTCTTTCATAACATAATTGTCAAAAACACTGCTCCAAAGGTCCACTAACACTTGGCCTTGTCAGCATGTGAAACACGAGTCATATGAGCTCAACAAAGTGAATAGACCCATACTGATTGTGTCACACTTTTAACAAGTATGTCCCATGGACATGCTAGGTTGGCATGTGTGCTGGGTGAAAAGCCGACAATGGAACTAGGATATCAGAAGGACATGCTAATTCCTAGATCACATCACCTTGCTTGATAGACGCCTAAAAATGAGTTCATCTTGATACATGCTTACTGTTAACGTGAACACAGTATGGCAGACTCATCAATGAAAACAGTATAGAAGTGGAGTAAAAGCAGAAGAGATGATGATATTAAGAGATTGTAAGTTGTAACTATAAGAATAGCCCCAAGAAAATAATAAGAACATAGCAACGAGAATGCTTCAAACCCGAACTTAATTTAAAAAGAAAAAAAGAAAAAGAAAAAACAACTATCATTGAAGAACCATACCCATATTTCTAATGCGTAGCCAAGGACATCAAGTGAGATAGAGAATTTCTAACCTTTAGCAGATGCTTTGTCTTAGCCTTTCACAAGACACCAGAAGCAACGCCGGCAAAAACATGGTGGATTTAGGGCCGTTTTGGGTATAAAGTCAAGTGCCGTTTTTGGTGCCTGACTGCCTTCCGCTGCATGTCAAATTGCACTTCAAATCAAATAGCATTTCCACTGTGGCACTTTTTGGGAATTGAATTCCAGTCCTCGCTTGAGTGCACCGACTACTGATTTTCAAGCAAATGGTGCCCTTTCACAGACCACCACATTCAGATCATAGTTAAATAAAACTGAATGCAACTTTTTGTTGGGCCATGGGGTGGGTTCCAGAGGCAGATTCGCAGTTTGCGGCAGAGAGGGCAGCGCCGTTCCGGATGCAGCTCTCGCTGAGATTAAAGACCGGAGCAGAAAGGAGCATGAGTGACTGAGGCAAGGACAGATCAGAGAGGAAGCTTTGATACCATGTTAGGCAGGCATTCCATGAAGATTCCAAAGACAAGGTGTCATGCAAGCTCTCAGTTGAAAGGTTTCTCCTGTCAACCCTCAAGAAAAGAAACATCTATATATCTCTCACAAAGTACAAGAATACCCATTTACAAGGAAGAGCAACCCAGCAAAAGGGCAGGGGCAAAAGGGAAAAAAGAATATAAAACAACACACTATACACACTTAAGCACACAACTGTTAACATCTTCACCATTCATGGTGGAGACCCAGGTAAACTCCACAATGGTTTTGCTAATCAAGATGTTTAAAACTGTTTTCTCATACTATTAATATTACAAAACAATATTTATTTTCCAACATTCAAATATAATGGTTAATGTGGATTAGCATTTCCAAAGCATGGGCGGATGTTCTCTTTGGGTTATTGAAGATCCAACCATTAGGGTGGTGGATCAGAATCTAGAAAAGGGGATTAGCAACTAATGTAAGTGCATTAGATTGTCAATTGGCGTGAAGTTGTTGTCGTCAAGTCAGATGAGCTCCAATCAAGTTGAAGAAGTCCAAGACTTAAAGACCGGATGCTTGCCAGAGTGAAGATTACAAGCTTCTCGAATGTGCCTCTGTAACTATTCACCTAGAGAGACCCTTTGGATCCCAAAAACCCTTCCATTAGGTGGCCTAACCCTCATAGTTAAACCCCAAGCTATCTAACCATGCACAAGTATCTATTTGATTGGGATAGACCTTATGGGAACAAGTGCATAAGGTTCAAAACAAGAAAATCTTAAAAAATGCATTGAAATTGGGACAAGCTGAAATCAAGGAACGTCGAAATGACCAAATTATGGACAGTAAGAAATGAACAAGGCATTGAGAATTTCGACCCATAGACTGTCCATTTCAACAAGTCGAAAGTCAATTTTGACTGTTCGAAAATAACAGTCTACCGGTCAAAACAGCTGATTTTTGTCCAACAACTTTTGAACTGGAAAAATGATTTTTATTCAGAAAGTCAATCGGTCAAACCCTCGGGTCGACAGGTCGAAAGCCAGGCTCAACCGGTCGAACCCTCGGGACGACAGGTCGACAATTAACCGTTTCTAGCCGTTTTTCACCCGTTGCTTCTCATCTATAAATCCATCTTCGACGGGCTCTTAGGGCCAGATGAGTAACATCAAATAGAGCATACAGAGAGTGTTTCCACCTTCAATCCTTCCCTCTTTGCTCAGTACTCTCTTGAGTTCATCATTCAATCCATGTGTTTAATGGCACATTAATGAGTATTCAAAGGTCAGATTGAAGTATGAATTCAAGCTTACATTAATGGCTGACCTAACTTCAATAGGCAAATCTTATGGTCATCAATAGCCATTTAATGCTCAAATCTGGTGGTTTCAACATTAATACCTTGAATATTAAAAGGAACACCATTACTTCTCCCAACTACCTGGCACTTGATAGGCACATCTTGTTCATGGTGGTTGATCTTGGGAGCATGGAGAGGAGCTGAAGCTACTCAGATTGGCGCTATATCAGGGCTCATCCAACTAGTAAGTGTCTAGTATTTGGAGTTCATTGTTGATCCCCTTCTTCTTGTAGAGATTGGGGTCGAAAGATTGTGACCCAATCTCGAGAGTAAGTCCCTATGAGGGCATCCGGTGGGAGCATACATGGCTAGTTCTTGGATTAGAATCAATGAGAGTTTAAGATCCAAACTCCGAAAGTCCCTAGAGAGGGCCACCGGAGGGCAGTATACGGGTGTCTTAGGATTAGGATGTGAGGGTTAGTGGTGAACCCGATTTAAAACCACAGAGATAGTGAAATCCGGTGCACTCGTAGAGAGAGTGTGGTAACCGTGAGTGGAGTAAACAATTAGTCGAACCACTATACATCGTTGTGCATTTGTGGTTGATTGCTTATCTTTGCTTATGCTTGTGTTGAATCTTTCATGCTCAGATAAATATGTGTTGAATGTGTTTGTGAAAATGCCTATGATATTGCTATCCTGTTCTTTGGACTTAGTTGCGTACATGCCTACCTTTACCTAGTCCATTTGTCTTTATTAGTATAAGTGTTGAGTGCTGTAATAGTTTAAATTTTGTTTAAAAATTTAAAAGTCTTATCCCCCCCCCCCCCCCAAAGACTATCTCCAAGCTTCACTTGTACCGGTAAAACTGCAATTTCAACCAAAGTATTCAAAATGATTATATAACAGTAATGGTGGTAATTGTTACGTGCTACAGGGTCGTCACAGCTGTTATGGAAAAAATGACCCATAATGATCCTATAACAGCCATGTAGCATTCTGTTATAGGGCCGAAATAGGTTTTTTCAACAAAAAAAAGGTGCCACAGCCCTTACAGCCCGTATTGTAACAATAATGCGGTGGCCGTTCCAACCAATGTTCTCCCTACTGGAATATCTTGTTAGCAACCCCATTGCAAGACACAGGCGAAACCCCAAGAAAATCCAACAGTCAAGAAGGAAATACCACCAAAGTGTCTTCCACTCTCAACGCTACTCTCTCCTCATCTTTTGGACACTGATTGACAGTCATGCTGCATTACCTGGTGGCCAGAAAATATCTTTACATCCAAATGCACCCTTAAAATAACATACATATATTAGTG
This sequence comes from Liriodendron chinense, assembly GCA_003013855.2. Lineage (NCBI taxonomy): Eukaryota > Viridiplantae > Streptophyta > Magnoliopsida > Magnoliales > Magnoliaceae > Liriodendron > Liriodendron chinense. Next base: position 400,145 of record ML058538.1, on the reverse strand, counting down.
CCGCTTGAGATCAATCACATATCACATACTAGCAAAAAATGGGAGAGAATGCAATATGAACTGTAGTTACTTGATTGCAATAAGGATAACAGAGAATAGCAGATGCGAGACGAGATTTAAAACAGAATCGGAGGGTAGAAATTCAACTGACCTTTTGAGATTGCTGCCCTTTGATGTTTCTTGTGCTCCATGCTCTCTTACACTACTTGCTGTCCTGTGACAATGAAACTGAAATGCATACATTGGGTTTATCTACTACCGTTGGAAAACATCTTGCATCCATCACCATCATAAATCCATTGAGCAGCAATTTTGAAGGATTTTCACCAAAACGTTCTCACATAGATTAGTATTGCCAAAAACTACAAAACATCTTTAAGAGATCAATCTTTACATTGATGATTTTTGTCAGATTGATCTTTTGGATTAATACCACTGAGAAAATAAGAGATCAATCTTTACATGGAAACATCTTTAAATAATAAAGGTAATGTGCAAATTTCCGAAGGGTGCTTTGGCTTTTCCAGTACCAAATTTTCTGTTCCAATTTCACTTTTGAGAGTACAAAGAATGCACCACCACTAAATAGTAGAGAAGTAAAAAGTATAAACAAAATTGAGACGGCAATTTCTTGACAATATTATTTTATTTCCATATGAGTTTGAAGATTTCGATCTTTTATTTCCTTGTATGGTTTCATACAAAACTGTGAGTATATCTATCCATTTCTGAAAATTCAATTTTCTTGATCTTTTTACATTTCTCCACAAGATGAGAGCACAGAGACGAATTCTCCCAACAGCTCATCCACCAAGAGCCTCTCTATTTCTCTACCTATTCTATCGACATCGTCTCCCAACTCCGTCCACCCCATCAACACCACAGGTGAATCTCCTCTCCCTCCCTTCTCACACCTATCCAGCAACTGCCACACCTCTCCTGCAAGCGCCTCATCTCCCCACACAAACCTTATCCTTCTACTCTTTGGTTTTACCCATGGGAGCAAGTCCCTGCCTTGCCTAACAATCTCCACCAACTGCTGAATTTATACGGTCAAACAAGAGCCTCCTTTCTGATCGTGACCATGCCTTCTGCTTGCCATATTTCTCCTCCAGCTTCTCGAACACGTCCGGGCCCAATGGGAATACTGATGAGTACCATGTTTGGAAATGCATTTCATGGTCGGCATGAAAACCCGAGTAAATGAGCATATCCAGTAGGAAGGAGAAGTCTCTATTCTCCTTATCTCTAGACATTTCAGAGAATTCTCCCTTGTCTTCTGGAAGACCAGCGTATCCTTCTCCACTGTCATTATCACACGAGATAATGATCTCTGATCCATGCAAGGATGTCTCCTCCACTGACTTCCAACTTGAGAAGTTGAAGCTGCATCCTGAGTCCTGGACAAAAGGCAACGCAGAGGAGATAAAATGCATATGTTAGGCAAAATTACAGGAAATGGCGTGTATTTAAACTACAGGCATTTACTAACCATGGAGATCTGCACTGATGTCTTCAAAGCATTTAGAACTGGCTGCTTCTACTTCAAACAAAGAAACAGGATTGTGATGCTCAGTTTCTTTGAAGCTTTGAGAAGGATCTGATTCTCTTACATGGCAATGAGACTCCACTTGAGGTTGCTCCAGGGACATTTCCTAGAACATCACCAGATTCCTGAGGAGAACGTACTACTACAGATATGCAATATAGTCTCAGCGGGCCTCTCAACTTCAACTTTGATGATAGCAAATTATTTGAAGGGTTTTGCCAATGTCACCATAGGGGATATTAGCAATGTCCTGAAAATTTTTAAATGACATGTGGGATGCCCAAACATCAATCGGGATGGTTCATTTAATAGTACCATTGGGAGCAAACCATGGTGCAAGAATCACATGGTTTTATGAGGCAAATGTGAGGCCATTTTGTTACAACCAGCTGTTTTTAGAGCCATAGATCGCATGGTTAGAATCATCAAATGGAAATCAGAAGCAATACAAAGTGGGATCTACTGGATAGATGCTTCAAGATGATGATTGGACCTATTTTATTTATCCACTCAATCTTGACTGTCCATTTTCCATACTATTGATCAGATGCTTTGGATTATCCTATTGGCATGATTTTTGCACTATGGCTCGTCCCTAGTTGTATGAAAGAATTGACGGTTTAAATGACAAGGGCGTCCCACATGTCATTCAAAAGTCTACTAATCTTAAATATCACTGATAAAAAAAACCAAGATATTTAAAGCTGAAAATCAAGAACCAAAACCATAAGTCAAAGAAGGAAACTTGAGTGGCAGAGGAAGGCCCCCTGGAATCTTCCATAGCAGTTTTTTTAGAAGAAATATTTAGTCAAGAAGTCTACTGATAACCCATAAAAATCGTGAATAGAATAACAGAAGAACAGCTTCTCTTGGTCCAGTTAGAGCATAAAATGCACAACTTGCTTTTGTGGAATCCACCAACTATGACTTTGCAACAACATCAAGTAGAGAAGACAAGGTGCATCCTTGTGCACGGTGCATGCATTAGGGTTTCTATAATGAAACAAATAGTAATGATCTAGTGTGCTGTGTGTATGGAAACCTGATGCAGGACAGCCCTAAATATGATGCATGCTCATGATCACAATTATCCAGCGGAAGTAAAAGCAATAATAATAATGAAATCTAGCATTAATCATCATAAACTAAGAAAACCAGAAAGAAAACATGCAATGGAACGGGCCATCATCACAACCATGGAGTATAGGATTCAATTAGTGCCTAGGTTGGATCCGGCAAGGGATGGAACCTCCAGATCTTGCATGGCGTTACCCAATCGATCAATGATGATCACTAGTCCGAAGAACCAGGAGGTTTCTCGGATTAGGGATTTGAGAATTTGGGGGTTTAGGGTTTGGATCGATTCTCAAGGTTTAGATCGTGGGGAATAGCAAAACAGAAGTTTAGAAGGATAACAATAGGAGATAAAATACCTGGAAGAATTTGGAGGGGCACCAGAAGAAATCAGAAGAAGAAGATCAAGGAGAGAAGAAACACCATGAGAGAGAGATAGAGAGAGAGAAGCCACCAAAAAGGTTTGTCTTTTCATTAATAATCAACTAACCACGTTATTAGGGCTTAGCCCACTTAAATAAGCAAGAAGAAAACATAAAAGTACCAAAATACCCCTAAAATATTGGTAAAAAACAACTTAAAAAAAAACAGTTCGTACGTTGGTGGGGCGCCCCGTGACCAATTTGGCCGGGCGCCCAGCTAAGACAGAAACTGTCCAGCAATGGAAACTGAAAATTTGCTGAATTTCGGGCGCCCGGTGCCAAATTTGGCCGGGCGCCCGACCACCTTCAGAAAAGCATTTTTCTATACTTTCAGTCGGGTCTTCTTCCATCCTACACACGTGTCTTCTATGTGCCAAATCACGTGCGTAGGGTCTTCAATGCTCCTCAATCATCGCCTAACCACAAGGATGGTACTTGTGGGTGGCGCTTTCTTCGTTGGTACACTTGAATGCTTTTGTTCCGCATCATACTCCTCGTCTGAGAAGAACTCGACTTCGGCGAGTTAAAACTCATGTGGCGCTCTGGTAAACTGGATTAACGCTCTGTAACTCCACTTCTATCAACCATGTAGATTCTGACGGTGGCTTGTTCTTCCATTTGACCAAGTATCTTTCGAAACCTCCACCTCTCATAAAAATGATCTCTTCACCCAAGATCTCCTCAATTTCTTCTTCATGGGTAATGGGTGGGGGAAGGGGTGGAAGGGGTTGTATAGCAAAATCAGAACAAGGCCATGAAAGGGATGATGGATCAATGATGGGATGATGGGAACGGACTAGATCTTCCACATTAAGAGCTGGGTTAATGCCCATTTCAGATGGAAGGTCGATCCGATATACGCTAGACCCAACCTTCTGCAATATTTTGAATGGTCCAGCACTACGCATTTGTAATTTCTTAGCGGAACCTTGTGAGAACCGCTCTGGCCTTATCCTCACCATTACATAGTCTCCTTCATGAAATTCTTGCAATTTACGATGAGAATCAGCTGAGATTTTAGAATCATCATTGCTCTTATTTATCCACTGTCTAATATGTGTATGCAAATCATGAATATGGCATGCGAATGCATTGGCTGACTCTGAAGACCTTTGGATGACAGACATGGGTGACACTAAAGGACACTCTGAAAAATCCACAAACTTGGAATAAACAATCCTATGGAAATAAACAATCCTATGACCTAGAACTTGGAAAACTGAAACAAAAGGACACTTCTCATGGGTGGCACATAATTTCTCATTATAAGTATTATAAACAACGATGATTTTCAAGTATCCCAACACTTGAGAACATACACTATTAATACCAAGTCTTAAGCAGATCTGGGCATCAGCCATTATGTCCAAAATGTCACCAAGATACGGGATAAGGACTATGGTCATCATATCCACCATGACGTGAATACGTCGCATGATGGCTTGACACTTGATTGAAGCTTTGTGGGCGGTCAGGATATGCCCACATGTGTGCCATATGCCATTGTTCTTGGAAGTGAAAAGAGCAAGCATGACACACAGAACAAAACTCCAACTCAAACTTTCCTTATTGAATTCTTCCCCAAGAAGTTTATCAAATTGACACTACATTTCTATATTTTCTGCGGGGTTCACCTGGTATGGAGGAAAGCTTGACAGGACTAACCTAGGGACAAGATCGATTGTGTGTTGAATGTCCCATATGGGTGAAAATTTATCCCATAAATCATCTGGTGGGATATCACAAGTCATGTGGGTGTCTACCATCATATCCTCACTAGTCTCCTTTTCAAATTCATTCGTGTGCATTATGGTAAGAGACTTAGATTGGTACTCTACATCACTTAAGTCACACATGACATCTGGAAGTGTTGCGGTCTCAATCTCTTCGACCTTTTCATCACTAGCACACACTTCGTCATCCTCAATGATGATGAGCGATGCCTCAATTTCTTCCATTTCCTCACTACTAACATTAGGCACGTACTCTTCCACTTCATAAACAACCTGATTGGATTCTTCCAACTGGCCACTCACCAAGGTATTATCTCGCTTCCAAGGAAAAATAATTGGTGTTAAACACTCAAATTGTTCATAAGCCGAGATTTCCTTGATAATGGGTTGGACCACTTTACAAGGAGGGGACCATATTGGTTCTGTGTTTGGACGGGAAGGTGAGGCAACTCTCTTTTGAATCAAGGGCTTTTGACAATAAGAGATGGAAAGATATTTTTCTTTTAAACGCTCTTTCATCTTGTCCTATTGTGAGATCGGGGCTCTCCCATCTTTATCAAGTCGTCGCTCCAAATCTGTCCAAAACGACTTGGCTTGGCCCTCCAATTTCCACTTAGGCAAATCTAACTCGACGATAATTCGACATATCATACCAATCAAAAAGATAATCCAAGTCTTCAAGCCAATCAAGGAATGTTTGTAGGTCCATGTGACCATTAAAGTAGGCCAACTCATCGGAGTTCGGCTTTCCATTGGGTCTCGACGGCCACACGACAACACTTAACGGCCCTGAACGTCTATACTCCATTTATTACAGGGAGACTCTACGGACTAGGTGACTCACAATATGAATGCGATGAATTTAAACTACAATGAACTGACACTAATTAATTAAAACAGAAAACAACTCAAATCAGGAAATTTTCCAAATTAGGAAACTTTCTAAAATTGGAAAGTTTCTAAAATCGGAAACTTTCTAAATCTGGAACTTTCCTAAAACAAACCTAAAAATCAAAACCCTAATTTGATGACTCGATCTAAACACAAACCATGCAAGCCTATTCTCTGATACCAAATTTGATGCAGGATAGCCCTAAATATGATGCATGCTCATGATCACAATTATCCAGCGGAAGTAAAAGCAATAATAATAATGAAATCTAGCATTAATCATCATAAACTAAGAAAACCAGAAAGAAAACATGCAATGGAACGGGCCATCATCACAACCATGGAGTATAGGATTCAATTAGTGCCTAGGTTGGATCCGGCGAGGGATGGAACCTCCCGATCTTGCATAGCGTTACCCAATCGATCAATGATGATCACTAGTCCGAAGAACCAGGAGGTTTCTCGGATTAGGGATTTGAGAATTTGGGGGTTTAGGGTTTGGATCGATTCTCAAGGTTTAAATCGTGGGGAATAGCAAAACAGAAGTTTAGAAGGATAACAATAGGAGATAAAATACCTGGAAGAATTTGGAGGGGCACCAGAAGAAATCAGAAGAAGAAGATCAAGGAGAGAGAAGAAACACCATGAGAGAGAGAGAGAGAGAGGAGAGAAGCCACCAAAAAGGTTTGTCTTTTCATTAATAATCAACTAACCACGTTATTAGGGCTTAGCCCACTTAAATAAGCAAGAAGAAAACATAAAAGTACCAAAATACCCCTAAAATATTGGTAAAAAACAACTAAAAAAAAAAAACAGTTCGTACGTTGGTGGGGCGCCCTGTGACCAATTTGGCCGAGCGCCCGGCTAAGACAGCAACTGTCCAGCGATGGAAACTGAAAATTTGCTGAATTTCGGGCGCCCGGTGCCAAATTTGGCCGGGCGCCCGACCACCTTCAGAAAAGCATTTTTCTATACTTTCAGTCGGGTCTTCTTCCATCCTACACACGTGTCTTCTATGTGCCAAATCACGTGCGTAGGGTCTTCAATGCTCCTCAATCATCGCCTAACCACAAGGATGGTACTTGTGGGTGGCGCTTTCTTCGTTGGTACACTTGAATGCTTTTGTTCCGCATCAAAACCTCTCCATGCACATATAGTTAGATTTGGAATCATTGGCATTCACATCACCTATCTGGATGGTCTATTAGATACAACCCACTCCCCTTCGGGCTGATGTGCAAAAATCGAAGAGATAGGATGCTCCTAAACCTTCGTTACGGAACCTATCATCCATAAATGATTGTCCATTCTTTTTTCATGCCAGAGACTGGATGGTTTGGATCATCCAGTCAGTATTGATTTATGAAGCAGCCTGTGAAGAGTTGTTAGTGTTAATGCAAGATTTGTCAATCACCAGTGTTTAGTATGTCGTCAAATCTGTAAAACCACTTGCTACTGAAGATTGAAGACTTGGGACATCTCCAGCAAATGCTATTCAGAAGATCGCCAATTCAGACTGGCTTCAATCCTATTCCCTAAACCATTTATCCCAAAACCCTCATCTATAGATGGCCACACCCACTTGAGAACATCCTAATAGCCCATTCTATAGTCCCTCTTCCATGATGATCAGCCTTGGAATCAGTTGTCCTGGGCAGTTAACAAAAAACACGGCAAATAGCCAAACTGCCTCTTCCGATAGGATCCCGATCCATTGGAATATGTTCCGATTGTTGCCCGATCAATCGGAGTATATGCCCAATCAATCGGACATTCATCCAGCAAAAATTCAACATTCTCTGGACATTATTTAGATCAATTGGAGATGTGTCCGATCAATCGGACTAGGTGTCTCCGATCAATCGGAGGAACATCCGATCAATCGAAAAATCGTTCAGCAAATTCCAACATTCATCTGGACACATTTCCGATCAATCAGACCCTGTCTCCGATCAATCGGAGATGGTCTTCCGATCAATCGGAGAATCCATTTTAGCAAAATAAAAAAATGTGTTGATTTTTATGTCTGATCCTATCGAGATGACCGTTTTCTATCCGTTGTGAACCACTCTATATAGCCATCTTGTTTGGAACTTAGGAGAGACCTTGAGCATCATTTAGGGTTTGTTTGGGCTTTTTCCTCTTGCTATCCTTCTCTCATTCTCTTAGATTTGTTGAGTTCATACTTCAATCCATGTTGATTTGACCAATATTAAAGAGCATTCAAAGCTTGAATTGAATCATGAACTCAACCCCTCTTTAATGGCTTCTTGACCCACTCCAAATAGTCATATCATTGTCATCAATGCCATTAATGGTGGTTTAGGTAAAACCCATCCTTCATATAAAAGCCATATCCCATAAAAGGTTCTCCAAACCCTAATCCCTCACCTTAGAAGGTACAAGCCAGCATTTAATTCAAGGTTGCTGATCGAGGGAACTGAATCAGAGACCATTCATGCAAGACGAAGCGTCTTCAAACAACGGCACTGAATTAGGGCTCATCTCTTGTAAGTGGTTAAGCTTATAGAGTCTATTTGTTGATTCCCCCTTCTTGTTGAGATTGGGGTCTAGAGATTGTGACCCAACACGGGAGAATACGTGCGTTGTCCTTGTGTAGGATTAGTCCTTGTGGAGGTTGTAAAGGTTGAGAGGTGAACCTCATTTAAAACCTCCGATAGTGAATGCCTGTGTGCTCAAAGGAGTTGAGCACTTGAACCGGGAGTGGAGTAGACTCATCGTCGAACCACTATACATTGTGCGTAATGTGGTGAATGCATTTTGTCCACTATTATATTTTGTCTATTAATGCTTATCTGAATGCTTATCTATTGATTGACGAAATGCTCATATGCCATATTTGAATGATTAGGACAATCATCTCTATCAACTGTTTGATCAATTATCTTTACTTGCTAGTACATAATTGTTAATTTAAGTGTGAATGCTATTGAGTGTTTAAATTAGCAAGAATATTTAAGAAGTCCTATTTGCACCAAGGACATTAGGCATATCTCCAAGTATCTCTAGTAGCGGTAAAACCACAATTTTAGTTGGTACCAGATGGACGGTCCAGATTAGTGATGTCGATGCCAACGAGTCTAAATGCAAGTATGTGCACAGGAAAGTTCCAATAACTTCATCTACTAGATCATTTCTCTGCAACAAATATACTATTAAACTGATTCACGCAAGCATGTAACTCTTAAGGTGCTGTGGAGAAGAATTCCATCAAGCAATTCTTTGTTTTATGTTTTAAACATTAGTGTAAATAAATGCTTCTCAGGTACTGACATGGACCAGACTGAACTCATCCACATTAAGGAATATTGAGGATGATGGAGAATTAGCAATGTAAATGAATCTTGATAAGTTGAACAGCTATAGAGCAAATGGGAAACTAGAAGTACGACAAATTAACAATAGAACTATATATAGAGATAAAACAACAAAATCATCGTACAAGATAAGATTAATATATAACAACCTATGTAATTCGTGATTTAAACAAAAACATAAAAAAGAGAGAAGAGGGGTCTTAAGCAAAACAGGATTCGTAATAATAAACGTTCTCATAACAACAAGAACACACCTACTCTCAAAGTCAACAAACACCACCTGAACCTGGCAAGACTACCTGACAGGCAGGAGGAATCATGAGCAAGGTTGACTATGTGAAAGAACAGAAATAGAAAATGAGAACCAACTGTGACCTCTCAAACCAAGTTGGTATTCTCAAAAGAACTACAAGGATGCATATGTCAGTGTCGGATGCACACATGGAGAATCAAACACAAGTGCAAGGGAAAAGAGTATGTGGAAATGATAAAATTGATTAAAAAAAAATTTATATATCAAAAAAACTATATGCTTTGTACTTTATATAGAAGTATAAAATCAAGCGCACAACGTACTTTCAAGATAAATATCGGAAAACGAGCTTTGCTAGGTGCGCATGCATGTCTAATAAAGCTCATGTACACACCACACATATGCTGGAATGGCACATGGGTGGAAGATCCAATCTATTCAAGTTGGTCCAACCATATCAATCTTTTCCCAAAAGCAAATCTAATCCACTCAGTATGTGGGCCCCAATGTTAGAAACAGGTGGATGGGTTAGAAAACTTCAGCCAAGTTATTCAGAGCCCTACATTTGTTTTACTAACTGTGGCCCACCTGATGAGTGGATCAACCTGATTCTTGGACTAGGGCATCAGTATAGTGCTGCCATTCTGATGGATGGATTTGATCTCGGACCTATTGTGCCATGTTGGCACATGTATCGTGTGTACATAAGCTTTATTGCACACGAGAATGCGCTTAGCAAAGCTCTTAGAAAAAAAAATGCATATATAATGTGAGCAAGAAATTAAAACACATCTTAAGAAACAGAAACAAAATCAACACAAGTTCATTGGAGCATTAGGGAACAAGATTCACAATCTTATCTCTACTACCAAGAAGCATGCCATCACCAAATATTCAAATATCACCCGAGAGATAGAAAACAAACCTTCAAATTCAAATCATTCTGATCACAAGCTACAGAGACTATATCTATCGCTAATTTGATACAAGCGGCTGGTTCCCGCAGCTGGTTTTCGTGGGTATTGAAAGGAATTTTCACAACCTCTTTTTCAGCAACTGTGATAGAAGTCAGCAACGTGCTTTGCATCATCACTATCACCAATACATGGTTCAGGAGCCATAAGCTTGGGTTCGAACTCATAGCTTTCCTCAAGCCTGTTCTTCAGTTCAAAACTCACACAAAAGTCGGGTATGGTGGGATTATTCTCTAGTGCCCACTCTGGGAAGAGATCGTCTTTTCTTACTGCTAAGTTTTATTTTTCGAGGGGATGAATTTTGTTTTTTGTTGATAATGTTCTCCTTGAAAGGTCTGCCAGGACCCAGATCGACCGCCTCCTCTTTCAGCACAAAACTGCTGTCTCTACCAAAAGCTCCTTGTCTTATGCTCCATTTTGGACTTCGGCAAACAGAATTTGAAGCTGGTAGAGATTTAGACCGTCGTAAATTTGTAGGGCATGCATTCTTGCAGACATCCTTACTGATAATACCCGAAGGACAATCCCGTACCCTGAGCAGCTTGTTTTCAACAGATCCATCACCGGAGCCATCCTGACCAGTCATAGAATCCAACATTGGCAGCCTATTTCTCTATCAGGCAGTGCAAGCATTCCACCCAATGTACTTGAATCCCTGCTGACATGTCCACCCACTTTGTGAAACTTGTGAGTCCTCTTCCGCCGCTCAGAGAGACGCTTCTTGGCCTCCTTGCTCACAGATGACTCGGTTGAATAAGATAGTGAGTGGATATACCTATTATTCAAGCCATAGAAGTGACCAGGTGTCCATATCAATGCCTCAGGGTCACTTGCAGAATCATTTCCTGACATACTATATGAGCTTTCATCCCCAGAGTATCCTTTCAGTCCGATGGTTGTCACATTCATAGAGCCACTGCGGGTTACACACTTTCCCATTTTCTGAGTGACTTCCCTAGCAATTTCTCTTGAACCTTTAGTTCTATTCCTCTCAAGTTCCACATTATTAACTGATTTCACCCGATCCCTTGATTCCGGAAACAACTGCCGGTTACCAGATCGTTGGAATTCTCCACGCTTTCTATAGCCAGGATGGGAGCTTGCCGAGGAGCTTGGTGATGAAATAGTTTTGGCTGTGTTTTGTGCCTTTTCTCGACTCGGCTTTAGAACAACAATCCTTGTAGGGAGAGGGCTAGTGTCAGTCTTTCCTTCAAATGATGACTTCGACAAGTTAGGTGAAACATAAGCGGTGTGTTTGTGATGGCTATCATGACTATCTTCATGTTCCTGAGGGGACTTTATCATATCCTCCTGCCATCTGCACATGCCCTTCCATCTTTCTCTCCGATTCCCCACTCGTTCTGCTGTTTTCATACTTTGTACCCTTTGATGCTTTTACGACAGTTCTGTGCCTAGATTGGGGAGTTCGAATGGCCTGAAGATCATTGAGATGCTTTGTCTCCAGGACTTTCTTGAATTCTTGCTGCTCGTTTCTATGTGTCCAAAATGAACGGTCCTCGTAGGATGGAGATTTCCCTTGAGACCCTACTGATGTTGTTCTTCGTAAATAATTTTTAGGGATTTCTTTTGGCTGTTTGTGCTGCTGAGCTGGAAGCGCATCAAGACCCATCAATCTCGCAATTACACTCGGAGAACGCCATTTACATTCCATTTCTTTTGACATTTCATCAGCTAGTAGCATTTTCAAGGGTGTTCCACTAGCTCGCTTCAAAGAACTTTGATCCACTTCAAAGGCAGGCTAGAAAACACGAAAACATTTGTCTCATCGATATTAGTTGAAGGTAGAATCCAAAAGTGAGAAAGTAAGGCTGAAAAACAGAACTTGAAAATAGAACATAAAATTGGAAGACTTGGGCCTGTTCATGAGGTCAGGCATGTGGCAACCAGTTCTGCAATTTGAGCAGCACCCATCCACTAAGCCTGGAGTGGCATGGAATACAACAACACATAATGCAAGATTCCGTTTTCCAGTCTCAAAATCCCAGCAGGTCCCATTCTTATCCATGTCTACATAAGGCCAATCAAATCTCCTGATTTTCTAAGAAATAGAAAATTGCCACTTACCAAATTTTCCTTATTACCACTACTAGATAAACCAGAATCCAGTCCTGTCTCTGATGTACACATTCGTTTCTTAATTTGCCTATTTCCTGAAAAATAAATCCTCCAATACTAATATTAAAAAGAATCATTATATACAGAACTTGAAAACAAGAATATGAAGAAAAATCTTCATCACCTAGAGAGTCCAACCAAACATAAGCATTCAAACACCATGCTCAACAAGGGAGGAAAAATGTAATCTAAAAATCGCATGGACAAAAAGAAACTAGCAGTGTCATACTGGTAAGAAAGAAGATGCTAGGGGTCCAAATTGGGTCAGGCTCAACCCGAACCTGACTAGACCAACTAAAATTTTGGATGGGTTTGATTGAGATCAGATTGGGCTTGGGCTAGAAATTATCAACCCAACCCATGTTCAGTTTGGCTTCACACTGAGACCTCGGGCAAGCTGAACCGGTACCTATATTATGATATTGTAGTGTTTCAATAATTATATTACATGTATAGTCACATATGGTCTAACTGAAGTTGTGGGCTTGTTGCCATTGACAGGGTGGAATGGCAAAAAAGGATTCATGTAGCTGACCCCAATTAGTTGGGATAAGGTTTAGATGATGATGATTATGAATCATGTACATGTTCAACATCCACACTACCAATGAGGTGGCCCATCCGATTTTAAGCCCCGGGGGAAAAAATCGGTCCATTCCTATTCTTGGGTGGGCCACACCACATGAGAACTATCCAATGGTCTTATTTCAACAAACAAGTGTCCACTAATCTGAGGTTAAGATCGTTCAAACAATCTGATTTTTGGTATGTGACCAAGCAACAGTGGGTTTCATCGGTTTAATTTGAGTTAGCCTCAGTCACGTGGACAATTTCTATGTGCGTATGGATCAACAAAACAAACTGTCTGAGTATCATTGAACTCCTCACCCAGCTTGTGATTGTGACTGAATTTCCCTCCACTCATACAGCACCTGTTTTACAAGCTATGTAAAAACCTAACCCTGTGGGGCCCACCATGCCGTATATTCAATAATACACTCCAGCCATCAGATGCTCTTCTCAATTTTAGGCCCTCAGGACAAAAATTCAGCCAAATCCACATCTCAAGTGAGCCACACCATAGCAAAACCATGGGGATGGGATGCCAACTATAGGTTTGTGTGTGACGAATAAAAGATACAAAAGACCAGCCTGATCAAAACTTAGGTGGCCCACGCTGCATGGACTCAGGTTTTAGTAGCAATCTTAAATTGTTCCCATTCGTGTGGACCACCCAAGCTTCTCATCGGGCAGATATTTGCTTTCCACAGTTAACATAAGGGTTCTCACCAGATGGACAAAGTGGATTTTACTTATACAACATGGTGCGCATGGAGTTGGGCTTTTTACATGCTACATAAAACAGGTGTTGTAGACAATTCCGGTGCCCCCCTAATGAGGGTATAGCGCTTACAATCCAGATTTCTCTCTGCTAATTTCTCTAATAATAAAAAATTTAAAAAAAATGTGATTATGACCAACTCAACCCAACCAAACCAAGATGGGTTGGACTCGCCCGCAGGTTGACTCAATATCATCGATTGGGCTCAGGTTGATCTTCAACCCAACCTAACCCACCCAAGCTGCACTCCTAGACGCAAGTGAATCCTGAGTGAAAGATCAGCTCAAAACAGCAGCCTTTCACTTTGAGTAGCCAATCAGGCATAAACACAGGGACCCACCTTCCAGCAATCCAGGTCATTTATATAATGGAGGCTGTGCTTCAGATGGGAGATGCCACAAAAGAGAAACCCATCGAAAAACAGACATCCATCCAATCGTACACAGCATAAACAAAAAGTCAGTCCACCGTTCAGGTGGCTAAGATTGTTTGCTGGATGACATTCCCGGCCCACGACCCATACATGTTGTGGCCACCACATGAACAGTCCCAATTGCTGGAAGCAGTCCCATTCAGAGTCTGGGACAGCAGGTGGACCACTTCCAGCTATACAGGTCATTCCTGTGCTCAGCCGCACTTTGGAGAGGTGATGCTGAGAAAGAGGACAACAGACATCCATCCAACTGTACCAAGTCCACCGATCAGGCGGCAGAGATTGTTCAATGAAAGGCATTCCCAGCCCACCACCCATCCACAGTGGGCCCCAACATATTAGCTCCAAGCACTCTATAGACAAGTAAAAAACAGCACATAAATCTCACCAGAAACCCTAGAACTTGCAGAAATACAGACATTGACACACAGAATTTTTCCAAATCAAATCAATCAGAGGTTAATATCCAAACACCGACTAGCAGAATCGAACAAAATTCAATAAGAAAACCAAATAAAACCCTAGAATTCAACATTACAGCCTCATTAAAACACCAAAAACCAAAAGGGAAAAAAATCATCATAGGAGAGATTTCCACCGACCTTCTCCGAGAGATGATTTCTTCTTCTGTTGAAAACGATCCATGTCCGAGAAAGAAGAAAACGAGATCTCGAGAATCCCGTCTCCGATGTTTGGAGTGTAAATGAAGTGAATTACAAGGGTTTACAGCAGATTGCATCCCTACTTACATATCCTACATCTCCTACAACAAACACTGCATAAGGCCGATCGAAGGATCGGAGAGAGATCGACATCAGGAATCCTACATTTTTTAACACGTTTGGATTCGCAGATTGCAAATGCGAGGGAAATTTTCGAAACTGTTGGGGATGAATGTCTGTAAAACACGAACATTGCTGATGGACCGGAATCTCTACAACACTTGTTTTACGCAACGCCTAAAACACCCAACCTTGTGGGGCCCACCATGTTGTAGATAAATAATCCGCTCCGTCTATCAGGTTCTAGGGTCTATTATAAGAATTTTTAAGAACAATAAGTGAGATTCAAAACTCCTATGGGCCACACCACAGGTAACAGTAGGGAGGAGATGCCAACCATAAGTTTTGTGGGCCACCATGGTGTTTTATCTCTCATCGAACCCATTAATCAGGTGAAAAACATCAGGATGAATTTAAATGAAAAAAATAAACTGATCTAGTTATCTGGAGTTCCACACCGTATGAACTTATAGGTTTTGGGCGAAGTTTTACATTTTTAGAAATTTATGGCCCATAAGAGAATTTTATCGGTCGGATCGTTTGGATTTACGGTTAAAATAATGTTTCTCACCTGGTGGACGGAGTGGATTTACATATAGAACATTGTGGGCCCACATAGCTTGGGTGTTTTGCGATGTGGACGATTCAGGGCCGTCGCCGATTGCACTCGCACGAAATTTCACTCGACTCACACGTGTGTAGGATTCGACCAGCTCGTCAAGCGATCCCCACCGTCAAGATTTCATGGATCTAAGATTAGGCAAATAAGAACGGACGCGGATTGCCTTCGAAAGGCTTTCGCAGGCATCTCCTGCCCTCGGAATCTAGGTGGGGCCCACCGTGATGTTTTTGAGAAATCTACGCCGTCCAACTTAGGCGTTGTAACAAAAAATGAACGGGATACAAGACTCAAGTGGGCCGCACTAAAGTAAAAGGTGTGTAGGGAAATTCCTACCGTTGAAACCTCATGGGGTCCACAGTGATGTTTATATGCCATCCATACCGTTCATATTGTCATTACTACTGAGATAAACTGAAACAAAAAATATTATCTTGATTCGAAACTTCAGTGGCCCCACAAATATTTCAACTGTGGAAGTTCAATCGTCACGTTTTCGGCCCACTTTAGTCTTGGATCCCGTTTATTTTTTATCGCAACGCCTAAAATGATTCCACAAAACAGGTTGAACGGTGTAGCTTTCTCACAAACATCAAGTTGGGCCCCACCTAGATTCCGAGCGCAGGAGATGCCTGCGAAAGCCATCCGCATCCAATAGGGAGCGAATTAGATGTTACCCTGGTAACACCTTAGTGGGTGTTACCCCTACCGTGTGGGGCTCATATCGATGCATTTTTTTATATATCTATGCCTTCTATCTGTTTTCTCCTATCATTTTAGGATATGATCCAAAACCTTAAGAATATCCAAATCTCAGGTGGACCATACTACTAAAAAAAGTGATTAATAACCATTAAAAACGTTTTGTGAGCCAAAAAAGATTTGAATCATTCTGATATTTATATTTTCTCTTCATCAAGACCTTATTGACATTATCAAGAGCTTGGATTGCAAATAAACATTACCAAAACCTTACCATGGGCTCTTTGGAATTTTTAATGGTGGGGCGCTCAATCACACTGTTTCCAGTGGTATGGCCCACTTGAGAGTTGGATCTGCTATAATGCTTTGAACCTTATCCTAAAATGGGCTGTATAAACGGATGGACGGAGTGGATATATAAAATATCATTCATGTGGGCCATATGGTAGGGGTAACACCCACTAAGCTGTTCCCGGGTAACACCTAATTCGCGCCCCATCCAATAAGAACATCAGGTGGCCCAAACGTGTACAGAGCAGTTGAAGCATTACTCTGTCTCTCTTAACCGTTCATTTGTTTTCACTTTTCAGCATGTGTGGACTCTCTGATTATCACATAGGGCTGTTTTTCTAGCCGATCATTTGACGAGCGGCTCTGATCTGGGACACGTGTGATTCGCTTTGACTTTCGAGGGAAATCGGATTGCGTCCTGAGTTACTCAGTACGCTCTTATCGTACTCAGTAAACTCAGTTGGGCCCACTGTAAATGTATGTAGTTTATCTACACGGTCCATCCTCTTTTACAGATCATTTAAGGAGTTGAAACCAAAATTGAAGCATATCAAAAACTCAGGTGGACCATACCACAAGAAACATTGGGTATAATGATTTTCACCGTTGAAACCTTTCTAAGGCCGGCAGTGATGTTTATTTGTCATCCAACCTGTTCAAAAGATCACACAAACATTGATGAAGGGAAAAAACAAATATCAGCTTGATCCAAAACTTCCGCGGCCCCCAAGAATTTTTCAACGGTACAGGTTCAATTCACATTATTTCCTGTGGTGTGGTCCACTTAAGCTTTTTATATGCTTCATATTTTGTCTCAAGCTATAAAACTATCTTTTAAAATGAATAAACGGAGTGGATGAAATACATAAATCACGGTGGACCCCGCAGAGTTTACTCAGTACGCTTAGCGTGCTGAGTTACTCAGCAATCCGCTTCCCTACTGAGGGAGTGCGATTTCAAAGTGAACAGGAGCGAGTGAAAGTAGCACTCCTCGACGTAAAACACGCAACGGCCTAGATTCATCAGTGGGGTTTGCTGCCATGGTTAAGATACTGGCGACTCAGACCAACTCGTTCGGTCGGTCCTGAGTCGAGTTTGACTCAGAAGAGTGGCCCGAGTCACCCCTATCTGCTCCGTGGGGCGCACCAGGACTTTTGTGTTATATCCACTCCCTCCATCCGTTGCTGCTCATGTTAGGATATGAGCTCATTTTTAACTCAGTGGACGGCGACACACGCTGCATCGTGATTCGCGACAGAGGCAAAACTAACTCAGTCAGAGCCATCTCTCACGATGTATATGCAAAAAAGGACATCAATCTCAACCGTTCATCTACTGTTCCTTATTGTGGACAGCACAAGATTCAGAACATCACACATATGGGTCTATTGCTTCAATCGCCTCTTTTTTCTTTTTTGGCACTTCTCCCCGCAGTACGCCCGCCGTTGATCTCTCTTGTTCTCTACGGTTGGTTTGAAGGCCGACAATTGAACGGCTTGGATCATCCAATTGGTATAATTTTTCAACGTCGGGACAATTTCAATGGACGGATCCGATACCTGCATCTTTCCTTCCAAGTGTACGCTTCCAGCTCTACCATATACCCATGTCTACAGTGGGCCACACCGTTACGTCTGAAACAACGTACAATCGAATGCCACGTCAGGGCTGGACGCATGCATAGATTTGTGGAGCCGGAAGGACGGACCGTCTCCCGATAGAGCCATCCAACACAGGACACGTGTCACGGTGATATGCAAGTCAGGACCGCCCATACACAGAAAATCACTCCTATTAGACAATCAAATCCATTCTGATCTGTGGACACTAAAGCAACGGTGTAAATCGAAATCATTTAACGGTCAGATATGCAATAGGATAAGCAGTAGAAATATTAACGGATAGGATTATCTCATCGTTCTATTTTAAAACGCCACCCGTCGGTCCTGGTGCGAAAAGATGGGGAAATCGGTCAGCATATTGGTCAACCCGATCAATAAAAACCTGCCACGTGTCATTCGAAGAGGGCTCTACCTTACTACGATTCGTCCGGTACCGAAATCTATACAACGCCTAAAATACGAAGATTGTGGGGTCCACCATGTTGTATATGTAAAATCCACTTCGTCCATCAGATTCTATCCTCGAATCTAGAACTGTGGCATAGAATCAGAGAGATTTGACAACTCAGATGGGCCACACCAAAAGGAACAATGGGGATAGCATGCCAACCACGTGATGGTGTAAGGTGCCACCACGGTCTATATCTTTCATCCAAACCGTTAATCATTTGTTACCCACGAGGATGAAAGGAAAAATAGAAAAACAATCAAAACCGCTAATCAGGTGTAACTGATCACCAGGACGCGTGTGCAATAAACCTTGTGTAAACGCCACACATGTGAAGCATGGCACGTTAGGTCCCAGATCCAATCCATCCATCAGGAAGGGAACACTACATTTATGCCCTAGCCCAAGAATTAGGCTGATCCACTGGTCAGGTGGACCACTTGAAACAAATGTACGGATCTGAAAACTTGGCTGAAATTTTTTAAATCATGCACCTGTTTCCAGGCCCATATGATGAGCGGACTAGATTTATTTTTGGGTAAACATGTAGAAGGTCGGATAAAACCGATGGATGGATTGGATTTCGCACGAATGTGCCATACACGTATTTTCATCAGGCTAATCTTTTTGCATGTGCGGTTTAAATGATGGTTCTCACATGATGGACGGAGTAGATTTGCATATAAATAAAGGTGGGCCACACAGAACTTCGGCGTTTTACGCAGATTCGAAAAATACGATTCCGGTCTATCTCTCCTCACGCATGAGTCGCGCAACGGAGCAATCATCATTTACGAAACCATCTCTCTCGCTCTCTCTCACACAGAAAAAGAACGAGAAAAAAGAAGAAGAAAAAGCAACGTTGAAAACGGCAATGGAGAAAATGGAGCCGCTGGATGTCTGCCTCAAGGCCGCTGTATGCGATCCTAATTCCCTTGGCGACTGTACGATCTCTCTCTCTCTCTCTCTCTCTCTCTCTCTCTCTCTCTCTCTCTCTCTCTGTCGTTGTTTTGATTTTTTTCTTGTTTTGTTGGAAAAGGTCCTTGCAGCCAAACGGTTCTAATGATGCTTGAAGAAAAGCACATTCCGTACAATGTGAAGCTGAATCGACGTCGATCACATGCCCCAATGGTATTTTCCTCTTTTCCGTTTTTAACTCTCGATTTTAAGAGATTTTAGGATCGTCTTTCTTCTTTTCGTTGATTTTTTTCCTCCCCTTTCCGCTGCTTCTTGAATTTTTCTTCTTTTTCTTTTGAGGAATGGTTTCTTATGTGATTCTAAGATTTTGAACGTTCCATAGTCCAAGCTCTGTTTGACGTGAATGCACAACATCTTACCTATAATCACGGTGTGCCGTAAAGGCCGTTACTGAAGGTAACAGTGGCAATTGTTACATGTTACAGGGTTGTAACGGTCGTAGCAGCCGTTATGGAGAAAATGACCTGTAACCGCCGTTAACAGCCCATTACACCCCCTGGCTATAAAGGCTGTAACAGCCCCATAATGGTCTGTTACGGGGAAAAATCAGATTTTTCATATATTTTTTTCAATGTTACAAAGTAGATACAGGTTTTTTGGATTTTTTTTCCTTTCAATAAAAAAAGAGACTAAAAGCCATTATGGCCACCATTATCGTTACGGAATACCTTGCCCATAATTGACTTACAGGTTACCCAAAATAAATAGATAAAATATTACCTTACCATGTAAGTGACTTTCACCTAAAAATGACTTTCAGGTGAAACCTGTGAAAGTCATGACTTTAAAACTTACAGGCATACAAACGACCCCTAAAGAATAGGATTATCGTATCAGTGCTTGATCCACAGTGGGCCCTAATAGATCAATGGTCTTGATCACTCGATAGTGGGACTTCGATTCAACTATGTTGCCCATTTCCTCTGGTCGAGAATCCTACAATTCCCCTTCTTGAAGTGGGTATTTGTTTATCCTTCCCTTCCATTGATTTTGTATAGAAAGAGGTCTTTATTTTTTGAAATTTGTTGTTTCTTTATTGTTTCGATTTTGGATTTGGATATGGTTAATAGGTTTCGAGAGATAAGCCCAGAAGTGAAGGTCCCTGCATTGAAACTCGACAATGAGTGGATCTTCGATTCGGATGTCATTGCAGATATGCTTGAGGACAGATACCCAATTCCTCCATTGGCTTCTCCACCCGAGTTCTCGTCTTTGTAAGCATTGCCATCTTATTCTTTATTTTTTCAATCATATGTATTCAAGCTTATATGATCACCTTCATATTGCAGATTTTGAAATGTTTGATATATACCTTATCATTTTCTAGTTTTCTCTTCAAGGTTTCTTGATGAATTGGAGAATTTCCTTTGCATTTTATATTGGTGTTTTTTGCTTCAAGTTTTCAATTGCATTGTGATGGAATGGAAAATAAAAGAGATGGTTACATAAGGATGAGCTCGGTTCTACTACAAGCGCATGTAGGCCCCAGTTAGGTGAGGTAAGTTTTCTATGTTAAGTAGTACCGTTATCACCATTTTGAATACCCAGATAGTCAGGATTGGTTTCATGACTTGAGAAGATCCCTTGCTCTTTGCATGTGGCACAATGCAGAAAATGGAAACTTTGTCACCCGGATTTGGTTTCCCTACTTTTCCTGCTCTAGGTCTCAATTGTGACTAGAGCGATAGGGCGCAATAACACTCCACTAAAAGTAGACTTCCAAACAAATCCTGGTCTCTCTTTTTATCTTCTCTTTTTTCTTTTTTTCTTTTTTTTGTTCTGTTATATTCTTGGGTTAGGTAGACTAGAAAATTTTACATGAGAAGATTTAGATGGAATGTATTATATCAAAGAATTAGTCATCATTATCAGCACCTTAGCCTTTCTCTTTGCAATTTGGGATTGGCTTTTAAATGTTAGAATGACAGAAGTTCTCCTATCAATTGCCCACCAGACACCAGACTTCCTCTTTTACTTGGGCACTGTACAGGCTCACATTAACACTACCTAGTGCTCCAATGCCAACATGGCCTGACAATTAAATACTTCAAGAGAGCTAGAATGATGAGCCTTTTTGTATCTGAGCAAAGCCACCAACATAAAAGTGAACCTCACTTTCCCCGCTGCTCTTCCTCATCCCCAGTACCAGACTATAGCCATCATCCCCACCAGACTGTTGCCAACCATATCACATGTGCAATGATACGTACCCACAATCATGGCTAGACACACATCTGTTACGAGTCAATAAGAGCCACTAAAAGAGTTGCTCACGCATTTGTTACAAGTCAATTAAAGCTGCATCAGTTACAAATCAATGAGAGTTATTAGCTTAATTGTAGAAGTTGCTATCTTTTAGTTGGCATCTATACCTATATGTAGTTCGGGTCATGAGAAGGAGAAGGCATCGGATGTTCTGTTATCTTTTATATTCTTCATCAATGAGAGAATATATTCCTCTAGAAGAGGGACTTTGTTGATTTATTGAGATTTTCTTTTGAGGGTCATACCATGCAACTTGAACATAGACCTTTAGTAATTTTATTCAACCATCAATTATTTTCATACAAGGGTGGCCTACCAGATGAGTCTTCTTCATGGCAGGGGCTCCTCATGCACCACCCACAAACTTGCCAGGCTGGCACGTATACTGCAAGTAAAGGTGCTTGTGGGGCTAGGAAATCTACCAAAATGAAATGGATTACTAAATCTACCAAAAGGACATGTACTAAGGCATTTTGATTAAATTGGTTGGTCTGCTACTTGTAGAAGGCCAGGTGAGGGAACTTATGCAAGTGTAGTTGGGTAGTCATTCATGGAGAATTTCCTTCATTTGTAGATGCTTTCAAAACTTCCAAAAATTCCTCCTTCCACTCATTGGCTGCTCTTCTTCATTGCATTTGCTTGGGAAGCTCCTCCCCTGACACATACAGGCATCACTCGCTGTATGAACTTCTAGGCAACATGACAAACATTTTTTAAAGGAATTATATGATTCTTGACCTAAGGAGATATCCCTAGCATCCTTCAGTTTGCAGTTTATACAAGTGGGGCCCTTGGCCTAGCGATCCAAATTGTTGATCTATGGGCCCCACAGTGGATGCACCATGTCCCTAGAAACTTTTAGATTGGAGGATCCTAGCCATCTGATCTTTTTCCTTTCTTCAGTTGAATTTGGAACTTTTGCAATATTTCTTTTCTTAACCATCTATTGCAGGCCAATCAATTGGAGCTTTGGGATTGTCTCCTAAATGAGGTCTTGAGGTATGGTCCAACCGTGGTGAGTCAGCAATAGTCTGAATCATTGAAACCTACTTGTACAAACTGAAAACCCAAGGATACCATTTGTGTCATTGGAAGGATCGCAGCCCATGGTGTTATGCCATGGTTCTCATACAATTCAACATCCAAATATGATGACTGAAAAATTGACATTTAAAGGTATCCAAAAGATTTGTGAACATGCTAGTGCTCGCTGAATTTACTGCTAGCACACTTGTTCTTTTAGGTTTGCCTATGATCATTATACTATTTAGCACAACCTCCTGTTTTGGTTGATAAATTAGCTAAATTATACCAGAAAGTAGGATACTGTATAGGATATTTATACCATCCTTGATTGTAAGTGCGGGTAGACCCATGTCTTTGTGATGCAACTATTGATAATGGAGTCCACCATGAATGAACCATGTGTTGGGTTTTCAATTCATGCACCACACACCCACACGTGTGAAGGATCAAACAAGGAAAAAGAATAAGGAGAAGGTCCATACTAGAGCATACATCTTTGATTGATGAAGATTCTCTACAACTTTGCTTGTCAAGCTATAACTATTCTCCAATAGCTCTAGCCTTCATCAGTCATCTTTATTTGATGAAGATTCTCTATGCTTTGCTTGTCAAGCTATAACTATTCTCCAAGAGCTCTAGCCTTCGAGGATTAAACACCCCAAGTTCTTAGAGCTCTGCTCCCTCGAGGGGATGACCTCATGTGTCACCCTTTAGAAACCCTAACCCTAGCTCTTATTAGAAGAAAGAGAGGGGAAGGGGGGGAGTGGTGTTGGAGTTGTGCCCTGGAAAACCAATGTGAACCTTGTTCATCGGCAAAGTGGATATGATATAGATGATCTTAGCCATAGACCATGATGTCATGGGTCCTAGTTGGACAAGTGATTATGCCATAGTTAATATGTGCTTCATAAACATACATGAACCTGGGTTAAGTTGTTGTCGAGAGCTTGAGATTGGACACAGAAGTCACTAACGAGGGGAGAGTTGTGGTCCATGGATCTTAGTGACCTTTTATACCATAACTCAATAGATTTTAGGACAAACATGTGGTTATTCTTTTATATGTGATCACCCTCTGTGAGGGGACTAATGATGAGTCAAGATGGAAGGTCTCCACCATTGTACATTAAGACAATTTGGTGTGCCTTTGCCCTACCCCACATAGGAGTATGTGTGGTCTATGGATTTAGGCTTTACGGCGGACCTATTAGCCACTTGCATTGGTGGATCAAGGTCAAGTCTCTAGACTAGGACCCATCATGCTTGGACTATGATTAATTTGAGGATGCATTAAAGCTAATTAATCCTTCGATTTAAGGACTTGATCAGGGTTCAAGATCTTGATTACATGTGCTTTTGCTTGCTTTACCAGGTCATCATGTGGCCAATAAAAGTGGGAGTAGCCGGGCGCATCCAGACCTTATGGATCAACAAGGGATCCATTGGTTTCCTAGGAAATTACTTATGGCTTATATCTAGGAGATCATATGTTCATTAAGTGGGTTTTTCATCGGGCTTAGTAATCAAAAGATTTTAAAATGTTTTACAATTGTTTTCAACCGTTAAACTTTGTTTTTAAAATGCTTTTAATCACGCTTGATGATAATCCGATGGTCTAGATCTTGGGATCCACTAATTAATCTACATGGGCATAGGATCTCTGGTGGATGGCCATAATAGTTGAGGAACTAGATCAAATATAGGTGAATGGATGGGGTAGGAATTACATATTTACAATGCAGTAAGCGATATGGAAAACTGTATGATGGTAGAGTACTATACTCCTTATAAATAGATCCTATCTAAGAGGCAAAGGACACACACAGAGTCAAGAGAGCCTTTGGACGTATCCCTTGGGTGTCACTGGAGAGAGAGAGAGAGAGAGAGAGAGAGAGAGAGAGAGAGAGACTCCCTCCTTCCATCACGCATGTGACACATGTGGGGTCCACCTAGTGGATGGCGTGTGTCTCCCTTGGCCCTATACAAGGGCTGATGTGTTGGGCTCTTACCTCTCCTCTATCTGAGATAGATCAAGGAGAGACTTCCTAGGTTGGAATTTGACATTGATAAAAACAAGAGTTCATCAAGTGGGCTTTGATTAGGTATATCTTAAGGGTTGGATTGGTTTTTCTTCTTTGGAAACTTGAGAATATTTTAATGCCAATCCTTAGGGCTGTAAGATCTAAAATTTGGATTTTCAAAACTTTTATATTGGCTACATTTCGAAAATCCCAACAAGGGGGGACGTCCAAGCCTTGTGTGTAAGACCCTTGAGCATTCCATTTATATAGAGTTTCACATGGGCCTTCTCTTGCTTAGGTTGCATGTGGGCTATCACCTATCACTTTGCACTCGAGAAGGTCTTCTTGCACATAGCTCTATGCCTAGCTGCATATAGCACTGTACATCCTTCCACGTCATCATTACCCTATACACATGGGCCCTGATCCCAAACTTTTATCCCACTTGATAGTTGTAATGATCTACCGCTGGATTTGTGATGTCATGACTAAAAGAAAATATTTGTATTAAAAAGGTAAAACATCAAAACACCTTTGTTGTCCTTTTAAAACTAATGGATCAAGATCCTTTTAACTGAAAACAATTGCATATGCACATGACTAACCAGGTTTGTCAATCCAAGTGGTCTTTTATGGTGAAGCAAGTCAAACAACCTATACAACAAGATTACATATTGTGGATTCCTTGTTAGATCATCACACACTACATGTTTTCATATAATTAACCCAATTACGAGTGCATGTCTCCTGGGTGTCAAGAATCACACAATGTGTCAAAACTAAGTAGGTAGATAATGAGGACATGTAATCGACTCTTGGGTTTAAGATCGTATGAATGAGGTGCATGGGTGTATGCTCCCTATATGGGACTTCGGTGCATTCCTCACATAAATCCAACTGTTCAATATGTTAGGCCATATAAGATTATGCATACCCATGTACTGACGTGAGTTCACAACTCAAATTGCTCGAGATTAAGCAACACTAGTTGATGCAAGTCATTAGTCCCATGAGAACCTTAAATGTTTTAGCCCAAACACATGACGGTTCTCAACCATTAGGTCAAGGTCTTATCTCTCAAATGTCATGAGGTTATGCCGCATGCACAAACCTAATACAATGTCTATACTAGACTTCAAACCATGGTCCTACGTTTACCATAATATACTTTCTAACATAACATATTTGATGCGCATACATGATAGAATGCAATCGCAATCACACTACTAATTAATCAAGTAATAATTCATTGATTGTATCACATGAGTTGTCTTTCAAGGGCACATTTCCCAACACCATGCCCCCTAAAAGATTCTAGATGGGATAATATAACCCTTCAATTGAAAAGAAGGCCAATGGTTGGATGCTTGGAAGTGATAGTCTGGGAATTAGAGCATGGCCCATGGCCTTCATATTAGCAGTCTGAATCACTGAGCAGTGAACCCCCACTGTACAAACTCAAGGCCAAGGGTCCTATACAATATCTCTGGGAGGAATACTTACATAATCTTCGGCAAGTGTGTGCTGAGTTTTATGCTAATACCATTTCATGCCTTCATATCTCCTTTATGGGTTAACTAAGGATATGGCATGTGCGCAAGTGGGGGGAAGAGAGAGATTTGGATGGGGGAGAAGAAAATGAGAGAATATGATCTACCCTTGAGTCTAAACAATGGTCCATGACCATCAGGTTAGCAATTTGGATCATCACAATGAACCCCACTATACAAACCCAGGCCTTAAGGATCCTACATAATCTCTAGCAAAGCTACTTCATGATCCTTGGCAAGTGTGTGTTTAGATTTATGCTAATATCCTTTATAGATTGAATATGGATATGGCACGTTCAACGGACATGCGGGAAGGGGGGGGTCTTAACATGAGCAGGCGCAACAATTGTATGGGGTGGATGTCACACGCAGTAGTCCCACCCGGGGTGTCTCGGAAGTACCGTGCCAGAAGGATTGATATGCGAGGACGTCCGATGTAAGTACCACGGAACACGTCAATTTAGATTCGGTAAGTACCCCCCCCCCCCCCCCCCCCCCCCCCCCAACAGAATTGTACTCGTCCGCGTTGTTAACATACCCCACCTACAGTGTGTCAGTAATCCCACCCGGGGTGTCTCGGAAGCACCGTGCCAGAAGGATTAATCTGCGAGGTACGTCCGATGTACCCCTTCTCCTCTCCAGGCACACCCGATGTGTGTTATTGTGTTCACTTTCCTTCGTTCAAGTTAGATTCGGTAAGTACCATGGAACACGTCATTTTAGATTTGGTAGGTAACGGTTCGTTGATGTAACATAACTGCTAAACAGAGAGTTGATTGGTTTCAAGTATTCTGATTAACATTCCCGTTTTTACAGGTTTGGATGGTCACAATGTGTGTCTTATATCTAAAAAAATTAGGTGAGTTAGAAAACGATTTTTAACCTACTGTTTTTTTGCCTTCTTAGACCTCCAGGTTCTGAAGTAGATTAAAGTTCAGCTGGTCTTTTAATGGTTCACACATGTTCTTAATGTCCCTTTTCCAGTGCATGAGATGAATTTTCTTCTTTAGGATGTGCATTTCTTTTATGTATTTAGTTGATAAATGCTATTATATCCAGTTCATGCATAGAACTTCTATGCACCTCCCTCCTTACAATACAAGTGGAAAATATATGTGGTGATCAAAACTGTTGATTAACTTGATTTGATGGGGTGCGACATGGACAGAACATATCCCAAGAGCAAGGGTATTGGATTGTGTAGCCATCCAATCAGTGGCCTGAAAGAGAAACAGAAACAACTAAATGGGTCAGAGTTGTTCCATACTGAGATATTCAGCCTATAGCCATCCATGCTGTGGCCCACCTAAATGGGCTGGATCTACACACATGTTGGCCATATGTACCATGAGGCAAAGTACTGCATAGAGCTTCTCTAATGCAAGCTGCTTTAGAGCACTTTTCTGTTTAACTTGTAATAGTTAATTTGATTAGGCATGCAAGTATACAATTTGCTTTGGGGCTGTTTAGATTTGTGGAATCATCTGGAAAACCATGGAAATGCAATCAATTTACACTAAATGTGACATTTTCTCCTGTTTGCGAAATTTGTCTATGGAAATTGATTTCCATTTCTGTGGTTTCCCTTGAAAAATGGTATTTCTAATTTCCTCAGAAAAAAACCTATTAAATTTAGATTTCCATGGTTACAAGAGACAATTCTCACTTTTTAACCAATGACCCTTTAACATTGCCATGGAAACCAAGTATGCTAAAGCAAACAGCTTAATGCGGATTCCTTTCCACATATTTCCCTTTCCTCTGTTTGGATTAGTGGAAACCAATCCAAATGGAGGCAACTACAAAATTTGTACTAGTTGTAGCTCATGGGTGAGAGGATTTTTGTACCATCTCAGCTTCATTTTCGTGAAAGTGTGAATACGGAAACTATTTTCACTCTTGAGCAATGGTGCTGTCTCAGGGATTCTTGACTTGGTGATATGCAAGTTATAAGCAGGTTTTTAGTTTGCAGTTTGCACAAGGTGGGGCCTATGGTACTGGCTGCCATTGGTTTGTTGAGCCTCACTGTGGATGGACCATGCCCCATGTATGTGCCATATTGGAAGATCCTAGCCACCCAATTTGGATCTTTTTCAGTTAAATGGGGACTGCTGCTGTCTTTCTCAACTGTCTACTTTCCATAGAGAAAGTTGAAGGTTAGAATTGCCTTGTTGAGGAGATCTTTGGACGGTGGTCCAAGCATGTTGGGCACAACAGTCCAGTGGTCTGGTCATTAACCATGGCCCCCACTTGTACAAACTGAACCCTACAAATGCTCATCCTTATTTCTAATTCCAATTGTTTGCATTGCAGGGGATCGAAAATAATGCCATTGGTTGCCAAGTTCTTGAAAAGCACAGGATCCGAGTGATGGATCAGAAAAGGCATTGGTGGACGAATTGCGGGTGTTGGATGAACATCTCAAAGTGCATGTATGTATTGCTAGACATAGTAATGTGATTATTTGCTTGTCTGGGGAAGTCCTGCACTTTTAAATGCCTGATGGAATGAACCAGAAAATGGAAGTCAGAAGTGTAATGCAGTCAGTGTTAGTTGCTGATTTTTGCACATGTATTGGAACTTGTGACCCCTTCTAAATCTATTCAAGAGTGCCACCATGGCAAGTCTACAAAATCCAGGTTAATTCATCAGGTGGGGCCTACTATATATGTGTCGCCCTGAAATCACAATGCCCTGGACATTAGGTGGTCACCTGTGTTTGGCGAATGCAAATATTCATTTGTTTTCTGATGTCAATTTCTTTTATACACATG
The DNA here is from genome assembly GCA_003013855.2 of Liriodendron chinense. Lineage (NCBI taxonomy): Eukaryota > Viridiplantae > Streptophyta > Magnoliopsida > Magnoliales > Magnoliaceae > Liriodendron > Liriodendron chinense. Next base: position 370,922 of record ML058538.1, on the reverse strand, counting down.
GCCCATTAGATGAATGACCAGCCTGACCTTTGGTGCACGCACATGCACGATCACGATACTCAGATCTCACATGCTGTGCCACATTGGCACAGCAGGTTTCAAGATCCTACTCATGTGAGTGACCATCACATTCTTTTGCACACAAACACACTGCATGTCTCACTAACACTTAATTTCAAACTCATTTCGTAATTTAAGATATGATATGCCATTTTCATCCATTTGAAGAGTCATCCAATTAGTCTTTTTAATGTCAGCAGGGCCCATATGTTGATGGAGATGATGTTACTTCCATTGATCTGTTCCTGGCACCAAAGTTGTACCATATGGGGACTCTACTTTCACATTTCAAGAATTGGACCATCCCAAGGTCTCTAAAATATGTCAAAAATTATGCTGAGGTATGCTTAAGGCTTCCGTACAGTTTCACACTAGCTTGATTTTAATGCTTGTCTTGATGAAATCTCCTCTTGGGGTCCAAAAATAAAAATAAAAATCCAATTTTGATGAATTGTTTCTTGCCATTTCTTCACATGTGGTTCTTCTGCACAGCTCTTTTCTAGGTCGATGGAAGTATAATAATTTCCAATTGAGTCGATATAAAAAATACAACGGAGCGTATTTACATCTAGATGCTTCGTTGTGTACGAAGAACTGTTGGTCGGTACACACGACGGTTGGATCTTGTACACCCACGCTAGTACATCTACTGGACCGGCTTTTTAGTCCGGTCAGTTGAGTAGACCACCCCGGTGTGAATCCTTTTATTTCCCGACAAGTGTTTGTTCCTAAGGAATGTTTTATCTAAACCTATACCACAAAAACGATAAACATAACATTTTTCATCAACGCCTTTAACTGGAAGCACCAATGTGAAAAGGAGTCTTTTCATCGAAAAAATAAGGAGAGTATTTCGATTAGGTACCCGTAAGCTACTATTACACTCTACGGACAGTCACAACTGGTAACTGGAATCCAAGTAAAGAAACACTAGGTAGATTGTTTATTACAGTTAACTGTGCACAGGAAAATGTAAAGGTGATAAAATGTACAACCTGCTAAAGGTCCCAAAAAAAGTTATAGGTGTCAATTTACAATGGGATGAGTTTGAGTCCCTATGAAAGGGGAATGACTTAAATACCCTTACCCTCATTAGAGTTAAGCCTGTAAAAGGCTATGTTTGGGATGCCTGAAGCATTATAGAATTTTGATGATAAAGAAATTGCTTTCTTGAGTTGGTGGTCATACAAGAAGATGGAGAGGGAATATGTGCTGTTGTGGGTTCTCCCACAATCTTGGTTTCTCATTCTTATTTCCTCTGATCCCTCTTGAGCTGCTTTGCATGTAGTGTCCTTTTAAGTACCTGTTCAATGCCTTTTTCATTTCTCCAGTACCATGTTTTAATTCGACAATAAGAAGGAAACTATTGGAATCATAATTTTAAATATCGACTTGGAATTGGTGAGGAATGAAACAAGCATCCTACTGAAACACTCACCAATTCCAGAAAACATGCTAGCATGTCATGCCAATCATGTTTCAATAGTGCTCATGGAATCCATAATTGGATAGTCATTACACTTCTCTTTTCTTTTCTTTTCCCACTAATCAAACAGGCCCTCATGGGAAAGCTCGTGAATAGATTTTGAGTTTATTCAAATGATTCTTCGAACCATTTTGCTTGCATTTGATGCCACTGCTCCTATGGTCTTCATGCACATCCAACATCGAGTTTCTTGCCTTTGATGAATTTGTAGAGAAAAAAGATTCCCAGCCCTGAGTTGAAGTTTTTGTACGTCAATGAGGTGGCAACAGTGAATATATAATATGAGGCACATAGTTTGGTGATTCAAACTGTTGAGCAATAGGCCCACATTGGCTGATGGGTAGATGCCAAAAAAAATCTTTCATAACCTTTTGATCCTTGACCTACTCTTAGATAGTCAGTAGAAGATACAGCAACAGATCTCATTCAACAAAAAGTAGTTCCAGTTTGAAGTATTGGAATCTTCCAATCTGGGAGATTTTTGGGCCATCAGCTATCAACAGTGGGTCCATAAGATCAATGATTTGGGTCTCCGAACCATGGTCCCCATGCCAGTCAACTGTAACTTTGCTGATGCACATGAATATATAGTTCTTTTCTCCTTAGGACAATACAATAATGTGACTGACCACATGAGTATCCGTTGAGTATTTTTGTATGTCAGTCAGTATGATGTCAGGTAGAGGGTCGTTTGGCAGCATGGGTTTGGATTCTGACTTAAGAATCCAAATCCTGGATTTTGCATTCTTTCAATTGCATTTGGCAGGCGTGGATTTGCAATCCTTTGGAATTCAGAAATTATAATTGGCAGCCTGGGTTTTGACTTGAGGAGGCCTTGGAGGAGAGGAGAGATCAGTTATGACAGTTGGAGAAGAATGGAAATCCAGGATTATGCACCCGATAACTTTTCGCTTGGAATTTTAAAAGAGGCCATTTTGAGGATTTGAAATCCAGGATTTTGGGGAATGCCGAACATGATTTGGATTGAAAATCTTGAATTCCAGTTCCTAACTGCCCAAAATCCAAGCAGCCAAATGACCCCTTTGGGAATGAACTCACAACCTCAAGGTTGCAACATCGAACCGTCAAAGTGAAATGTGGGCTCAATCTGTAATATCAACTAATCTGCCAAGTGAATTAAACTACAGAGATTAATCTTCTGCAACTGTTGCCATTCGATTTTCCTATCCCTGCAACAACAGTGTCTATGATTTCATCACACAGAAAAATTATTGAATATCAAGCTAAGTATCATGCACTTGTATAATTGATCTGGCATTTTCTATGCCTAAAAAATATTTAAGATTTTACTTGTGTAAGAGGATATCATTGACAATCTTCTTGTAGTATTTAAGCTCTCACGGTATGTAATTTCTTTGCTACAAGGAGGATTTGGAATTTCAGTGTTGTGTTTGAACATAAAAATGATTTGAATTGCCACATGACAACAACAGACGATGTTTGCCAGTGTCCGTAATGAGGAATTTGCCTTCAAGTTGCAGTTACATTCCTTCCAAATGCACGACTTGAAAGTAACGTAAATGCAGTTTGGAGCCGAGTCCAATGAAGCCAAAGGAAATCACAACTCAATTCGATATTGCATCCAAACACACCTTTTTGGCTTTCTCATTGTTTTCACTCAACTTTTGTTAGAAAACTGAATCAGGTCTATGGGTTCAACGGTTCTTAGCGATAGGATTTTCGGTTGCAACAATGACACCTTTTTATTTTCTAATTTTTGCAGATGCTTTTCTCTCAGTTGACATTCATAAAGACCATAGCTTCCCAGGACTGTGTGATTTCTGGATGGGATCCCCAGTACAATTAAGGAGCTAGCTTCACTCTATTTTTTCTTTCTCATTTTCCTCTCTGGAGTTCATTAGAAATTTAGAGAATTATGTACCCCGCACTCAACAAACGGACCATGAACCAGGTGTCTCTTGAACCATGGACCGAATGGACCACGAACCAGGTATCTCTTGAACCTTGATTTTCATGTATTCTGCTACTTGTTATGGATGCTAAATCCACACTAGTTGAACCATTGACACTTAAGCTCGAGTCTGTGGTTCCTTTTATCAAGTCTTTTTTCCCCCTTACGTGACTCTAACATCTAAGGTGTGCATCTGATGGGCCATGGGCTGTGCCGTTTGAATGGCCGGGTGAAGATCAACTCATTAGTCAGGCCACAGAGGTATGGAAAACAATAGGGTTTAAAAGAGTGACCTTGTGGACGAACCAGTTAAGGGATGGCCTACTTTTGGGCCTGGTCATATGCAAGTGACACCCACCTGGTGGCCTGTCGGAGATGACTTCCATACGCATGTCGGGCTTATTAGATCTTGTATTATTCAATGGCTAAGTTCGGGCGTGGCCCACTGGTAGCGCTATGTATTGTGCCTTGTTAGGGGCTCTGATAATTACATCACTACCTCTTAATTATATACCGAGGGCATTGTTAGTTTGCATCATTTTGAAAATGGTTGCTATTCGTCGTCCTCACGTGGCACTGATGCACAGCTCTCTGGACCATCCAAGTCTTATGGAGCATGTCCCTAAAATCACACTGATCAAGTAATCCTAACTGTTCGATTAATGGCTATCAAATTGATAGTTAAAAGTAAAATTTTCACTCATCCCAGCTCGAGGGGGAAAAATCAGAAGGTCGATATCATCTTATTAATATTAGAGGTGTGGTGTGTGTGATGCATGTGGAGTGAGGAGGGGATAGAAAGAGAAAGGGGAGAGTCAGAGGGAAGAGAGAAAAGAGAGAGTCCGAGGGAGACCGGAGTCCTCTACAGCACTCGTTTTACACCATGCGTAAATAACCCGTCTGTGGGACTACCATGTTTTAAGTGTAAAATCCACTCTTGCTCATCAGATTCTATACTCAAATGTTAGTTCTTGAGCTAAAAAATCAGCTAGATCCGCAACTCAGGTGGGCCATACCAACCATAGGTTTGTTTTGTGCCATCATGTGGTGTCTTCCATCAAACCTGCTAATCAGGTCCAACTCACCAGGATGAAGAGAAGTTACATAAATCAGTCAGTTAAAAAATTCAATTGAGCCCCACCATGTGAACTCAGCAGTTTTGGGAGCAGTTTATATATATATATATATATATATATATATATATATATATATATATATATATATATATATATATATATATATATATATATATATATATATATATATATATATATAAGTGCCAACGTTTTCACCACTAATGTGGTGCAAATGGTTGCTTTTGGCCCACCGTGATGTGTTGATGACATCCAATCTGTCCATCATGCATGACCTCCCATCCTAGCCATGAGTCCAAAAATTAGGCAAATCCATGACTTATATCCCTTGAATAGTTGAGAGGGGACACTCATCTTCATTCTTGTAGAGGGCCCACCTCTTTGTGTATATGCATCCAGTCCATTGATGTGAAACATCTACCTTAGATGATGGCACCCTTAAAAATCAGTCCATTCCAAAACTTAGGTGGGGGCCAATGAGATTCAAGGGTGGGCTTCCCCTCCGTTGTTTGTGCTTGTGGCCCACCTAAGCCATGGATTTGCTTGATTTTTGGGCTCATGGCTAAACATGAGAGGGTGTGCATGATGGTTGGAGGTGATGTCATCAACACATCGCCGTGGGGTCCACATCGCTTATCTGCACCACGTGGTGAAAACATTTGCATGTGTGCGATGGGGCTTATATGTGAGCTCTTGCCAACCATTCAATTAAAATGAACGTAGCAGAGGCACTCAAAATAGGAATTTGACCTCTGGATCATTTATTTACTATTTGTACATTAGTGATACAGGGATCTTTTGGCTGCTTGTCTTTGAAATGCATTGGATTCCCACTCCAGAGTACATTGGAATCTGATGCATTTAGAATCCTCAATAGCACTCATGTAATTGGAATGCATTGGAATTCAAAGTTTTTGCTTGGTAGCTTGTGTTATGAAAGCATTTGAATCTTGTATTGTATTGGCAGGAGCTTGAATTTGATTACATCATCTACAATATTCTAAAATGATGTATATGTGTAATATTGTAGATAATTATTATAATAAGCCCATCAAAACATATACTTCGAATGAAATTGAGGTAATTCCAAGCCTCAAGTAGGCCACAAAACTGGGGCCCCAAACCAGCAAACGTCTACTTCTGTCAAAAATACATTCAATGTAGGGGCCATGGTGATGTGTATGTGAAATTCACTCCCACTGTTAGATGGCTCATCCAATGTTGCACTCAGGCCAAAATTTTAGGATAACCTGAAATTCAGGTGAGCCACAACAAAAGAAATAGTTGGGAGAAAAACATTCACCCTTGATGTTTTCAAGGCCCACCGTAATGGTTATATGAAATCAACTCCAAACATTAGATGAAACAAAAAAATTAGGCTTGGTCTAAAAATGAGGCCCATCCATGATTAAGTTGGGCCACACCAAGGAAAACAATTTGGAGAGTCCTTGTCTATACACTATTTCCAATCATGTAGTCCACCTTACTCACAAATTGGGCTGATTTTTGGACCCTAAGCCTAACATGGGATGAAGCATGAATGGTTGGAATGAATTTCACATAAACATCACAGTGGGGCCCACTTGCTAGACGTTGCACACACCTTGTGCAGTCTTTTTTAGTTTTGAACGTGGATGAGTTTGGAAACATGACATTTAGCATTGATTTCAAATGGTTGCATTTCGAGGATTTGGAATGCATTCGAATTAAAATCCCTTGTCACCATTTAGCTGCCAAACGCAAAAAGGTGACTTTCAAATTTCCAAGACACTCAAACATCGCAAAATCCAGGCTGCCAAATGACCTATAAAATGCATGACTGACTTGAATCAGAATTGCATTTTTTTTTTTTTTTTTACATTTAACTTGGACAACTTGAGATACCCCATTGAGTTTTAGTATCCTCATTTTATTTTTACACATTTGATATGTGCAAGTGGTCATGGGCTCATAAATTATCATAAAGGTCCGGCATGGGAACACTGTTTTTTCTTTCTTTCTTTCTTTCAGGTTGGTCTAGCTCATTGACAACCCTACATCCATCACATCGCCCCCTATTTGGCCTCAAAACTAAAATTCTGACTAATTCAACACTCTGGCAGCTGCCCTAAAAAATTTATACCTAAAACCTCTAAATTCATGTGGTATGGCCCACTTGAGTTTTGGAATACAGTGATTTTTTGGCAACTATTTTCTTGATGAGGAAGACTAAACACCTGGCCCTACACACTAATGGTAGTCATTCCATCGCAATTGTTTCCTATGTTGTGGCCTACTCAAGTTTTGAGTTGTCATGATTTTTTGTTCAATGGCCAATATACCTAAGGACAAGGTTGATGGTATTTCAAATAACTGAAATAAATAAAATAAAATAAAACAAAATAAAAAAAAATTAAAAAAAATCTTACTTTCGTAGGGATGGTGGTTGTTGTGCTTGTATCAGGCAATTTTTTTATAGCTTTACTTGAGCAGCCGCAGCATGGCAGAAAGCGATTGATCATGGGTCATTATCTTTAGGGCTAGTTTGGCCCCATAAGAGTGCACTAAACCAACAACAAAAAAATCCCCAAGAGTTAAACAGCCCACTTCATACGTACAATCGGCTCTAGTTTTTCCTGCCTTGGTTCAGACTCTGCTATGGTTTATGTAGAAAGCAAAGACTCTTTATACAACGGTCTAAGATAATTAAAAAATTCATTATAAATATTAAAGAGAGAACCGGTACACAAAATGCTTGATTTTTAAATTTAGAAAAAAGTTTTAAAAAATTACACGTGGCGAGGAACAAAATCACACATACATACACTGTCATGTAGTGCCAATAGCCCAACTTTGCTTAGTGCAATTCGGCTCGATGCGCACATGCATGTGTAAAAGTTTATACAAGACAAGTGCACCACATGCTCCTCAATGCATAGTCTCCAGAAGGGGCTCAAGCCTCTAACGAAACTCTTTTTCTTATGAAGGCAATTTAGAGCTCTTCCCTATCTAATGTTGGAAAAACACAAGTGACCATGAACTACCACCATGTTTGTTTTGAAGCCATTATAAACACCATAATCTGCCAAAAAATTAATAAAACTTTGTACAATAAGGAAAAATATAAATAGATGTAGGTATCCGACAATTTAAACCTATATCCATCATGTAACTTGGTTCTTATAAGAAGGTAAATAAACTAAGTTTTGAATTGATATGCTTTTACAAATGACTTAAATTAATTCCCTCATATTTTTAGATTTTCATGACTAGTATGCATGTCACAGCCACAAAATCCTATTTCATGAACGCTCTAGAAATTCAACCCCAAATCTCATATGAAGTGGTCTCACTTCCATAATCATATATAATTGAGTCTATCAAAAAAATCCCAGAATTTAATCATGCCTATCTCATGTTATAGTAGTAGCAGCATTTCACATCTGAGGAATGGGACTTTAAGAACTTTGAGAATGTCAATTCTCATTCACATTAGTACTCTCTAATCAAACTTTCAATGTCAATTACCCATTGACCCTTGATTTCCTGGGATCTCAAGTTATCAAGGTTGAAATTAAATTTAAGAGTTGCAGCCTTATTCCCCTTGATACGTCTTTCATCTTTCTTAAAAGAATTTTTATAAGAGTATCAACCAAATTCTTGTATGATTTGACAAAGTCGACAATTATCATTTCATAATCTAATAATTGTCTTATATAGTCATAGTTTAGTCGTACATGACTGAATTTCTGATTTCATATTTTATTTGGAGCTCTTTTGATAGTTGCAATACAATTACAATGTATTACATTAAGAGGAATAGGTTTTACCCCTAAAGGCAAATTACTCAATGGAGTTTGATCCACACAGCTTCTTCCTTAGCAATTCCTAAGGGCTATGATCTCAAATTCCACGATCAAATGAGCTATATTCGTATGCTTCTCCGACTTTCAAGAAATCGCACTTGCACCTATAGTGTTAGTATAGACACTTGTAGATTTAAACTCGTCAATGTCAGAGTTCTAATTCGCATCATTTAAAGGAGCTGAAAATTGGAATAACATAATTTAGAGTTTCAATATCTTAATTTAATACTCTAAATACAGCATTCCAATGACTTCTACTAGGGTTTTGTATCTACTCAATTTACTAACTACATGGGCTATCTTAGGCCTCGTGCAATTTATAGAATACTATCAATCACAGTTAATTTAATACTAGGGATCAATTGGTGCGCTCACAGGTTTACAATCAAAGGTATTATACTTTTTAATAATATTCTTAATATAATGAAATTGTGACAAAACAATTCAATTTCTATTCTTCAAAAATTCCAATTCTAATATTAAGTTTGTTTAACCTAAATCTTTCATTTTAAGGGCCCATTTGGATACCACCAAGTAAGTTGCTTTTCTTGCTAACGGCAACAATTAAATAACTTATTTAAGATAAGTTAGTTTGGTTAATAGATAATTATCTTTACTTATTTACTGAATTTCAGCAATTTTTTTTTGCTTTTTCACTTTTTCTCCATAGCCGTAAACTTTTTTTTTGGCTCATTCATAGCCGTAAACAATGCTGATTTTCGTGGCAACCGCCCAACCAACGTTGACCATCCAACATGTTGGGGCCACTGTGATGTATTTGACCCACGCCATCTATCTGGTAGATGTAAACCTCGGGGGGACCCCACATCAGAAAGCAACGGGTGATAATTATGACACTTTGAAACCTCCTTAGGTCCAGCATGATGTGTGTTGTACTCATGCCATTCATATGTTTTTCCAACTAGTTTTGGGTGGCCAACTAGGTAGTAGGGCCACATGGCACATGAAATCTACACCGTCCACCCTTGTTGGTCTAGTCCAAAAATGAAACAAAATCCAATCTCAGATAGACTGCACCTCAGGAAACAGTGGTCATTGACGCCCACCATTGGTCAGACCTAATGATGAGCGACCTATATCCAAGGCAGGCCCTGCATGATGGACAGCCCACATTAGAGGTGGGCCCCACATTTGGGATGGTCCACCTTAAAGGTGGCTCCACATGATGGGCAATGGATATTGATGGTGGGCCCACTTGATGGATGACCAACATCAAAAGTGGACCCTACATAATGAATGGTACACATTAAAGGTCGGGCCATAATGATCAATGGCCCACATCCAAGGTGGGTCCCACATGATGGACTGCCCACGTCAAAGACGGGGCCCACACAATTTACAATCTACACCAAAGGTTGGCCCCAAATGATGGATGGTAGATGTGCAGGGACCAAACAGACTTGAGGGATAATTACTTATGATGTTGGAAACAAACATGCTTTTCTACTTTTTGGTAGATAAGCATGTTGTTTACCAAACATACTTATTTGATAATTAAGTAGAAACTAAGATAAGTTACTTATCTGATAAGTAATTTATCTTAAGTAACTTGCAATCCAAATAGGCCCTAAATATTAACGATAAAAAGGCCTTTTGTTTTGTCGACATAGGAAAAATCAATTTCCCATGATGGAGCCTCAAGCACACAACCAAAGAGTTAGCATAGGACTGTTGTTGAGTATAGAAGAAGACGTAGTCCATGGCCACCTTTTCCCACTAGGGTTCTTCTCATTTCAATCATTTTTTCACTTGGACTAAGCTTTTCAACACACACTCTTGTGAAAAATAAAAAGGTTCCCAGCCTCTAACAGCCATTGCTCCTACTCAAGAGTGCCTACAAAGCTCTGGTGCCTATCTAGATCAGCTCCAGATGCTCTGCACCTAAATTCCCCTATGCGCCTACTCTACGGAGGGATCCTTCAGCAAAGCTCTGCACCAGGCAGAGATCACTTAACGCCACTCTGCCTAGGTACAGGCACTTGGCCACTTCCGAGCAAGCACTAGCCTTTGCACCAGTTTGCCATTTGCATGGGATCGAGATCGAGATCTATCTCTCACTCACTCACTAGGAAAGTTCTACGCTAGCCACTAAAACTCCCCCAAAAATATTCGTTGCAATGATTATACTTTGGGACTTCAGGTGCGGAAGCTTCTTCAAGTGAGCTTTATTAGTCTGAAAACTCTCACTCCTACTCCCATGACGATTCTTTGTTTGCTTTCCAATAAGGTTTTCCTAAAATTTAAGATATATTTCCAAATTTGTTGTTCGACAAAACAGAAGCATTTCTTGGTAGTTACCAGCATATGCTCAATTAGCACATGTAGCACATGTGGAATGCTTGTTGATGGACAAGTAACATGTGGAGCGCTTGAAGCTGAATTGTGGCGCACATAGCACATGCGAGGTGCTTGAAGTCGTATGGTGGCACATGTGGCACAAGCCATGGTAAATTTCACAGGTGAGCACTTGAAGCTAGATGGCAGCACCTGTGCTGCATTGACACATTAGCACATGATGTATATACAGAGCAATTGAATAGACTGTGCATGTGGGGTGCAAGAGAAGATAAACGGTGATGCGTGTGACACATTAGCAAGTAGGGCACAGGAGAAGATAGATGGTGGCACATGTGGCATAGCGGCATATGTAAGGCATAACCAAAGATGGACAATGGTTCATCTGGCACATTGGCACCCAGCCCGAAACAGTTCAAAATCCAGGCCGAAACCTACCCCAGGCCCGGCCCGTTGACAGCCCTAATTGGCACATTGGCACATGTGAAGTGATTGAAGATAGAGATGGTGGCATGCATGAGCAGCACCCAGTAATGGATAAAAATGAGATAAAACCAAAGTCTACTTTTATTCAAAGAAATATACTACTAATAGCAACCAAAGTCTGCTAAAAAACCCAAATAGAGTGGAGAGAGTCTTCCTGTCTTTCAAATTTTCATTTGGGTGCAGCGAAGAAGATGGCATCTGTGGTTCTCTTAGACCTGAAAAGCTTCTCTAAATCTGGAGAGACATTGAAAGAAGCTTCAAGCACTTGAGGAGACAGAGCCTTCCACACAGATGTCTTTCCTGCCAGATGACTGAAGACAGGGCTGCAAAACACATTAAGGGAAATACAAAAGTACATGCATCAACGGCTTGGATTAATGGATCATAGGCCACACTTGTACTATAACATAAAGCTTAGCACACATATCAATGGTGTGGATCAGATCAGTAAACCATGGCTGCCAAGAACAATACCAACGGTTTGCATTGACTAACCATGGGTCCATCAGCCTCTACTTAACGACTAGCAGAAAACCATTGAGACCGAAAACAATACAGACGTTTCTAGGAACAGCTTAACATACAAATCCACGTTTGGGGCCCACCGTGGTGTTTTAATGACATCCAATCTATCGATCATGTGATCATGTGCACCCCCTCTTATTCTCCTTAGATCTCGAAACTCCAGGTGGACCACACCAAGTAAAATCATGCCTAAAACTGCTAAAATCATGTGGTGGCCCAATGGAATGGCCTGATCTATAAGTTTTCCATTCATCCTCATTGGATGCCTCTTCCAAATGGATAAGATGTCATATAAAAAACACGGTGGTCCACATACCATGTGGAAGTTTTTAATGGTGTGAGTCCCATCCCAACTTTTCCCTATAGTGTGGCCCAACTGTCTTAGATTAGCTCAATTTTTGGGACCCCTGATCAAAATTAGGAGAAGCACATGATGGACCCCACATGTCGATTTATACATTAATCTTATCTTTAAAGCATTTGTGTTTGGATATGGCCTAATAATCATTCGTCTTAAGCATAAAACAAACTTCAAAAGAGGTACTTACTTGGGTGTGGTGATAATGGAGAACCACGACATACCATCACCGTCAGCAATCTTCGACACGACGTAGAACCGGGGCACGATGAACAAACACCCGGCCTCGACCCGAGTCTCCAACACACGTCGACCGTCAATCCCAACTACCTGAACTCGGCCGCTTCCCTTCACAATGTAAGTCACTTGGAATGCCGAATCACTTGAGAAACCAGGCGAACACATTGCATTACCATCAATCCTAACCAGATCAGCTCCCAGACCGACTTCGCCCACCAACGGAAGATTCTGGCTTGTCAAAACGACGACCCGCCCAGCATTCGGAATGTCCGTATCCAAAGGAGCTTCTAAACAGTTCAAGACCAGACCGTTGCGGTCCTCTTTCGATGGCTCGGGCAAGTTAAGGCCTTCCTTGAGCTTGACAATGCCATTGCTGCCTTGGCTCTTTACGAGCTTGTGAACTTGCTCTTCGGTCAAGTCCCATGCACGGCCGACGAACTCAGTGCTGAACCCGGTGAATATCCCGTTTGACCCAGTGAGTTGAAAGTTGGTGAACTCACCGACTCGGTGAGCCGTCGAGGTATCACCCAAGAAGAGGATGATGAGTTGGGTGTCGTCAGTGTTGTACCACCAGGTGACGACGCCAAAGGGGAGAGCCAGTGCATCACCTGTCTTGATTGGGACCACCTTCTCTTTTGTGGCCTCAGGTAGGACGATCCCAGCCTTTCCATTACCTGAAAAAATGAACCACCAACGAGTTGGATGAGTTGGAGTGCGTCAATGGCAGAATGGAATAGTCTATAACAACTGAATTTCACCCAAGCTCTGTGGAGCCCACCATGTTGTATATGTGACATCCATTCCAGTCCATCAGGAGAGCACCCTTATTTTTCACCGTACATCCAAAATATTAGCCTAATAGGAAACTCAGATGGGCCACTGCTGGGAACAATGTAAATTATGCCTAAAACCTCTAAATTCACGTCGTATGGACCATGTAAGGCTTGGATGATCAAGACGATTTTTGTACTCTCCCTTCATCCCGCTGACCAAGGCCTGATTAACATGGGCTGGATGAAATGTGATGGACTAGCACACAAACATAGTTGGTATCCCATCCACTTCGTTCCCTATGTTGTGTGGCCCACCTTAGTTTCAGATTGGGATGATATTTATCACTGATGCCTAGAATCAAGTGACGCACATTATGGAGAGAGTGGATGCCACAAAGACAATAATATAGGCCTACGGGAGAGGAGTTTTATTGTACCATGCACTCAAAAGATAGGTGTTGTAGAGGCCAAGGCCGGGGGACTGGAATCCTCTATTAAACCTGAGTAAAACACCCAAGTTTGTAGGGTCCACAATGCTGTATATGTAAAATCCACTCCGTCTATCAGGGTCCATGCTCGATCTTATCTCTTGAGGACAAAAATCAGATAGATCCACCCCTTAGATAGGCCACACCACATGGAACAATGAGGATGGGATGCAAACCATGGGTTTTTATGTGGGAAAACAATTGTGTGTATCTTTCATCAAACTCGTTGATCAGGTGTAACTCACCTCCTAGAAAACTCAAGCAGGCCACATCGTTTGAAGTTAGTTGTTTTGGGAGCAATTTTACATTGTTCCCAATGGTATAGACCATATGAGTTTTTAATCCATCTTATCTTCTGCATGTTCGGTCAAAAAATGTTTCTCCCATGATGAACGGAGTGGATTTTACAAAGACAACTAGGTTGACTATACATCAAGGTGTTGTAGCATTTTAAAGACTCGCAGCTTGGACCAACTCGTTTAACCTTGGGTCTGATACCAAATTTGTACGGCTTGGGCCGAGATGCACCCACGTTAGGATGTGATCTCTAAACTCGGATAGATCCAAACCTCAAGTGGGCTGCATACATGGTTTTAAGACTTGACTCGGTTGGGTGTGACTCAGATGATTCGAGTCACACTCAGTAGACACTGGCCCGGTTCGACACCACAAATCAGGATTCTAAGCAGGTGGCTCAGGCTCACTCATCCAAATCGTATGCAACTCGGTCAAACACATCCTCCCCCTGGGTCAATACTCATGCTACCAAGATAGACTCACAAGAGTTTGAACACGAGGTCGTGGGTACGAGTACCCATTGTGGTGAAATCCCACCATGGTGGGAGTGTAAGTGTATGTGGTATGTGAGTACATCCAAAACCTTCTCAAGGCTAACCATGATATTTGCATGCAATCCAGCCCCTTCATGAGGTGATTCCCACCATGATGAAGGGAAAACCCAATAGGCGTAACCCGCATCATCCAAGCTAAACCCAAACCCAGCCTGGTTTCACAACGGGTCAGAAGAGTCCACCCCGAACTCAGCCCGTATCTTTTATAGAGAGTCCAGCCCAAGCCTGCAAATTTTAAAATCAAAGGATGCATCCAGGAAGGGCACTCAGCCCACCGTGATGTATGGTTTTATCTACGCCATCTACCAATTTTTTCAAATCATTTTAGGATATGAGCCCAAAAATGAGGCAGATCCAAGACTCAAGTGGGCCACACAATAGAATTAAACGCCCACCATTAAAAACTTCTTGGGAAGTGCTCAAGTTTTGGATCAAGCTCACATTTGTTTTTTTCCTTTCATCCAAGTCTATTTGACTCCTGGGAAGGTTTCAAAGGTGAGTGTCATTATCCACTGCTGCTTCCTATGGTGTGTGGTCCACTTGAGCTGAACCATTTTTGGGCTAATACCCTAAAATAATTTGAAAAAATAGATAGACAGCATAGATAAAACCATTCTTCAGATTAATACAAAAGAGCCTGTAAGGTTAATTGTTCAACCAGGCTAAGGCTCAGGTGAGCCATATCAAGAGAAACAGTTGGGAGAGAGACATCGACACTTGCTAAAATATCCTGGATCTGTCCCCAACATATTTTAGGTGAGGGTTGATAATCTATGGTGAGGTTTTGAATCCGGACTACCAGTTCTTAGTCGGTGTATGCTAATAAGTCCACCAAGCATGTTACTCTTTGCAAAACCTCCCGTTCGAAATAGGAAACCCGCGTTGAATCCACTCTGGGGCCTTGGTCGCATCAGCCACCCTGGGACTGCACCTAATAATCCTAACCAGATGAACCCGCCCGCGCACACTCTCTCGGTGTGCACTCCCTTCCGTAGTTAATTGCCGGCAATGGACCGAGGCGGAGAGGGAGAATAAAGAGAGAACCGGCGGAGAAGGAGAGCGAGAGGTGCATGGAGAGCACGCTCACCTCTCTAGGACAGGCCTGCGCCTAATCGATGACTGTCCAACTCATCGCTAGATCGATGACTTCACTTCAGTGGTTGAATACACCCGGGGTGGTACTACATATACAACATAGGTGTGGTAGGTATGTAAACCTCTCAAATATTTAGGACATGAGATAAAGAATTAGTCAGATCCAACACTCAAGTGGGCCCCACCAAAGAAAACAGTGGGGCTTGATCTCCTACCATTAAAATCTTCTTGGGGACACAGAAGTTTTCGATCAAGCTGATATTTATGTTTTCCCTTCTTCAATGTCCGTGTGAACTTTTGAACAGGTTGGATCTCAAATAAACATCATGGTGGGCCCTAGGAAGGTTTCAACGGTCGTGTACTGTCCCCATAGTTTTCTTTAGTGGGGTCCACTTAAGCTTTGGATCTGTCTCATTCTTTAACTCATGCCCTAAAATGATCTCTCCAAATGAATGGACGGTGTGGATACAACACATACATTATGGTGGGCCCTACAGTAGTTGGTGACGTCACTTCAGTAGCCGGATAGCTACTCAACTCAACGTGTCAGTAGCTAATCCGCGTCCATCTTGTCCTCTCTCTCTCCAATAATGGCAGCGGGAGCACCCCAACCGAGTTTTTTTTTTTTTTTCAAATTAACTGGGCCCACTGTAAATGCATGTGGTTTATCTACACCGTCCATCTGTTTTTCCAGCTCATATAAGGAGTTGAAACCAAATTCAAGCATATCGAAATTTCAGGTGGACCATATCACAGGAAACAGTGGGTATAATGATTCCCACCATTGAAACCTTTCGAGGGCCTGTAGTGATGTTTCTTTGTCATCCAATTTGTTCACAAGATCACGGAAACATTGATGATGGCAAAAAACAAATATCAGCTGGATCCAAAACTTCCGTGGCCCTCAAGAATTTTTCAATGGTACACATTCAATTCACACTTTTTCCTGTGGTGTGGTCCGCTTAAGAAATTTAAATGCTTCATTTTTTGTCTCAAGCCATAAAATTATCTGTTAAAGGGGATGAACAGATTAGATAAAATAGATAAATCACGGTGGACCACATCTAGTTTAATGCAAGGGTATTGAGTTCGTACACAATCCGCTTCCTTTGCGAGGGAGAGGAAGAGACGCATGATATCCTTTACACTCTTTTTTCTCCGATTGGGCATAAATATCATGATGCCAACCCAAGCTGGCGGGCGCGGATTGCCTGCGAAGTTTCGCAGGAATCCCCTGCGCAAGGAATCTAGGTGGGGCCCACAGTGAGGTTTGTGAGAAATCTACACCGTCCAACCGTTTTGTGAGATCATTTTACGAGTTGCGACCAAAATTGAATGGGATCCAAGACTTAAGTGGGCCCAAAACATGAGGATTGAACTTCCACAGTTGAAATATTCGTGGGGCCATGGAAGTTTCGAATCAGGATAATATTTGTATTTTCAGTTCATCTCAGTAGGAATGATATTATGAACGGTATGGATAGCATATAAACATCACTGTGGACCCCATAGAGGTTTCAACGGTAAGAATTTCCCTACATACCTTTTGCTTTAGTGCAGCCCACTTGAGTTTTGGATCCTGTTCATTTCTTGTCGCAACGCCTAAAATGATCTCACAAAACGGTTGAACGGGGTAGATTTCTCACAAACCTCACTGTGGGCCCCACCCAGATTCCTTGCGCAGAAGATGCCTTTCGCAGGCATTCCGCGCCCCAAGCTAGCAACTTTCTTCGAGGTTCTTTGCTACCATTTATTAGCATTAATGGCCTCGGGCTGCCTAACAAAGTTCTGTAGTCCCACCATGATGTGTTTTATATCCATCAATATGTCGATTTAATCATGAGCCCAAAAATGAGGCAAATCCAAAGTTAAAGCACACCACACGTAGAAGTAGTGAGACAGTAACGCCCACCATTGAAACCTTCCTACGGCCTCACCGTGATGTTTATTTTCCATCCAACTTGTTTATAAGTTCACACTGACCTGGATGAATGGAAAACACAACTGTCAGCTTGGTCTATATCCTTCGTGGCTGCCAAGAGGTTTTCAATGGTAGGCGTCAATCCCCAATTTCCTGTGGTGTGGTCCAATCAGTGGGCGTCTGACGTCCAGCGGATTGGAAGTAGAACGCGGTTTAGGTGAGGCGTAACAGCTTAGCAGGTGAGGCCCAAGCCGTCCATCTGTTTTAAAAGCTTATATTAGAATATGATTCTATCCAAATCGTACATCTGTTTTAAAAGCTTATTTTACAATATGATTCAAATGAGGCAGATCTAAATCTCAGGTGGACCATACATATCTAAATTTCAAGAATTAAACTCCAACAAAGATTGCGTGTTTTACGCAAAACAGGTGTGAGTAAAAGCTAGGGGTTTAAATGGGTCAGATTGACCCAATGGTTCACCTGAACCTTCTGAGACCTAATTTTCCACCAATCTGGTGGTTCTGTGTTCAAAAGTTCGACCTAGATTATTAAATGGGTTGGACCTAGATCCCCTCAAAATCAACCTGACCCAACCCAACTAGGTCCAATTTTTAAATGGTCTGATTTGGAAGATACTAAAACAGAACCAACGAAAACGTGACCTAGATCCTGACCCAAACCATGTAATAAATGGGTAGGGTCAGACCTAGAACCGGGACCACGTTGCATGTGAAATCCACTCCATTGATCAGGTGCAGCACCCAATGTGATACCCTGGGGGCCAAAATCAGCCCAATCCATAATTCAGGTGGGCCACACAACATGGATCAATGATGATAGTGGATAATGGCCATTGAAATTAAATAATTTGTGGGGCCCACCGTATATTTTGTATTCTGTTATTAGGTGGACCACACCAGAGTGTCTCACGAGAGATGAACGGATACTCCAAAAATCAGGTAGATATTATATTTGTATTATTACCTTGTAAGACATAAGCAACCTTGGCTGAATCAGAGTAGGAAGGAAGCGCCAGACCACGCTTCTCCAACGCAAGCTTAGCAGCTCCGATTTTAGCTTCTCCAAGCATCGGTAGATCTGAACTGGCCCAAGAATAGTAGGACCCTCCATCACCACCGTACGATTTCTTGGCCTGCTTTGGAGTCAGATCAATATCCATCGCTAAAAAGCTATTCAAGAAATTAAACAAAACGAAAGGAAATTTCACTGCAAACCCTGCAAAAGGGGGTATTTATAGGAGAAACTCGCTCTCCTGACTACGAACGCAGGTGAGCTAACAGCTACGGACGGTATCTCGCTCCTGATGTGACGTCACCAAGTTCTGTGGGCCCCATTATGATGTATGTGTTGTATCCGCACCGTCCATCCATTTGGAGAGATTATTTTAGGGCATTAGACAAATAATGAGGTAGATCTAAAGCATAAGTGACCCAACATAGAAAACAGTGGGGATTGAACGCCTACCATTAAAACTTCTTGAGGCCACAGAAGTTTTCGATCAAATTGATATTTGTGTTTTCCCTTCGTCCGTGTCTGTGTGAACTTATGAACGGGTTGGATCTCAAATAAATATCATGGTGGGCTCTAAGAAGGTTTCAACGGTGGGTGTCGCTGTCCCCCACTGTTTTCTGTTTTTGGGTCCACTTGAGCTTTGGATCTGCCACATTCTTTGGATCATGCCCTAAAATGATATCTCCAAATGGATGGACGGTGTGGATACAACACATACATCATGGTGGGGCCCACAGAACTTGATGACGTCACTTCAGGAGGAGCGAGATACTTACGGTAGCCGTCCGCAGCTAATCCGCGTCCCTGACTAGTCGTTGTACCGATGGCGTGCTACAACTAACAGAGAACCATCTAGAGAGAATCTACATGAGATCCACACAGTCCATCAGCGGCTCCTCCAATTTTTAACCATGGATTCTAAAATCCATTGCAATTCAATGTTTGTGGAGGCTACACCATAGGAAATGGTCGAAATCATGGCTAAAATATTTGAATTCACGGGGTTTGGAATGTCCTGATTTTGGATGAATCCATTCATCCTAGTGTATAACGTCAGATGAGTGGATTGGATGGCATAAACACACCAAGGTGGACCCTACACACAATTTGGAAGATTTTAATGGTGGAAGATCCCATCTCAATATGTTCACCATGTTGTAGCCCACCTAAGTTGTTAATCGATATTCGGTGTCCAGTCCAAAAATAGGGCGGCGCACCTGATGGACGGTGTGGATCTCATGAATTTCTTCATCCAAGTCAGAAAATAGTCACGCCTCCACATGACTGATCGTAGTCACGCAAGCGTTTTCGTCACAGGAAGAAGGAGAGGACACATGGAAGTCTCAATACACGTGTACATTGTAACGGCAGATAGATATCAGGAGACTTTGTTATTATTAGTAAAATCTTTTACTACGGGGATAAGGGAGGGCGCGAATTAGGTGTTACCCCGGTAACAGCTTAGTGGGTGTTACCCCTACCGTATGGCCCACATGGATGATATTTTTTATATCCACTCCGTCCATCCGTTTATACAGCTCATTTTATGATAAAGTTCTAAAAATTATGCAGATCCAAATCTCAAGTGGACCATACCACTGGAAACAGTGTCATTGAGTGCCCCACCATTAAAAATCCCAAAGAGCCCATGGTAAGGTTTTGGTAATGTTTATTTTCAATCCAAGCTCTCGATAATGTCAATAAGGTCTGATTAAGGGAAAATATAAATATCAGATTGATCAAAAACTATTGTGGCCCACAAAACGTTTTTAATGGTTATTAATCACTGTTTTTAGTGGTATGGTCCACCTGAGAATTGGATCTTCTTAAGGTTTTGGATCATATCCTAAAATGATATGATAAAACAGATAGACAGCATAGATATATAAAAAATACATCAATATGGGCCCCACACGGTAGGGGTAACACCCACTAAGGTGTTATCAGGGTAACATCTAATTCGCTCCCGGGGATAAGAGGGGCGCGGATTTCCCGAAAAGCCTTTTGCAGGATGGTAGGTGGGGCCCGCCGTGATTTATTTTGAGAAATTCACCCTTAGATCATTTTAGAGCACCCAAAAATGAAGTGGTTCCAAAACTCAAGTGGACCACACGAGAGGGAAAATTGGGGAAAGAAATGGCTACGGTTGAAACCTTCCTGGCCCCACCTTAATGTTTATATGGGGCGCGGTTTGGGTGGATCCCCGGATCCACTGAGGTCGGTGGATCCCCAAATGTGGGGGCACTGATGTATGTACGTTACATTACTCCGTCCAAGTCATTTTGAAATCTAATTTTAGGATATTATCCAAAAAAATGAAGGAGATCTAAATCTTAGGTGGATCATACCACATGAAATAGTAGTGATTGAATCCCCACCATTAGAAACTTCACGGGGGCAACTGGAATGTTTATTTTCCATCCAACCTATTGAAAAGGTCACAAAGTTTGGATGAAGATGCCAAACAAATATTAGCTTGGCCCAAAACTTTTGTGACCCATGAGAAGCTTTTAATGGTTGAGTACCATTGTTTAGTATTATGGTCCACCTCATATTTGGATCTACTTCATTTGTTGAATCATGCTTTAAAATGAGTTTTCAAAATAAATGGATGGCCTGCATGTAATACACACACATCACATAATGGACAGCACAGTAAGGGATCCACCCACCTCGGTGGATTCGAGGATCTTTATATGCCATCCAAACTGTTTATAAGGTCATTTTCACTTGGATGAAGTGAAAACATGAAAAACTTAGCCTAATATAAAACATTTGTGGCTTAACGAATGTTTCAACCGTGGTCAATGAATCCCTATTGCTTCCTCTTGTGTAGCCCGCTTGAACGGTTGCTATTGATGTACTGTAAGAGTTGTACTGGTAGCTATTGCTGCTTGCTATAAGAGCTAGTGTTGTACTGGTGACTGTACTTACACAACTGTTCTAGGTACTTACTTGACCGTAAGGAATAGGTAGGTCGGCTGCTAGGTCCTGGTAATAAGGAGACAAATAGTTGAGGCAACCGAGGAAGCGTTGTAGCTGCTTACGGTCACCAATGTTATCAGGGAATTGAGTGGCGAACTCAATCATGTACTCTTGTGGGTGAATTTGACCAACGTTGGATCCTTTGATCGAGAAAATCAACGAGCCCCTGGAACAACTTCATTTTTTGAGCCGATAGTGCCATTTCGTATCGTTCGATGGCCTTTCGAAAGGCTTCGACGTGCTTGATGTGTGACAAGATATCTGGACTGAAGATGAGAACATCATCAATATAGGCAATGGTAAAACTTCCGAATGGCCAGAGAATTTGATCCATAATGCGCTGAAATTCTGATGGCGCATTTTTCAATGCAAAAGGCATCACATTCCATTCGTAGTGACTCATTGGAATTGCGAAGGCTGTCTTATAGGGATCCTCTTCTGCAATGCGGACTTGCCAAAATCCTGATTTGAGGTCGAATTTGCTGTATATGCAGGATCCGGCGATTCGGTGCAGTAGTGTTTGCGCATTCAGAATTGCATAGCGGATCCACTGGAGGGCCTCATTAAGAGGTTTGTAGTTGATGACCAGACGTGGCATGCCTCTTTCTCATTCATTACGGTTGTTGACGTAAAACGCTTGGCAGGCCCAAGGGCTACGGCTTGGACGAATGAGCTTCTTTTCTAGGAGATTAGTTAAATATCCTAAAATGAGCTCAAAAAAGGATGGACAGGGTGGCTCACAAACATCATGATGGGCCCACCTAGGTTCGTTGCAGAATCCAAATTCTAGAGAAATCCAAAATTGCATAAACTAGATTGGAAATTTAGTTGAAAACTCTGTAATCTAGATTCTGATCC
The DNA here is from genome assembly GCA_003013855.2 of Liriodendron chinense. Lineage (NCBI taxonomy): Eukaryota > Viridiplantae > Streptophyta > Magnoliopsida > Magnoliales > Magnoliaceae > Liriodendron > Liriodendron chinense. The sequence goes on along the minus strand of ML058538.1, from coordinate 348,573 downwards.
AATCGTTGCTTGTGGCATGGCTCAGTTGGACTTTGGATCTGCGTGAGAACTTGACCCCTGGGCTATAGTAGTCCGGCAAGACATATGGCCAGGTTGGATGGCAAATAAACATTATAGTGAGCCCTAGGAAGTTTATAATGGTCGACATTCAATCAACATTGTTTTCTTGTGGTGTGATCCACTTGAGAGTTATATGTCTCATTTTTTGCCTAATGCCCTTAATTAAGCTCTCAAAACAGATGTACGATGTGAATATAAAACACATCCATCATAGATGTACAATGCATACATGGAGGTGGGTTGCACTCACTTATGCCTCTTTTCCCTTCCTTCCTTAGAAAGGGTCCCCCACCGTTCCACTAATCCCCATTCCACTAAACGGACTTAAATCGAGTTGAAAAAAAGGGGGAATGACTGAGTTGAATAAGTGTTGGGCGCACTCATATGCAGAGGACCAATACCCATGCACATTTTATACTCGATATATTATATTATAAATAAAATTAGGGCTTTTGCACAACATGCAGAACCCTCTATCATTCTCTCATATCTCTCTTCCTCCTTTTCATTTTCATCCCTCATTCCTCATGTATACGCCGCAGTGGGTGCCAATCGAGATCCAATCCATTCATTAGAATTGCAGCACTAAATTGATGCCCCAGTCCAAATATGGTTGATCAACCCATTAAGTGCGCTACAATTTGCAAAACAAATGTATGGCTCTAAAAAATCTTCGATTATGTATTTTTTCCAATGGATATGGATTCAATCTTGCACGTGTGGCATGTGCACCACACAAGCTTTATTGCACAGGTGCGTCTCCGGTCAGCAATGCTCTTTATTTTTATTTATTTTTTGATAATGGGTCTTCCGGTTTCCATCTCCTTTATGAGCTGGTTGTTGCCAGCTCGAGACAGCATTTCAAAATTCTTTATAATATGTAAGGACCTGGATTGCCTCAAGATCTAAGCTGTGGGCCCACTTTGATGCGGGTGTTATATCAAACGTCCACTCCATTTCACCAAACTCATCATTTTAGGACATCAACCCAAACACGAGGCAGATCCCAAAGTGAAGTGGAACACGCCACACGAAACAATGGGGATGAAGAGGCCCATCATTGAAACCTTCTTAAGGCTGGTTTGCCATCCAACCCATTCATGAGATTACTCTTGACCCAAAACTTCACTTGCCCCCCAAAAGAAGTTTTCTACAGTGAGCATCCAATCTCCACTTTCCTGTGGGATTCGGTACTCTTGAGCTACGGATCTACCTCGTGCTAAAATGAGCTGGCGAACCGATGGACGGAGTGGATATAATAGATACATCAGTAGGCCCCATAGAGCTTATGCTGCAGGAATCCTCAACAGTTCAAAATCCAGGCCAGGCCAGGCCAGGCCCATTGACAGCCCTAGATGGGCCATAACATGAGACCTCCCAACGTTACCCAGGATCATTGAGCTACAAGCTTGGACCAGTATTGTCAAAATTCAAATAGCCTATTAAAGTAACAAGCATCAAACTGCTCTGCTTCTGCATGCTTGCAGTTTTTCTTACAAATCGGCAACAGCAGTATTGATCTTAGCCTTTTAAGTGACACATAAATGGGGGCCCCATCAACTCGGCCATTTAAGGGCTAAATCAGAAAGGTATCATTACAGTATGGAAGCAAGGTAGGAAATACTCCAACTAAAATCAAGAGGACCATCTATTAAACACTAACACCCATCTGTCTCATTGTAAATATCCTTGTTAAATGAGATGTGACGCTAAGATGAGCAAAATTCCATGACAACAAAGGACAAAACAACTGCATTACAGGAGGATATCACTACCTCCTAACGGGAGGAGCAACACCCCTCCCGGGAGGAGCACCACCACGACCAGCAGCTTGAGCCTGCATACAGAAACAATATGAATAGTCAAATCGTAATTGCACCATGTATCAATAAAAAAATAAAGCAAAATATGTTTGTGTTATATCACATACCATGTTAATCACCAATCACAAACATCAATTGACACTAAAATGCACAGATGCACGAACAAGCCCATCTTCTAAAGGCAATGTATATTTGAAAGATATGACCAGCCACATTCAAGTGCTGATTTAAAAGACTCTATGCAGTATTTAGATCATATTTTAAATTATATGTATGGGGTATGTAGCATTCATGAACAAACATAATGTATGAGAACTGCAAATAAGTAGAGTCAATCTCTTCCTCATAAAGTAACTGTTTACCAAGACCAGATCCCAATAACTCAGAGACGTGTCGATTGGTTGATTCCATCCAAACCATATCCGTAGGGTGAATAGACTCGAAAGGTTTGGCTGAGAATTGGCTCTGGGCCTCTGGCTCCAGTTTGTAGTTGACTCTATGTCATCATAGCTGTCATTAGTATGCTCTCAAGCTTTCCATAGATTCCCAAGTCAGCCACGTTACTGGTTGATCATGATCACTTGTTTGGTGGTCCACAATAAACTGGTGTTTGATCACGGATCCCCAATACAATTTAAAGAAAAACTATATATACCTAAACGTCCATAAAAAAATGCAGGTGGAAGGTACAAAAAACAGAAGTGTAATCATTCAACTCAACTCACTTCACAAAGCAACATACATAAAGGATGACATTAATTAAAAAATTAAAATAAGAAAGATATTGAGTTTTAGCAAAAAGTTCAGTGACTTGACCTAAACTATCTTGTAAGAAGGATTCTAAGGACAACATCAACACATCTCATATGATTTTTTATTTTATTTTTTTCTTTTGAAGAACAATGAGATTTTATTTTATGAGGAGAAAACAACCCAAGCAGGTCACATTGAGATTTTTTTTTCAAGACATCTCATATAATGGAAAGGTTTCAGTAAGAAATTGCACCCAAATAATGGTAACAAGAACTTACCCTGGCTCGCATGGCGACAGCACGGCCACGGCCAACACCAAGAGCTGAGCCCTTGCCCTTCAAGAAGCAAAGATGGACATACATAAATCAGAAGAGAGGCTTAGGATTCAACATGAGAGAAAAATAACAAAATGTAAGACATACCTTGATTCTTGCATCTAGGCGCTTGAACATTGGAGCATTTTTCAGCATGTCCGGTATGACCATAAACCTGATGTAAGTGTTGTATCAGGGGTACGAATACAATGGAGGTTCATCATATTTAGAAAGAAAGAAAACAATTAATCTTTTTTTAATGAATGAAATGATTTTAATAAAAAAAATGAAAAAGCAGCAGCTCCCGCGAAGGGCCAGCAAAACAAAGCCCCAGAAAAGAGAAATAAAACAAAAGAAAACAAAAATTGCAGTAAGGAAAAAAGAAAGCAATCAGTCACTAATGCTTTGTAACATGCATTCTCTTTTCTCAGATTCCACAAATAATTGACATACCTGACTTTGCTACCTCGGATGAAAACATGCTCAAGCTGCGAAACCTTCCCATCCTGTATTTAGACACAAATCAAAAGCTTCAGTTCACATTTCAACTTGTAGATGAACACCAAAATAGGTAAAACTATATATGCAGTGATTAAGCAGTAACCCATCAGCTTTCGCTAGCATGTTTGACGTGAAACTTTGTCCGTCAGGCAAGGGGTTGCATTCGTTATTTAACAAGAACATTTTTTTTCTAAAAACTGCAGTCATTTTTCCTTTATTTATTTATTTATCTTTTCTTCTCTTTTAAGAAAATGACCAATCTATTGAGTTACAGCCCAAGATACAATTGCAAGAGCTCAAAAACCAGGAGTGAGGTGACCCCCCTCGTCACCTCAGTCCTCCCACAGCTCACTACAGCACAAACTCAAAAAACAACATGCAAAAGAAAAACCGACCAGCTATCCAAATACAATTGAGCCCCAGCACCTATGCAGCCACTACTCTAACAGCGTACCAGAGAACTCTGGCAGCACTAAAGCCCAATAAAAGATCAACAAGGCAATTCTCCATTTGAGTGAGGAAAAGGGACCACTTTATCTTCAAAGAATCGGGCATTCCTTTCCCCCCATACTCCCCAGAGAATAGCGAAATGAAACATTTTCTAAATAAGGTTTCCCCACATGGAGAAATTGTTGTCGGGCCACCAGGAAATGGCATAAAACAATCATTCGTCAAGTCGCCCACCGAACACCAAACAATGTGAAAAAGTGGTTTCAAATTTCTCTTGCTACTTGACAATGGAAGGGTAAGTTCTCCACAGTTTCCTCATCATTCCTGCACAAGAAACACATCTTCAGCAATACCATCTTCCTCCCCAAACATCCACCGCCACTTCTCTAGGAAAGTCCAATTTTTCTCCCTAATCCTTCCCAACCTGAGACCACCTGCCTTCTTAGAGTTTTGGACCATCCCACTTAACAAGTTGGAATTTATTGCCCTCTTCTCTGCCTTCCCAAAGAAAATCTCTTTGAAGTTTTTCAATCTTTTTGTAACCACCATTGGCATTTTGGAAAGGGAGAGGAAGTAAACCAAAAGGTTAGAAAAAGCATCTTTAACGAGGGTTATCAAACTAATGCCATAACTTCATGAATCCAAAAAATATGCGAACAGGATTCATGTAGCCGATCCCGATTAATTGGTGTAAGGCTTAAATGATGACGGTGATGATGATGAAAGATAGGTAGAATTTTTTTTCAATTGGCTAGCCTCTTTCTATCATTTAGGGATCCATCCTCTCACCATCAATAGCCACTGCAGCCACTTTGCTCTTCCTCGACTTGAACCTAAGGCCCAGGACCTCTTCAAAGCATCACAACACACCTTTTACAATTCCTAATTATCTCTTCGATGCCTCACACAATATGAATGTGTTATAAACAAATTGAAGGTGGGAAATCATGACAGCCGGTCCACCAATCTCTAAACCATTCACCAAACCCAAGGATGAAGCCTTCTACAAGAGCATCCTCAACCCTGGTGATTTAAATACAACCCATATATAGGCAAATACAATCGGTATCGCACCCAGAGATACAAAATCAGGGGGAAGCTGTCAAACTCTCCCATGTCACGAAAAATATCGCAATGTTTCAACAATATATCAATACATTACAATACTTTGAATATATCATAATATAAAGTTCCTGAATATCGTCGATACATGCAACATGTATCAATGATACAAAGAAGACAACGCCCCTCTGCAATTTAAAAAAAAAAAAATCAGAGAAAAAAAGGTAAACGTCCATTTTTTTTCTCATTTTTTTATTAGATTCCTAAGAGGACTTTGGCCAGTCCTTTTGAGTTGGTTGGAGAAAAGAAAGACGATTTTGGTGGGAAAATCAAGATCAGAGAGCGAGGAGAGGCTGGAATCCAATCGGTGAGTTTTTTTTAATTTAAAGTGTTTTTCTTGTTTCAATGGTTTAAAATCAATGGAACCAAGTTACTAATCCAGGATTTTGCCTGTTTTACATGCTCAATCATGGATTTTTAGCTCCAATTTTCGATTTCGGGAAAAATAAAAGAATTTGGGAAAAGTCAGAATACCCCCAATGTCATCCATTTAACTTGCGATTGGAGAGTAGAAAATTTGTGTGAGAGTGCTTGTAAGTCGATCTGCAAATTGATGGGAATTTTTGTTATGTTTGGGGGAAAAATTATTTTTTAATTTAAAAATATCGAATAAATAAATAAAAATTAATATTTTTAAAATTACACTAACCAACCAAAATTGGTTCCTAATATATTTGTGTATTCGTGAGTGTATGGCATGTTGATCTTAATATTAGCCACTCTTTTATTTATTTTAAACTAGATTTAATTTTTTTATAAAAATTTGACAACAAAACAATTTGGAAATATATTTTTTAATACATGTATTATATTAGCATAGGTATATTTTTACTTTGTTATTTTGCTTTTGAATGTATTGGTTGTGTTTTCATATGTGTTGTTATGATTTATAAATGATATGAACTCATTTTAGATGTAATTCTATTACTTTTGTCAAACAACGGATAATATAGGACCCTATACAAAGGAAACTCATTAAGTGTACTTGTTTTTTGTGATCTTTTGAGTTATAAGTGTGTAATAATATCTTTAGTAACATATCCTGAAGTTTCATTGAGATTTTTTATTACTTTCCTAATGTTTCCAAAAAAAGTGATACATGTGATATTTCCCATGTGGTACCAGTATGTTTCCATATCCCAAGGGTGCAATACATGTATCGATACCGATATTTAAATCACTGCTCAACCCTTCTGCCACAATAGTGAAGAGGGGAGCGGAAAGCAGATCTCCATGGCGAAGGCCTTAAGAACTAGAGAAGAAATGCATGGGAGACTCATTGATCAAAATGGAAAAGGATGTCGTACTTATACACTCTTTGATCCATCTTAACCACAGAGCCAAAGCCATCATTGGGAGAAAGTACAACACAAACTCCCAATCGACAAGGTCGTAGGCCTTCTCCATGTCCACTTTGCACAACGACCCCACCACTCCTTGAATCAAAAGTTTCATTACCCACAAGGATGCCATCTAAGATCGATCTCTTCTTAATAAACGCCCTTGGAAATGGGGATATAACTGAACCAATCACCTGTCCGAGTCTTAGGGCTGGCGTTTTAACTAAGATCTTATAGACACCCCGACAAACTAATTGATCTAAAGTCTTTTAAGGTCACGCAAATTCTCAATTGTGGGGATCAAGCTTATGAGCATCCACCCTTGCTCAAAATAGCCTAGTCATGAAATTCCTTCATGAAGCACAATTTCCTCCTTTATGACTTCCCAACCCTCCTGAAAGAAAGCAAAAGAAAAGCCATCCAACCCCAGGGCTTTATCTCTATCCAACTCTTTGTCCTTCTCAAAGTCCCCCTCAAGCCAAGAAGCATGCTCCTCAAATAAGCGACTAAACAATAAGACCGTTATACCTCGGCCTAAGAAATCTTCTTTTTGGTTTAAATTCCTATACGAATCCTCCACTCGAACAACGAGTTTTGAATGCATAGTTTACAAATCCGGGTCCTCTGTCTTCCATTAGCAATCTCATAGAAGACATCAGTGCTTCTATCATCCTCTTTCATGTCACCACCGATATTTTACTCCATAAAACCTCCTCTTCTCAAAATAGCTTGGTAGCAAAATTTTACTCCCCCCAACTACATCAAACCACATCATTTCTTATTTCTTAGCCTCTTTCAATATCATCAATCTTCCTTAGCTCATTGAAACTAAAAGTGGACTCCCCCACTCTCTCAACTTGGACTTTACGAATTGCCATTTCTTCAAGATTCTATAAACAGCCCACTTCCTTACATTCTTCCCAATTCCCACCCAGTGTTTTCGGTAGCGCTCGTTGCATAGCTAAAACACTACGAAGCGTATGCAGGTAGCATAAGCTACAGGGCAGGTAGCATAAGCTACAAAGCATGTAGCTCGCGCAACATGTGGCGTAGTGCAAGTAGCATATGCTACCTGAAATCTCCTTTTTTTTAAAAAAAATTCTTCTATGCTAGTTCGAAACCTATTTTAAAATGGCGGTGACTCATCCATCACACATGGCACTACATTAGATCAATCCGGACCATCCGAATTGTGGTCCAAATCATGGATAGAGCACTTGTGGTCCATATTGTGAATTTGTGATGTTTCAATAAATAAATAAAAAGAGGTCATACTTAAGAGGTATCTGAAGGTAAAGAGACGAGATTTTGCATGGAAATATGTGGTTGACAATACAGATTCACAGTTAAGAACTCATAGAAATTATGCATTTTGTAAATTTTATCGGATTTTTATATTATTTTAATTAAAAATATTTAGTGTCATGTAGCTTATGGTATATGCTATGTTACTTACGCTACATGCCATAGAGGATCAAACACTATGCTATACGCTACATGTTATTTAAAAAAATGATCCCACCAACTAGACACCATAACCACAGCCTTCTTGCTTCACCACGAACTCTGGAAGCAAGAAGCAAGAAGGAATAGGGTCATGGTTTATCCCTACCCATAGGAGGCAAATAGGGACGTGACCGACGCCGGTCTAGTTAGCACAAAATGAATTACCCCAAGAATTGGGCCTCCCAATCCACCAAAATAAAACATCTATCAAGTTTACCCATCACTAGTCTATCTTGATTGTTAGACAGGTAATAAAGAGCCCTAAACAAAGCAACATGTCCACATGATTATTGTCATCAATAAATAACTTCCTCAGTAGTGTTGTGATTACACATTCCCCCATATTCTCATAACCAAATCGGATTTTTTTTTTCGAACTGCCATCTAACATCCCTGCCAGACGCATCATAGACAAAGATCAACACTTCCATTTGATAAAACCTCAAGTTATCATTTCTTCTTGTATTTTAGTATTACTAACCTGTCATCAAATCATCATCTACACACTTTAGGAACCCTCTTCAGCAAATCAGTATCACATCTAGAACTCCCATGATTGATAAACTCACATCTAGAACTCCCATGATTGATAAGCGAAAGGTCAAAAACCAGTTACCTATCTAATATCAACCTTCCTCCTTTACCTAGGCTGGGAACAGGCTGGTGCATCACTGCCAAAAAGGCCTCCCATAGTTTTCTTTATCCTCCATTTCGAGGATCTTCTTTGAATAGCTAAGATCTTTCCATTGGTGTGTGTTCCTAGGCTACGACCCACCCAAGGGGACGTGGATTGCCTGCGGAAGGGTTTCACGAAGTTCCTGTGCTCAGTGCCTAGGTGGGGCCCACCGTGATGTTTGTGAGAAATCCACCCCATCCATCCTTTTTGCCAGATCACGTTAGGGCATGAACCCAAGAATGACGCAGATCCAAAACTCAAGTGGGCCACACAACAGGAAAAAATAGTTAAGGAAATGCCTACCGTTGAGCCTGAGGTCCACTGTGATGTTTATACGCCATCCAAACCATTCATAAGGTCATTCCTAATGGGATGAACTGAAAACACAAAAGTATTTAGCCTGATACAAAACTTCTGTAGTCCCACAAATGTTTCAACGGTGGACGTTCAATACTCACTATTTCCGGCCGTGCAGTCCACTTGATTTTTGGGTCTGCCTCATTTTCTGGGCTCATGTCCTAACATGATCTGGCAAAACGGATGGACGGGGTGGAATTCTCACAAACATCAAGGTGGGCTCCACTTGGCATCTAAGTGCAGGAACTTCCTGAGAAAGGGTTTCACAGGCAATCCACATCCCATCCAAGGGGGATCAGAAACTGGGGTAGTCCAATTGATAATCACATGAACTTCAAGCAAATTATATACTGGGTGAAGTATCAACTGTGACACTAGGGCCGAGCATTCTACCACTTCTAGGGTTTTGAGAATAAAGGAATGGAAATGGTGAAAAAGAGAAGAGAAAAGGAGACCTTGGAGGTGTAGGTAATGGATTCGAGCTGGCAATTCCAGTTATCTTCGCATTCGATCATACTGCCTCTGTAAAGCTCCCCGCTCTTCAGCTCCACCGTTACTATGTGCCCTGCTGCCTCGTGCAGCAGCTTCACCGGAATTCCCAAGCTCCTGCTCATGATCTCTCTCTGTCTCTCGCCTTCTCTGGTTTCTCTGCGCTAAAACCCTAGCTTTTCTCTTTCTCTGCTTTCTCTGTTCTAAAACCCTAGCTTTTATGCCCTGTTGTGGGAAAATGGCTTCTTCTCATGGGAGTAGCATTGTAGGCTTCCGGGCGGATCGTGTACTACCCCCACTACGGACGCGGAAGTTCCTGCGCTGGGAACCTAGGTGGGACCCACCGTGATGTTTGTGAAAAATCCACCCCGTCCATCCGTTTTGTGAACTCATTTTAGGAGATGCAAATGAAACTGAGCCGGATCCAAGACTCGAGTGGGCCGTACTAAAGGAAAAGGTGGGTGGGGAAATTTCTACCGTTGAAACCTCACTGGGGTCCACAGTGATGTTTATAGCCATCCATACCGTTCATAACGTCATTCCATTTGGGATGAACAGAAAACACAAATATTAAACTGATTCAAAACTTCTTTGGCCCCACGACTATTTCAACTGTGGAGGTTCAATCTTCACGATTTCGGCCCACTTGAGTCTTGGATCTGGCCCATTTTTGGTCTCATATCCTAAAATGAGCTAACAAATCGGATGTACGGGGTAGATTTCTCACAAACATTACGGTGGGCCCCACCTAAGTTCCTAGCGCAGGAACTTCCCGTGAAAGGCTTTGGCAGGAAATCCGCGGCCGCTAGCTTGTTGCCTGTGAGGCCCACCTTGATGATTTCTTGTATATCCACACCGTCCATCCGTTTCTACGGATCATTTTAGGATGGAGCCTCACACGTGTCATGGCCCACTCAAGTTTTGAATCTGCCAGAATTTTGGGCTCACATCCTAACATGAGCTGCGCAAATGATATGAGAGGATGAGATGCACACATCACAGTGGGGTCCACAGAACTTCTTTGTTGAAGGGCTGCCTATAAAACTCAGGTCCCACCACATCTCACATATACCAGCATTGCTGACTCAGTACTGCACAAAAATCAGGCCAGTCCACTCGATCGATTGTTACGTGATGTTATGGAAGAAATGGACCACCAGTATTCAAATTCAAATGTGGGCCATCAGACCATTTGCCAAAGCATCTACCGGTGGGTCCCACTTTATGGGTGTTTCATATCTTGTAATTTGCCACATTGGCATGCGTAATATGAATCCAAGCATCCATGCTGGCCCCAATCTGAGGATGGCTTAGCACTGCCAATAGGAGATTTTCTTTGCATACAAAATTAGCTTCGGCTTCTTCATTATGCTTATTGATGATAGAAGTGGGTCAGCAGAACAGTGAGTGATATTTAGAGAATTGCATGCAGTTTTCCAAGGTAAAGTAGAATTTCATGCCTTCATTTGAGTTGTCATGTAGTCCTCAATAATGCGCTTGCAGATTTGATGTTCTCGATTAACAACAATATATAGGGTACGTTTGGATCTTAAGTTACTTAAGATAGCTACTTATGCGTAGCTTATCTTGATTTCTACTTACAAAACTGAAATTATTAAGTAACTTTAAATAATAATAAAAAGTTACTTCTAAGTGACTATAAACCAAACTTACTTATCTTGAAGAAGTTATTTATCTGCGGTAAGTAAAAAAAAAAGTAACTTACTTGCTGGTATCCAAACAGCCCTTTAAATTGCAAAACCACTAGATGAATTGCCGTTGAATGAGCTGGGTCATGTTTTCTGAACTTCTACTTTACTCTTTGTGTATGTCTTGTTTTATAATCTTTTATTAGTTGTTTTTAAATTAATACTGACAATCAAACATGGACTCTCTCTCTCTCTCTCTCTCTCTCTCTCTCAAATATAGACCTGCTAAGCTTTACAGTTGAATAAATAATGTAATCTCTCTTAATCATTTGCCAAATGTTCTCAGTGTTGACAATATCCTTGCAGGACACAACAGAGTATCGAAAGTCACTCGCTCGCGAGATGTCTTTTTCAAGACGCATTTATTTGATTGAATAACTTGCAATTATTTGTTTGAATAACTTGCAATTACGTTCCGACAATGGTATAGTGTCAACACAAGTTTACCTATAACATCACCTTGCCTTAGAGAGGATAGAAAATATTGTTCTTGAGGTTTCCTTCCTACTTACTGTTGGTTTAGGTGAAAAGATAAGTTCAAAGCCGAATTCCAACATGACAGCATACTTACAAGCATGATTGCTTGCAACATTTTGCATCATTTTAATGATTTTATCAATAGGGTTTTTACTCTTGATCAACATCACCACTTAATTGCATAAAACAGGCTGTTGAATGTATTTCTTTGCCAAAGATAAGTCTGTTACCAAACCAGTTTGCTCTTTTCCTAAGCATTTTTTCTTTGAATTGTGATATTTTCCTTAAAAATGACCATATTCTATTGAAAAATCTTCATTTCAGAAGCTAAAATGTATGACATATGTTGACGTTAAATCTCATCACCATATGTTGATCAGGGACCAACTTAAATCTTTGTCATCAGATTGATGGATGATGAGAAAGATCTGTGAACGGGAACCTACTAACACCACCAAGGGTTAGGATGGTCGCCGGTGGTTCCGGCTATTGGCCCTCCGATGCCTAAGTTAGTGGATGTAGGATAATCACCAGAGATGAATGAGTCTCGGTATTTCTGTATGCATACATTTGATCGTAGCATGGAGGGATATTTATAATGTATATTATTACCGTATTCGAGTAGGATTCTGATTCTGTCGAGATCTATCTCCTACGTAGGATGGGTCACGATCATGACTAGATACGTGATTGCCTAGAGGGGATTGACGAAATTATATACGCGATGCGGATATCTCTCATATTAGTAGAAAGGTGAATCCCATTACTTGCGGAACACGCGATTGAGCCTTAGTGGCTTTGAGAGCAGCGTTTGAGAAACAATGACTGGTCGGATGTAACCAACCGGTGGGCTCCAATTGTCAGGGGTCAGTTGTAGGTGAGAGAAATAGATGACCATTCAAGTCCAAGGCGGGCGATTGGGAAGTCAAGAAATACCAATCGCTCAAGTCTGATGAAATTGGTCGACCATTGAAGAGTGCTGACCGGTTGGGTCTAATAAGTAATTAAGGGTAGTGAAGTACGGACGCAGTTAATCCGAGCACTTGGGTACTCAGGCATGAAGATAGAGAATTTCAATAATAGTCGCCCGTAGTTTGAATCGTGCTGCTACGGGGTATTCCAAATTAACCCATAACAGCATATAAGAGTATTGAATTATATAGTCATTTTTTTTTTTCATTTCAACCATTCTACATATTGCAAAATCTGAGCAATAGAATTATCATAAATTGTAGGTGTATGGCTCTGTAGCTTGTTGCATTCTTCACATTATGCTTAATCTAGGGTCAAGTTAATTATCAAAGGGATCAAAAGGGAAGAGACAGCTTTGCGAGAGGATCTATATTCAGTAAATAGAAAGTTTGTAAAATACTATAATGTGAGTGAATACTCTCTCTATGTCTCTCTGTCTCTCTCTCTCTCTATCCCTCCCTCCTTCCTTGCACTTCCCAGTTGTTCTTGGCAATTTGTTGCAATTTAATGTGTATTTCCAGCATCACCAATGGAGTTCATTATTTCTTATGTCATATCCTTCGATATCATTTTGCTTATGCAATGTAGGACGAGGTATAGATACGTTCCTAACATGGTTGGACTAAAAGAAGGCCGAATAGAAGTAGAAGTAATCTGTCAAATTTAGGCCCAATACTACATAGGGCATGATGTAACTGGGCCCCAAGCATATCTAGTTTGAAGAAATTCATTTAAAATGGGGAAAAACTATTGGTTGAAGTATGAACTATAAATCTGTCATAACTTTTGATCTAAGTATTGTTTGAGACATATGACCTGTGAATTTTGACTGGAATAAGCCTTTTCGGGCCAACCTTCCCACTCAATGGGTTGTGTCTATCCATTTTGTAATAAAACGCATCAAAAATAAAATTTTAGAATTTTTTTTTACTATTTTTAATAATTTTATTTTTATAATATTTTCTTATTTTTAGAGTTTTAGAAAACTGATGAACAACCTGTATATATAACACATACATTAAGGTGGGTCCCATAGTTAGGGAAAAACCCACTAACTCCCTATTTGATTTTGTTGGGAAATGAAAATACCCTAGAAATAAGTCATTATTACTTATTTACCCCGTTTCAAATTCGGTATAATTCCTATCTTGAAAATCAGTCTAAAAGAAATAGTTTAGAATTATAAGCCCCACTGTGATATATATGATATACCCGCTCCATCTATGAGTTTTACTTGAGTATTTCAAGGCATGAACCAAAAAATGAGGCTGATCCAACATTCAAGTGGCCCACACCATAGAAAATAATGGCAATAAGAAGTTTTTAACGATGAGTGTTGGATTCCCTTTTTCCTGAGGTATGGTCCACCTGAGCATTGGATTTGATTCATTTTTTGGTCCATGCCCCGTGTTCATTTGCCAAAATAGATGGATGGTGTGAATAAGCCAAATACATAACGGTGGGCCCTACCTATATTTCGCATTCTCCTACGAATTTAGCAATACAAAAGTAGGCAATCAAATCATACATAAGAACGGCGGCATAAGAATTACTAAGAAAATAATTATTATACATTTACATTACATTTAACCTGAGAATTTTAAAATCAAACCGCCCTAAACGTTAACACCTAATCTACTCCCCCCGTAATCCGCGTCCTAGTTGCACACAGATCACACTTGCTGCCTCGGAACGTGTGAGGCATCTGAGCGGTTAATAATACGGAATCAGAACGTGCAGATGAAGATAAAAGAAAAACTACTCGCCATGCTGGCATGCGTGCACGTTGAATACGAATCATTTGAAAGTTTTATATAAGCCGTCCATTCTTTGATCGCCTGATGAGGTGACCACCCAAATTCTGCGCACGGTTGGCTCATCTAGTTGCCACCTCATGCACGGCTGAGATGTCCCCACGTGTGCCTGGTACGCACCTATGACGCACGTAAGAGTGCAAATCAATCCCCACCGTTGGATGATAGTATCGGGGTTTGCTTTGGATGGGGAATTCCCCAAACATATCTCTGATTGAAATTTTCAACTCATTGATTATGCAAAGGTCATTTAAGCCGTCCATTTGCAAAGCAAGAGAGCCAAATTTCAAATGGTCAAAATAATCTAATTCCAGACATGATATTTGTTGTCCATCCACCATTCACGATGAGAAAATTCGTTTTAACGGTTTCGATCATTCGAAGACGACCCAGATTCAAAGACTAAAGTCCCATTGTATCATATTACTATGCATCGGAATGTATTCGAGCAAAGCAGAATACTGAAAGATAAATCGCAGAGGTTCGCGTAGGGAGAGATTCAACCTTCACGACACCATTGGGAAAGCACGTGCCACCGTGATGCGCTCGTGTGAGTACTGGGCACTCGTATGGTACGAAACAACGTGATTCCGAGCCAAAGATCAATCTGGACCGCTCATTAGGTGTAAGAGAAAAATGATCAACGGTTTCGAGTCAACTTACACATGTGAGCCAGATCTTGAGTAGAACGTATTGATATTGAGGATGGAGTATGAATACAGTGAGATCCACACGATTAGTGGACCAGATCTATCATACGTGTACCAAGTTAGCGAACATGCCGAGATTCGGTTGTTTACTTTCTCTTCGCGGGAATCTCTTTGGCGTTTCCTAAAAATGAAACCCCCATAACCTTAACCACGGTCAAAATCTCACCTCGAGTCAGATATTTATATCGATGCCCAGTCCTGTAGTTCGCGGACTACTTAAAAGTGAATACGGAGTTTGCTAATGTGTAATGTTTGTGATGATCCGAACCGTTCAAGTAGTAGTCCCCACCATATGGAGGCTAGGGAAAT
The DNA here is from genome assembly GCA_003013855.2 of Liriodendron chinense. Classification (NCBI taxonomy): domain Eukaryota; kingdom Viridiplantae; phylum Streptophyta; class Magnoliopsida; order Magnoliales; family Magnoliaceae; genus Liriodendron; species Liriodendron chinense. The sequence continues at coordinate 333,191 of ML058538.1, read as the reverse complement.
GAGTAGGAGTTGCCGTAAACGATCCTAGCCATTCGATTCATGGACAGATAGAATCATAGCTCAGTCAAAGCTCACTAGCATCGTTCCACGTAAGCCCAAATCCGGCCCACCTGAACCAAGGAGGGAGAGAGAGAAAATGGAGGGCCGGAGGGTTGGGATTTATTATATTCTCTATATTACAAAATTGCCCCTACAAACCCTTAATGGGCTGGGCTGGCTGGCCAGGCGGCTGTGGGCTAGACTGACAGGTTGTTGCACACATTCCAAAATCCTTATGATTGAAAAATGGGCTTTAATTTTAAGCCCGGCTTAGCCCAGGCCTCAAACTCTAGCCTAAGTATTGCTTGAGGCTGGGCCAGGCCCAAAATCCGGCAGGCCAGCAAAACAACCATACCGTCCATATACTTTCCATGTTGTTGCCAACCTTCTAAGAGGTGGGTTCCACTCACAATCCCAGAAGAGAGCGGAGGGGAGCGGACTAGGTGAGACCCCGGATCCACCGAGGTGGGTGGGACCCCTGACTGTGAGCCCACTGTGATTATGTGACTGCATCCACACCGTCCATCTGTATTTAGAGCTCATTTTAGGGCATGATCCAAAAAATGAAGTAGATCCAAATCCTGGATGGACCATATTAAGGGAAACAATGGTGATTGACCATAAAAAACTTCTTACGGGCCGCAAAAGCTTTGGATCAAGATGATATTTGTGTGGTCTCTTCATCTAGGTGTTTGCAGGTCGGATGAAAATAAACATTCATGTGGAATCTATAAAGTTTTTTAATGGTGAGGATTCAATAACAACTGTTTCCTGTGGTGCGGTCCACGTAAGATTTGAGTCAGCTTTATTTTTTGGATCATGCCTTAAAATAAGCTGTCAAAATAGTTGGACGGGGTGGATTTAAGACACATAAATCACTGTGACCCCCACAGTTAGGGGTCCCACACTGTGGGGCCCACTGTGATGTATGTGACTACATCCACGCCATCCATCTTGATTGAAAAGCTCATTTTAGGGCATGATAAAAAAAAAATGAAGTAGTTCCTAACCCTAGCTGGACCATAGTACAGGAAATATTGGTGATTGACCTGAAAACTTCTTGTGGGCCACAAAAGCTTTGGATCATGATATATATGTGTGGTTTCTTCATCTAGGCCTTTGTGACCTTATCAACAGGTTGTTGGTTGGAAAATAAAGGGCGCGGATTGCATGCTAAAGCCTTTCGCAGGCATCTCCTGCGCAAGGAATCTGGGTGGGGCCCACTGTGAGGTTTGTGAGAAATCTATGCCGTCCAACCGTTTTGTGAGATCATTTTAGGTGTTGAGACCAAAATTGAATAGGATCCAAGACTTAAGTGGGCCTAAAACATGACGATTGAACTTCCACAATTGAAATATTCGTGGGGCCACAGAAGTTTCGAATCAGGATAATATTTATGTTTTCAGTCCATCTCAGTAGAGATGACATTATGAACGGTATGGATGGCATATAAACATCACTATGGACCCCATAGAGGTTTCAACGGTAAGAATTTCCCTACACACCTTTTGCTTTAGTGCGGCTTCATTTTTGGTCTCAACGCCTAAAATGATCTCACAAAACGGTTGGACAGCGTAGATTTCTCACAAACCTCACGGTGGGCCCCACCCAGATTCCTTGCGCAGGAGATGCCTGTGAAAGGCTTTCGCAGGCAATCCGCGCCCGAAAATAAACATTCTGGTGGGATCCATGAAGTTTTTAAAGGTGGGGATTCAATCATTGTCTATTATCTATGGTGTGTTCCACCTAAGATTTGAGTCATCTTCATTTTTGGGATCATGCCCTAAAATGAGCTTTCAAAATGGTTGGACAGTGTGGATTAAGGCACATACATCACTGTGAGCCCCACGGTCAGGGTTCCCACCCACCTTTGTAGATCAGTCTCACAGTCTAAACTCTAAAGAGAAATTTCCCACTGTAAACTCTCCTTTTCACCCACCAGCAAAAATAAACGCTTCAAAAGTTTTCTTTCCCACTCTAAACTTAAGTTGTACGGACGTATTTTTGTATGACCGAAATACCCTTTGTTTATGAATTTCATTCCTTTTTCTAATATCCTATTTCTCTCTTCCTCGTTTTTCTCTCTTCAACTATAGAAAAGAACCCATGGTGTCTTCGTATTCTCTCCGGTTATAACTCAGAACCCATCTTCTCTTCTCTTTGAAATCGTGTTTCGACTCATTGGATTCTTCTTCTACTCCTTGGACTCGTGTCTCACAGAAACGGCCGCTGTAGGTAAGTAAGATTGAAGAATGAATGTGTTTTTTCGCAATAATGAAGTTAGATCTTTATTTGTTTCGCAATGAATGTCTTATTTCGAAGGGTGCTTGCCATGAATGTCGTTTTTTCGCGGGCATGTATGTGAAGTCGATCAATTTCATCGATTACAGTGAACATTAAAGATCACTCGGTCATTATCAGTGAAGACGGTCAAATTGACCGAGCAGTAAGGCAATTGACCGAGCAATCAGTCAAATTGACTGAGCAGTAAGGCAAATGTGAAACATCACCGAATGCAGTGGAAAAGCAATGTCAATTTGACCGAGCACTCAGTCAATTTGGAAGAGCACTCAGTGAAATTGACCGAACACTCAGTCAATTTGGAAGAGCACTCAGTGAAATTGACCGAGCACTCAGTCAATTTGGAAGAGCACTCAGTGAAATTGACCGAGCAATCAGTCAAATTGGAAGAGCACTCAGTCAAATTGACCGAGCACTCAGTCAATTTGGAAGAGCACTCAGTGAAATTGACCGAGCACGGTCAATCAGTCAAATTGGAAGAGCACTCAGTCAATTTGGAAGAGCACTCAGTGAAATTGACCGAGCACGGTCAATCAGTCAATTTGGAAGAGCACTCAGTCAAAATGACCGAGCACTCAATCAATTTGGAAGAGCACTTAGTGAAATTGACCGAGCACGGTCAATCAGTCAATTTGGAAGAGCACTCAGTCAAAATGACCGAACACTCAATCAATTTGGAAGAGCACTCAGTGAAATTGACCGAGCACGGTCAATCAGTCAATTTGGAAGAGCACTCTGTATGTTTTCATATTCATTATAGTTGGTGAAAATGACCGGCTTTATTGATTGTTTAACGGTTCGCTAAGAAGATTTTTTCGAATTTGTTTGCAGTTAATGGCTTCTAGAATCATCGTATGCGCTTATGATGGAGAGTTAATATGTGAAAACAATGCATACACGTATAAGGGTGAAAAGTCAAAAAGTGTTGTGTTGAATGTCGGGACTACATATGAGGAACTCCTCTCTAAAATGTACAGGATGTTGAATACTACACAGAGGGATTGTGATATTAGGATGAAAGTCATGTACCCATGCTCAAACCAATCAATCTCTCCATCTGAAATCGAAGATGATGAAGACGTGCGGGTGTTCTTGGCAGCACAGTCGGAGCATCCGAATACATACGTGCCGTTAATCATAGAGACAATGGATCGCATTAATGAGACATTACACGAAGACCCCATTGGTTGGAATGGTGTTGAATCTGATGCCGTCGTTGAACATGATACCCCCGCAGTGGGAAATCCGTGTGAGGAACATGGAGTTAGCTGGGCAGCTGACCTTAGCCTGAAATGTGAATATACGACGTCACCTGTACTTCCAAAAGTAGGTGTTCCTTTATCCTCACCTTTACCGATAAGAGTAGATTTACCTATAAGGGTAGATGTGCCTTCGTCCTCACATCTTCCTTCACCATCACCTTTACGTACAAGAGATCATGTAACTTCATCCTCCACCACTGGTGATGAATGTATACGTCTAAGTGAGAATCCATTGCTTGAGCCGCCTCAAACATCAAACTTCATGACCGGTCTAGTTAATGTGCCATTCGATGATGATGTATTGATCAATGCTGATTTGTCGAAATATTCAGATTCATTTGATGACACGATTGAGATAGCAGTTGGACAAACGTTTAAGGACAAGGCGCGCTACCAGTATGTTTTGAGCCAATTCGCAATTCGCCAAAACTTTCAATATAGAGTCTTGTATTCATCGTCCAAGAGATTTACCGTGGTATGTTTCGAAGATAATTGTCAATGGAGGGTTCATGCATCTAGGGTGAATGATGCGGGGATATTCAAGATAAAGAATTACACGTCAAAACACACATGTGGCATGTCTTGGATGAAGAGCGATCACCGGCAAGCAAGTAGTAAGTTAGCCAGCGAGTTGGTTGTTAGTCGTATTGAGCAGCGCATGGGATTAAGGCCGCGTGACATAATATTAGCTATGCACGAGAAATATAATATTCTTATCAGCTACAAGAAGGCATGGCTGGCTAAGGAGATCGCAATCAAGCGTGTAATGGGATCTTACGAAGATTCATACAATCAACTCCCAGCCTCTTTACATGAGCTAAGGAGGGCTAACCCAGGAACGGTGACGGCTGTGCTTGTTAACCCAAAGACGAGCAGGTTCGAAAGATGTTTTGTTGCACTTGGACAGTGTGTTAGAAGTTTTCAAACTACTTTGCGAAGGGTGTTGGCCATCGACGGGACGCACCTAAAAGTTAAATATAAAGGTGTTCTGTTCGTGGCAACAGCCTTGGATGGAGACAATCATATCGTACCAGTAGCAATTGGTATCGGGGAATCAGAGAACAGCAGCAGTTGGAATTGGTTCCTTTCCCACCTGAATAATACGTTAGGGTATCTTTCGGGTCTTGTCATTATATCTGACCGACATAAAGGTTTAATGAAAGAAGTCCCCGAAGTCTTTCGATACGCGATCCATGGCTACTGCGCCTACCATATCTACAGAAACTTGGTTGACACATTTAAAGATAAGTCGTTGGAATAATATTATTGGCAGGCTGTAAAGACGTGCAGGAAGGCTGAGTTTGAAAAAGTAATGCGCAATATAGAAATGGCTAACCCACCAGTACATGCATGGTTGACAGAAATAGGATATGAAAGATGGGCATCTTCGCATTTTCCAGGAAAAAGATTCAACTTGGTTACTACTAACATATCGGAGTGCGTTAATGCTCTATTCAAAGAAGCAAGAGAGTATCCTGTGACCATATTGATAGAGACGGTCAGATTGAAGATTCAAGAAATGTTCTACAAGAGAAGGGAATCTATCTCAACATTTACTGGACCTTTGACAAATTGAGCGGAGAAACAACTAACGGATTTTGTAGAGAAGGCGCGCAATTCCCGTTGTCATGCGATTTCTCGAGATGAGTATTATATTGAGGATGAATATAATGACAAAGTTAATCTCAACGAGCTTTCGTGTACATGCCGTGAGTTTGACGTAAAAGGGTTGCCGTGTTTGCATGTTCTTTCAGCATGTGTAAGTTATAATCTTCCTCATTACAAGTACTGCTCCCCATTTTATACGGTCGAAAATTATCGGATCAGCTTTAATGAACCGGTGTACCCAGTACGTGACAAGAGTGAATGGGAAATATCAGATGAATTCTGGAAGTATTGTGCTACAATTAAACCCCCACAACAACAAAGGTCAGCCGGAAGACCAAAGAAGATGCGAATTCCGTCACGTGGAGAAGAACGGAAAACAGTAAAGTGCGGAAGGTGTAAACGAACAGGCCATAATCGACGAAAGTGCAAGTTTCCACTAACAGATGCATTATGTTTGATTATTTGAATGTAATAATATGAATGTTTTTAATGTTAGTTGGAATCTTTTTTTTATGTTAGTTACTTATAATGTTGCTAATTTGGGAATTTTCGTAATATTGACCTAGCACTTTGTAAATGACAAAGTGCTCAGTCAATTTAGTCAACTATGCTCGGTCAAAATGACAGTGACATGTGACCGCTTTCTGAGTATACAATGTTCCATCTTGGAGTGTTTGTACTGTATGTTTGGGTTTTCAGTTTGTACAGGTGGAGACCAATGTTCAGTAATCCAAACAGTTGATATGATGGGCCTGTGGATGGTTCATGCACCGGAAAATACCCGTATTGGAGGATCCTAGCTATAGAAATGTTGGCCCCTTTCCAGTTCAGCTTCAGTTGTTAATTTATTTTCTTTCTTAATCATCTATTTGTTGGGAAATCAATAGAAAGAACATGCAAACACGGGTACATATTGTTGTCTAATGATCTTGATTGATTACATGTATGGTACATATGCATGGCATGGTACATATGCGTGGCATGGTACATATGCATGGCATGTGTATCTCAATTTAGGCATACACATTCTGGGGCCTACTGCATATGAAAAAACAGTTTATACTGATGTGTGGCCATCTTATTGGATGGTTAGGATCATCCGAGCATCATGATTTGTGTACAATCCATTGAATAGCCCATATGAGTGGGGGTGAATTTTCATCATTCCCTGCCGAAAAGTCAGTGCAGTGAATGTTATATGTGCTTTCTTTCCTACGAACTCACTATGTGCAATTTATCGCTGTACTCGGTCAAATTGACCGATCACAGTGAGAAATGGTCGAATTGTGAGTCCGAATAAGACTGTGATCGGTCAAAATGACCGATCACAGAGGCAATTTGTCGCTGTACTCGGTCAAATTGACCGATCACAGTGACCAATGACCGAATTCTGTTTCCGAATAAGGCTGTGATCGGTCAAAATGACCGATCACAGAGGCAATTTCTCGATGTACTCGGCCAAATTGACTGATCACAGTGAACAATGACCGAATTCTGTTTCCGAATAAGGCTGTGATCGGTTAAAATGATCGATTGACCGATCACAGAGGCAATTTTCTCGATGTACTCGGCCAAATTGACCGATCACAGTGAACAATGACCGAATTCTGTGTACGAACAACACTGTGATCGATAAAAATGACCGATCACAGAGGCAATTTCTCGATGTAGTCGGCCAAATTGACCGATCACAGTGAACAATGACCGAATTCTGTGTACGAACAACACTGTGATCGATAAAAATGACGGATCACAGTGACAAATGGCCGAATTCTGACTCCGAATTAGACTGATCACAGGCAATTTCTCGCTGTAGTCGGTCAAATTGACCGATTACAGTTACAAATGACCGAATTCTGTGAACGAATAACACTAGGAATGACCGATGACAGGCAAAATGTCGTCGTACTCGAACAAATTGACCGATCACAGTGACTATTGAACGATTTCTTAGTATGAATGAGACTGATCGGTCAATATGTCCGATTACAGAGGGAACTTGTCGCTGTCGCTATAACAGTGTAATTTTGACTTCAATAATCATTCACTATCAACAAACCATTCACATGTAAACCAATCACTTTTCACACAAAATTCAACAAACCATTCCACAAACCATTCACTTATAAACCATTTCATAACTCATTCACATTTTTCCCACCTATATGTTATACTGGTATAAAATACAGTTATACAAAATTTCTGCTCCCTCCCATGCCTAATCATGAATACTCAAACAGTCAAACGCCAATGAATCCCTGAATAGTTGAGTGTTGTCGAACTGTTTATTTGACAAAATGTCACCGCCGCATAGTATATCAATATATTTCATGACATATATACCGCAATCACTACAATTTCTCTGCTTTGGAAGATAGACCTCTTCACGGACACTCCATTCCCGGTCAAACGCGGAGGTGTCTCCTGTGAAGTGAAAGAGAATAGGGAGTCCTTCAAGCATGACCCGGATCTCTTTCTTGTATTGGAGAAGCGGGTTGCTATCGAGACTATCGCAAATTACAAGCTCTCTTTCTTTGGGGTGGATGATCATTACAATCCAATGTTTGTTGTCGTGATTTACAGGTACATATACCTGTACATGTAAAATAAAAGAAATTATCAATTATGTCACATAGTTTAAAAATAAATAAGAAATACCTAGTGCCAATCACGAAAACATTACTCTTTCATATTTCCACATAGCCTTCGTCTCATTGCGCTCTTTTGCAATGCTAAAGCTACAGTCTTTCTCTAGAATTTTTACCATACGCTCTGGGTCGTTCTGATATTTCTTTAATTTAGGCAAAAGATTTTTGAGACATGTCTGTCAAAAACAATATTACAAATGTCAAAAAAATTGAAAGTAGAAATACAATTTTACTAGGACATGTTCGTCGCACAATTATCGAAAAAAGGTGGGGCAGAATTTGCAATCCTGAGGATATGCTGTCGGACACTCATCCTTCCTTCTGTCCAAAAATTCAATATATTTGTCCATCGCCTAACAAACGAAGCTGATTTAGCTCTACGAGGTAAATAAATGTACATGTAAATCAAGTCATGAAGATTGAGAATACTTACAACACTATCAACCCATTCATCATTCTCCCATATTGATTTAAACCATATTCCCGCTGCCTCATTTTTATTTGTATCATACCAATTACGCAATTCCATAATTTCCTCCTCCGATAGCTTCCTAAATGGATCCATCTGTAAATGTACTGGTATCGGAGAAGTAATGAGGTCTCTAGCTTCTTTGGCCTCCGTAAATACGCTGGGAGTTATTTCAATAGCAGACATAGGTACAAAAGGAGATCTCTTGCACCAAGAAGGCTTCAAGTGCCTTTTAGGTCTCCCTTGAATTGTAGGAGTAGCAGCTTCCTTCTCGACCTCTGTTTAAGTAGACAGACTAGCGGCTTTCTACTCAAGTACACAGAACCAATCACAATAAATTAATATATCAAAACATAGCATACTTCATTAAACAATACATTACTACAAAACATATTTTAAAAAAAATAATACATTCATACCTTCTTCGATTTCAATTCTTCCCTCTCCTTCTTCCACTCCTCTTTCTCCCTCCTTATATCTTCTCTCTCCCTCTTCAAATCTTCTCTCTCCATCCTTAAAATTTCTAGGTCTTTTGTCAAATCTTCCCTCGCTTTGTTGAACTCTTTTGTATGCTGCTTTAATTCTTCTACTACTCGGTGGAACTCTTTCCTTTCTTTCTTTAATTCTTTTATCTCTTTCTTCAATTCATTTATTTCTTTCTTCAACTCTTCTCTCTCCTTCTTCCTTTTCTTCCTCTCTTTGTTACATTTTTCTATAATTTCTAACTCCTCATTTCCTTCTCCCTCTTCTTCTCCCTCTTCCTCTCCCTCATTTTCATTTGTCCCAGCTTCTCCTTCCTTCCCATCTTCTCTATCATCATCTTCTTCATTTTCATCATCCTCATCTTCTCCGTCACCATCTTCTCCCTTTGCATCATCATCATCATCATCCTCATCCTCATCCTCATCTTCTTCTATATCTATTGACTTTTTCCTCCGAATTTCTGTACTCCTTAAAACAAAACCATCCTCGATTCCCTAAAAATAATACAAAATGATGCCCACTTGTCATGGAATTGAGACATGTCATCACTTCCTCTCAAATCAACGATGCCCAATGTTAAAATTTTTACCTTTACTCTTTCATAAACCAGACGAACAGCCTCCAACTTCAGCTCTTCCCTGGTGGGTTCCAAAGTCCCAATTATTTCTATCTGAAAAAAATAAATTGCTTCAATCTCAATATATCAAAACATACATGATATGTTAAACGATAAAATAGATAGAATACTGCACTTACTTCTTCATTCTCAATGATGTCGTATATTACGTTGTGCCTCCATCCATACCAGTCTTCATATCGATTGAAGCGTGGAATTCTGGAAGGAACATATGACTTCACACTCCTTCTTAGAGCCACGATTTTTTCGACGGCCCATATCTGTTAGAATAACATGAAATTAAAGAAGATTAAAAGACTATATAGTGGACTAAATAAATGCATTAGTTAAAAGAGTAGATATAACAACCCTTACCTGTAGAGAAAATATGGATCCATATACATTGTAAGTTGGCCCGCATTCACGCGCTGTCTGCGCCGCGGCTAGTACCCCTTCGGTCATTGTCTCGAATGCGAGACTACCCCAGGGATACCTGTTGAACTCATCCAAATTGTCAACCAACTGGATAAATTCATGCTTACAATAATATTTGCTGCCAGTCCCTCGAACGAACCATTCTACACACATTAACAATGCAACTTTAACAACATCCTCGTGCTTTTTAGTCTTGACAATCTTGTTGAACACCTCTCCTAGATGTTGTTTCAATATCGGATACTGCTTCGCCAAATATTTTTCTTTAATTGAATTTTTTGTAGCAGCACCTAATTCCGGAATTGTGAGGTCTCCGAACTTCAGCCCTGTTATAAGGGCGAAGTCCATCTCAGTAAACCTCAATAAGTTTCCCCGAATTTCGAAGACGAGGTCACCAATTTTCCCTCTATGTCTCAAAAAGAGGATATGTCCGAGAGCTCCTAGATATCTGAAGGATTTCAGGTCCAACAGAAATCCGAATGGGGACTGCCTAAACAGCCTTATCCTGCGTTCATTACTCAGTATTCCATCCTTAACACCACCCTTAAACCACCACGTCAGACTGCATTTTGCTGAAATGTTAGGGATTTCTTCGGTTCCTGCACACAAAAAATAGCACACATGTTATACATTACAAATACAAAAACAAAAACAATTATAAATTTTCAACACCAAATATACTCACTGTGATCGGTCAATTTGCAGTTACGGCGAGAATTTGCCACTTTGACCGATCACAGTGTAAATCGTACGCAGAATTCGGTCAATTGCCACTGTGATCGGTCAAATTGGCCGAGTACAGCGAGAAATTGCCTCTGTGATCGGCCATTTTGACCGATCACAGTGTAAATCGTACGTAGAACTCGGTCAATTGTCACTGTGATCGGTCAATTTGGCCGAGTACAGCGAGAAATTGTTCTGTGATCGGCCATTTTGACCGATCACAGTGTAAATCGTACGCAGAACTCGGTCAATTGTCACTGTGATCGGTCAATTTGGCCGAGTACAGCGAGAAATTGCCTTTGATCGGTCATTTTTACCGAGTTCAGTGTAAATCATACGCAGAATTCGGCCAATTTGGCCGAGTACAGCGAGAAAGTGCCTCTGTGATCGGTAATTTTGACCGATCACAGAGTCATTCATACTAAAATAAGACAGGCCACCGATTTACACTGTGATCGGTCATTTGACCGATCACAGAGGAAAATTCTGGCCGTACTCGGTCAAATTGGCCAATCACAGTGGGCTTGACCGATCATAGCGGTAGTGATCGGTCAAATTTGGGATTTTAGCGATCACAATGGCCAATTTTACTTTCATCGGTCAATTGTGACCGATCACAGAGGCCTTTGTTCGATGATCATAGGGACAGACTGACCGATCACAGTACCAGATTGACCGATCACAGAGGCATATTGACCGATCACAGAGGCAGAGTTGACTGTGATCGGTCATTTTGACCGATCACAGTTGGATTTGGCCGATCATCAAAATGGCAGATATCAAAATCCATCGAAAATAAAACAAAATAATCATAAAAGCTAAGCAAAATGCACTGCTGTGCTATCTCTTCCAAATATTGCATGGGTTTTCTTTCCTTTCCCTTTAATTGCAAGAAAATGAAATCAAACACAAGGAATGTAAATGAAAATAACAATGAAAATCAACTTGGGGTTCTAGACAAGTGCTATAACAATGAAAATAAATAATCAGGGGCATATCAGCTACAAAATAATATAAGATAGATAGGCTTGTAAATGAAATTTATGATCACCATGCACCATTGAGCAATAATGAATGGTTCAGCATCCTTCACATTTCATTCTTTGATGTGGAAAGACTACTTTATTTGCAGAAGTACTTCCATGTTTCACACGTACAACACACATCAATAAGAACCACTCTTAATATCATATCAAAGAAATCATGGAGAATGGTGTTGATTGTTGAATAAGGATCCTTATTTTTCAAGGTTACAGTTTCGTAAACCCTGGTTCACCCACCAAAGCAATATGAGGAACAGTCATGGAAACATACATTTGACCGATCACAGGGGCAGATTTCACTGTGATCGGTCATTTTGACCGATGACAGAGAATTTGGCTGAGCATAGGGGCGAAAATGGCCGATCACAAGGGCGGAATAGACTGTGGGCTTTGACCGATCACAATGATTTTTAGGCCGATCACAGAGGGTTTTAACCTCCATTTTCACATCTTCACAATCATTTCACATTCACCACCATTCCCATATCCATTAGCATTTCCACCTTCATTTTCACATTTTCACAAACACTTCACATGATGAGTACCTAATATTGTATAATTAACCCTGGTTGTTAAGAGCATTATCATTGTTTTTCCGGTTAATTATCTCTCATTAGGTGAATTTTCTGTCTTCAGGTGATCAGGAGAGGTTGGACAAAATTCGATCCAATCAGAGCATTTAAAGGCCTAATAAAGAGCAAGATTCGGCGTGTTGGTAATCTTGAAGCAAAGCAAGCCATAGAGATCGAAGCCTGGACCATTTTGTGATTAGTGGAGGCTGAAGATGATCCGTACCTCTCAGGACGATTTAAGGTCTAAAAGGAATCAAAATCAAGTATATATAGGCAATCCTGAAGGAAATCGGCCGTAAAGATCGAAAGATAGATCATATTGTACGGTCGAGATGAAGTGAAGATGACTTGGAAGGCCTCATCAAGACCACGAATTTTGGAGATCCGGGCTATGCATATTTGGCTGGTCATGATTGGGCGATCATACAAGTTTGGACGGTCAAGATTGGATGTCCACAGGAGGGACCAACCGTGCATCAAGACAGTGGAGACATTTCCACCATCATAAGTGAAGTGACCAGGTCTCAGCCCTCATGCGCGCAAAGAAGTTCCAATGTCCAGCACTCACACATAGAGCGATGCAGACCTCTCCTTTAAATCAGTAAGATGAAGGGGCCGCTTTCACACGTGCCAATACGGAGAAGGCTTCAACCTTCTTCACACTTCCAGCAAGGTGGGCCACATTTTCCACTGTATTAGATTAGCAAAGCGGACCCCACATCACATCACGTGTGCAAGGACATCTTGGGAAATTCCAACCGTCCATCATCCATTTCCAGCTCCATCAACGGCCAGCAAACAACGTGCAGCCATCCACTACATCAACTGATCACCCTAAATCTCCAGTGGACCGCACTCCAATCAACGTCTGCCATAGCAAAGTGGCCATCTGCATGTGCCTCCAAGCTTTAACACTCCAGCAACCAGCACATGTGGACTCATCAAGCACCGTCCGTCAGCTGAAGATCAGCACTTGCATCACGTCAGCAATGAAGGGCTGGATGAATTCCACCATCCATCATTTGATCAACGGCCAGCATCTCAAGATCCAACGACCGTCCAAACATCACCTGGTGGGGACCACACCATTCAACACACGGTGCAGCACGTCCAACAATCATCAGCCATCCATCCACACGTGCAGCATCCCCACACGTGCAGCAGTAATGCTGCAGCTTCACCGTCCATCACGTCCAGCACCAGCCGTCCATCCTCCAATCATCCAGCGTCTGCACGTCCATCGTCAGCAACATCCCTGCACAGCTGCAACTCTTCAGCATCATCATAGGTCCAGCAGTGATCTCCACCGTCCATCCCATGCTCTAGTGGACCCCACCATTTCCAGCTCCAACGTCCCTGATGCGGCATCATCTCCAGCCGTCCATCCGTCCAGCAAGTAGGCCCCACTCAGGAATTTTCAACCGTCCACACAGATACATCTTCAGCCGTCCATCAAGATGGGCTCAAATCTCCACCGTCCAGGGCTGGACGTCAGCAGCAACATCAACGTCCAAGTAACTGGATGATCCAGCAGATCCTCAGCCAACCATCAGCCCAGCAACGTTGTGGACCCCACCTTCAATGAACAGCAAACAACCGTCCATTTATTGGACGCATCTGCCATTAGCCGTCCACAACATCAGCAACTCTCCTCTTCATCTTCATTCCTTGCAGCCCACACGTGCACCCAGCAGAGGCAGTGTCCGTCCATCAGGTGGACCACCTTCAGTAGCATGTTGACCAGCAGCAGCACTCCTCACGTGTGTTGCCAACCACACGTGCAACATCCATCAGCAATTGTCCATCTTCAGCACCACAAGCAGCAACAGCTGCTTCTATCTTCAGTTGACTTCCAGAATTCAAATCCCAGCACGTCCAGTTCACCATCTACAGCAACTTCATCTCCACCATCCACTTCATCCTCACCATCATCAAGTAGGTCGTTCACTCTCCAAGGCAGCAGCTGGAGAATCTCACACGTGCAACACATCAGCTCCTCTGCAGCTTCAACGTCCAGCCATTGGACCGTCTCAATCCAGCCGTCCGGCGTGTAGCAGCCGACGTTGCAGCAACCAGCTCCCATTATCACTAGGATTGGACGTCTATGGCCAGCTCTCCACCATCCAGTGGACCCCTTGATCCTTCTCATCATCTCTACCATGGCAGCAAGAGAGGAGCTCTCTCTCTCTCTCTCTCTCTCTCTCTCTCTCTCTCTCTCTTCCAACACATGTGTAAGGCTTGGAATTGCCACCTCATCATCCAAGCCTCACTCCAAGCCCAAACCTAAAAGAAAAGTTGCTTTAGGCTTGGAGTGACACCTAGGATTGGAGTACTTTTCTTGCCACATGTCCATCCAAGCCTAACTCCAAGCCCAAACCTAAAAGCAAAGTTTGCTTTGGGCACTCCAAGCCTAACTCCATTCCCAAACCTAAAGAGACTTTTTGTGTGCCACCTAGGATTGGGAGGAGGCTTGGGAGCCTCTCAAAAGTCTATAAAAGGGGGCCTCTCCTCCTCATTTGAATCATCCCTCTCATCCCTCAAATCCAATCCAAGTCTTCTTTTCTTTTCTTTGTAGAAGTAGAGTAGTGTAGAATTTTCTCTTTTGTAGAGAATTTAGTCTTCCATTGTAACATGGTTGGCTAAACCTCTAGCTAAGGCTAGGGGTGAAGCCTTTGAAGAAATTTACAAGATATGGTTCTTTTGGTTCAACATTGTGTGGTGTAAATGTGGGAGTTCTCTTTGGTTGATCGGTTTGGTTATCCACCTCGGCAGACGCTATTGTTGTACAAGCCCCTTGATCCATCGTCGACTCCGGGCACGTTGGATGCTTGGGATCCCTTGCACACCAATTAGCTAGTTCATGATCGATAAAGTCCCTTGATCCATCGTCGACTCCGGGCACGTTGGATGCTTTGGATTCCCTACGGTCATCGAGCTAGTGCAGGTAAAGTCATCGATCTGTAAAATCCCTTGATCCATTGTAGACTCCGGGCACATTGGATGCTTTGGATTCCCTGCGATCGATAGACGAGATCTTAACGGTTGGATCGGTCAATCAAAGCCTCCTATCTTGTAAGTATGCATTTGATCGTATGAATTGTGATCTTATCGGTTGACTTGTTGGCAAAGTTGTTGATCTGTACAATTTCTTGATCCATTGTCGACTCCGGGCACAGTGGATGCTTGGAATTCCCTGCGATCAACTAACGAGTGCTTCATGGTCAAATCAATCGGTTCAGATCACCATCTTTTATAAAATATGCAAATGTTTTAACTGTTTTATCTTCCGATTGGAATGAATCTTTATTCAATTCCAGTTGAGTTATAGTTGGACCATTAAATCAAATCTTGTGAATGAATCAAAGGTGGATCCCTGATGCCTTAGCCCCTTTTCTATTTTTGTCCTTCACCACACACAACTTGCTCCACTCTCGTGGATAAACCAGATTTCATCTCACTCACCTAAACTAATTCCTCTAAGTGTTCTTAACCCCAATCCCTGTGGATCGACCTCGGTCTTACCGAGTATTTTACTACTTCGCTACCTGCACTTGGGTGTGCAATCTTCAGATTGTAGCACATTCCATTCCATTTTCACCTCCATTGTCACATTTTCACAAACACTTCACATTCACACTCCATTCCATTTTCACCTCCATTGTCACATTTTCATAAACACTTCACATTCACTTTCCATTTCATTTTCACCTCCATTGTCACATTTTCACAAACACTTTCACCTCCATTGTCACATTTTCACAAACACTTCACATTCACTACCATTCCCACCTCCATTAGTATTTCCACTTTCATTTTCACATTTTCACAAAAACTTCACAATCCATTTCACATTTTTACTTATATTAGCATATCTTTTCGACGCTTGGATGTGTGAGCCATTTTCAGCCGCTCGAACGATGAAGACGACCGCTCCAACGAGGAAGACGATGGCTAAGGAAGATGACGGAGGAGGTAGGTGACGACGGACGCCGGTGGAGGAAGACGGAGGAGGTAGGTGACGATGGACGCCGGTGGAGGAAGACGGACGAGGAATACGACTGAGGAGGATGAAAGGGTATTTTCATCCGACAATTTTCCAAAAGTTTAGAGTGGGAAAGAAAACTTTTGAGGATTTACTTTTGCTGGTGGGTGAAAAGGAGAGTTTACAGTGGGAAATTTCTCAACTCTAAACTGATAGGTTGTCCTTACACAGTCTAAACTGATTGAAACATGGGTTTGAATTTTAAGTCCAAGCCCAGCCCATTGACAGCCCACCGTCCATGTACTTTCAGGTGGGCCACACCATTGGGATAGGGACATCCACCGTTAAAAACCTTTCAAATTCAGTGTCAGGCCCACCCGTGTCTTGTGCATACCATCCAATCCATTCAGAAGATGCACTGCACCAGAGTCATTGGACCCAGATCACATGATTTTATGTGGTATGGACCACCTAAGTTTTGAATCGGCATGATGACTCAAGGGCAAGGATAACACGTGGGTGTAATGGACAGATTATATATCATGCACATATCACGGTGGGCCATAATCATGCACATATCACGGTGGGCCTACAAAGGTTACGATACTGTAACATCTTTCCAGCCAACGTAGCATTTTTATAGGAAATCGGTGCCATCAAAATGGTAGGCCCCACAATAAAGATTATCCTTACCGAAAATCATGCAGAAAATCTTAGTATCTGGATCACACAGTTCATTTTTGGTCGCAAGGCCTAAAATGATCTCATAAAACGGTTGGACGGAGTAGATTTCTCACAAACATCACGGTGGGCCCCACCTAAATTCCAAGTGTAGGAGATGCCCACGAAAGGCCCGGGCTGTGCACGGTTCGGTCATTTTGGTTTTGAGGGAAAATATCCAACTGAAGTGACTAAGTCAGTTTTGTATATTTAACAATTGAACTGAGCCAATGACCGTCACCAACCGAACTGAACCGGATAAATTTCGGTCAGTTCAGTTTTGTCAGTTTAGGACTCAATCCAAAAGTTGTGTGGCCCATAAAATGCTTCTAATGGTTATTCATCATTGTTTCCAATGGTATGATTTACTTGAGATTTGGATCTTCTCAAGGTTTGGAATCATGTCTTAAAATGATAAACCAAAATAGACTAATATAATGGATATACAAAACATACATCAAGGTGGGCTCCACATAGTTAGGATAACACCTACTGAAATGTTACCCTAATTCGCTCCTTGTGTCATAGAGTCCTTGTCTATGTAAAATTCTTTTACTTGACATGAGGTAATTAGTAATGTAGTTTAAATGGGTAAAATTCTTTTACTTGACATGAGGTAATTGGTAGTGTAGTTTAAATGGGCTCTACTATCATGCATTTTAAAAATTCACTCCAACTAGCAAGTGACTAACCCAATTTTAGGCCTAAAGATGAAAAATCAGTGTCATCTTTGATACAGGCGGACCACATGATTGGAAATAGTCTACAGGTCACATTACCCTCCAAACTCTTTTTCGTAGTATGGCCTACTTGAATTACAGATAAAGATGATATTTCAGTCTTAGGCCTAACTTGGGGTGGCACCCTTACTGGTTAGAGTGGATTTCATGTAAATATTGAAGTGGGGCCAACCTCAACCTCTCTCTCTCTCTCTCTCTCTCTCTCTCTCTCTCACACACACACACACACACACACACACACATCGGTTCGGTTGAAAACGATTTATAATTTTTACTAACCGACACTTTCGGTTTTTTAAAAAAACCGACCTGACCTGAAATAGATTGGAAAACCGACCGAAATCAATCGGTTCGGTCGGTTTTTTGAACAGCCCTACGAAAGGCTTTCGCAGGCAATCCGCGTTCGTGTTGATGTCATACACAAGCAACATGTTGGACGCCGGTTAGCTAGTGACCCAAACATAGCCAGCAAGCTGGTGTCAAAACTCTATGGGTCCCACCATGATGTTTGTATTCTATCCACACCGTCCATAAATTTTCGAAGATAATTTTAGGGGATGATCCAAAAAATGGGGCATATCCAATGTTCAAGTGGATCAAACCACAAGAAATAGTAAGGATTGAATAGTTATCGTGGGAAATTTTTTGGAGACCGCAGAAGTTTTGGATCAAGATGATATTTTTGTTTTCCATTCATCCAACTTTTTGTGATCTTATGAACAGGTTGGATGACAAATAAACATCACAGTGAGCCCTAGGGAGGTTTCAATGGTGGACATCATTCTCCACATTGTTTCCTGTAGTGTGGTGTGATCTACTTAAGATACACGTATCTGCCTCACTTTTCTGCTTCATTCCTTAAAATGATTTGGAAAATGGGTGGATGGCGTGGATAAAACAAATACATTATGGTGGGACCCACAGAGCTTTGACAGCGGCTAGCTAGTTGGTGTTCGGGTCAGTAGTAGGGCTGCACATCTGCCTGGTTAACCTGCCTGACTCGACCCGATAGAAACTCGATTCGTCCCGACCTAGTTGAGAAAACGGTCCGGTCATGGGTGGATGTGGCCAGACTGTTTTTAATTTAAGTACGGTTTAGGGTATATACCAAACCCGCCCGACCTGACCCGTACCTCGACCCGTGTATACCCAACCCGAACCACCCCGTTTATACTTGTTTTTGCTTTTAGAAATATCTGTATAACATTATCAATAGGTTGAATGTTTGATAAATATTAGGTTGGACTCTAGAATCTTTTAATGGTGGGAGTTCAATGACCACTGATTTTTGTGGTGTGGTCTTATTTTTGTGGAGTGGTCTTCCTAAAGTTTTTATCTGCTTCCTTTTAGGGACCATCTCCTATAATAATTTGGAAACATTGATGGACGGCATGGATTTACAATATATACATCAAGGTGAGCCTCATGGTCAGGGTCTCACCCACATGGCTAGTTCCAGGGTCTCACCTACTCTCACCCAAGCTGCCCTCATCTCACATTGGATCGAATTAGGTGACATCCGGGATCCACCAAGGTGGGTGGCCCCTAACTATGTGTCTTAAATCCATACCATCCAACTATTTTGAGAAATCATTTTAGGATATGATACAAAAAAATGTAGTTGACTCAAGTCTTAGGTGGACCGCATGAGAGAAACATAGTCCTAACCCGGCCTGACCTGACCTGACACGGTTTAGCATATAGGTTAGGATAATGTTAGGGTTGACCCTTTTACAAGTAGGGTAGGGTCAGCCCAACCCGGTCATGACCGGACCGAACCCGGAACTTTAAAATATATTTAGGTTCGGTCCGGGATTGGGCCTAACCCCACCTCAACCCGACCCGCGTGTAGGCCTAGTCAACCGCCAATCCGCGTTCCAGCATGGTGGCGGGAAAGGTGGTACGGTACCAGAAGCTGGGGTACTTTGCCGGTATATCATCAGCCAGCGGACTCTGTTTTCACTTCGGTAGTCCGGAGGGGTACCTTACTTTCACCAAAATTTTCAGGTCCCCGCTCTTAAAACGGCAGTTGAAAACTAACCACAGGTTAGAATTTCACCACAGGCTCAGGTTAGCGCCCCCCACCTCGTATCAGATCAGATCAGATCAGAAAGCCTTAAAACTAGGGTTTGGAAGGGGGAGAGATGAAGATAGCCCTTCCTTCCTTCGGATCTTTCTCTTTCCATCCCTATCTCTGCCATTCCTTTGTATACAAAGAAATCTAGCTCTCTTTCTCTGCAATTTCTTTCCATAATAGCAAATCTCTCTGTGTGTGTGTGTGTGTGTGTGTGTGTGTGTGTGTGTGTGTGTGTGTGTGTGAATCTCTCTCTCCCTCTCTCTAGTTCTGGAAGAAGATTACTCTTTCTGCCTCTGCAATCTTCTTTCCATAAAAGGTAATTTCAATGGAGACTCAATGGATTACGGAATTTCCACATACAAACATGGACAAACGCCCGAGGAAGAGGCCCAGGCTGACGTGGGACATGCCTCCTCAGCTTCCTAAGGTATTTTTGTTCTTTTCTTTTTTCTCTCTTTTTATTTTCTCGATCGCAGATTTTTAGGTACCTGGATTTTTGATCGGTTTTCTCATGATTATTGTATCTGAAACTCCAATTTATTAGCTTTCCCGTAGAAAATTAGGTAATCTAGATCGATAACCCGTAGAAAATGTTCCTGTTTGGAGCAATAGTATGAGATGAAAATGCACTGAACTATGAGATTGATGGAAAGACGGTCAACTGTTTGGATTGATAGGAGCTTCCAATATCGACATTTTTTTTTTTCCGGGTGGGGAATGGTCTATATATGGCTGGGCCCATCAAAACAATGGTTTGGATCACTGAACTATGAGATCAGCTTGTGGAGAACCACGGACCGTTGATAGAATCGTATGACCACCTCCCTTTTCCAGCAACATCCTATATTTCTTAAAGGGGGAAATGGGCAAGACAGTGGCACTAGGTGTGTGTCTATGTTGTAGTTGGTGGTGGGAATGTCCAAGAAGGGGGATTATAAGCACTTATTCAACGATTTCTCTTCATTCCTTGCAGATCAAAGCCTGAGAATTTATTCTCCCATATTTCTTATATTTCCGTTACTTTATGAAGTCCTTTGCTTCTTCATCTCTTTCTTCCAATAGCGTGTTAAGTCATCACATTGGGCTTCTTGAAAGCAGTTTGAGCTTATGTTGGTGCCATACAAGATGTTGAATTGGGGATTTTGGGGAATTAAAAGGTTTAGGTTAGAGGATTTTAGGGTTTGGAAGATTCAGGAATTTTGGAAAATTTGTGATTTTGGATTGGTCAGCTTGGGAGAGTTGGGTAAAATGGGAAATTTAGGGTTTGGATTTGGGAAAATTTGGAAATTGGGATTTAGACTCCAGATTGTTCATTTTTTTGTACCGCCATGCAGATGCTGTAACCTCGAATCTGATCCAATGTCTGTTGTCCGGTTGTGTTGAGATGATGTTTGAAAAAGAAAGAAGTTGGTGCAAGATGTTTGAAAAAGAGAAGTTTGTGTTTGTGAAAGATTTTTTTTTCTCGCAATTCCAAAGGATTTTATGAAGTTATTTTTTACTGAAATATTTATCGTTCGGGGGAAATATTGATGCTGCTTGATAGATTGACATGATGGATGTTTCATGTGTGCAGGCTCCTCCAACAGTGGGGAATGCAAATATCCCAAATCATAATCTTGGTTCTTCTCTTTACTACAAGGGAGTTGCTCGTAATGGGTCTCCTCCATGGCGCAATGATGATAAAGATGGGCACTATATGTTTGCAATTGGAGAGAACTTAACCTCTCGCTGTAATTCCACTCTCACCAGATCTTTTATATGTTTATTATGTTACTTGTTTTCTTATTGTTTTTTTACCACATATGAGATTGAATTAGTGGTTTGAGAGTCCCCACTCCCCATGCCTCACCCCTGCTTTCCCTTCTATCATTTTTGTTTTTTGGTTACCTAATCCAGAAAAAAGATTTTTATTTTTTATTATTATTATTTTATTTTTTATATGATACTCATCGCCTTCTTGTTGTCATTTGCAGACAGGATACTCAGCAAGATGGGAGAAGGTGAGTCATATTTGGATGATGGAACTTTATTCATCTTTGCTTGTGTCAGGGGCATCACATTTTCAGCATAATATTGATCAGCATTGGTTCTTGTTTCTATTCTCTCTTTTGCTGTTCAATGATTGAGTCTTCTTAAACTTTTAGTGGGAATTTTGATTTTCATCATTCTTGACTTTGGTTTTACTCTTTTGACTGTGTATTCTGTTTTCTGCCGCATGTGGTTACATCACTGTAGGGACATTTGGGCAAGTCTTGGAATGTTGGGACATGGAAAAGAAAGAAGCAGTGGCAATAAAAATCGTTCGATCAATTCACAAGTATCGTGAAGCTGCCATGATTGAAATTGATGTGCTCCAGAATCTAGCCAAGCATGATATTGGAGCCACTCGGTAGGACTCTGGTGTTCTACTTTCTTTCCTTTACTCTGTAGAAGCTTAAGGTGGATTCCGTATAAGTGGTTTTATTCTTTGCAGTTGTGTTCAAATACGGAATTGGTTTGACTATCGTAATCATATTTGTATTGTAAGTATTATTGGTATTTGTGATTTGATCAATTTCCGATGGCAATGCTTTCCCTCATTGCCTGAATCTTATGCGTGTTAAAACTTGCCGGTGGATTTAAATGGTTTTAACAGGTATTTGAGAAGCTTGGACCAAGCTTATACGATTTTCTCCGGAAAAACAGCTACCGTTCATTTCCCATTGATCTAGTTCGGGAGCTTGGCAGACAACTTTTGGAGTCTGTAGCATGTGTGTGGACAATCTTGCACCATTCTTTTCTCTGTTGCATTTCACTTGTTGCCGAATGGTTCAATGCTTTCTGTATTCTGTTGTTTCCACATGCTTCTCTCCTAGTAGTTGGTTACTTAGAGTTCTGCAACAATTTGCTTTGTAGACAAGTATAGCAGTTGGGGATGCTACGTTAAAATGTACCAGGCCGTGGTCGGATAATTTCTTATATTTTTGTTTGTATTCTTTATTTCTTGCAGTTATGCATGACCTGCGACTTATTCACACGGATCTGAAGCCGGAAAACATTCTTCTTGTTTCTGCAGAATATGTGAAGGTGCCTGATTACAAGGTACTTAATACATGCATTTCTAGGTTTTACAATTCCACATGAGATTTTTTATTGAAGTTTAAGCTAGTAAATCTGTTCTCCATTTTTTGTTGAAATATATCTTACCTGGCATGGATGATTTTGCACAGCTGCGGTATGTAGTTATTTGTCTTGCATCAAATAATGTGTAAATCCGAATGGCTGATTTTTATTTTACTCTTATCCTTGAAGTTTCTATCACGATCTACAAAGGATGGTTCTTATTTCAAGAATCTGCCAAAATCTAGTGCAATCAAGCTCATTGATTTTGGTAGTACAACGTTTGAGCATCAAGATCACACTTATGTGGTGTCAACGCGGCATTACCGTGCACCCGAAGTTATCCTGGGTAACTATTCCATGTTAGAAATTTCTGTGCAGATTCATCCTAAATCCTCCATTTATGCAAGGGATCACCATTGTTTTGTAAATTATCTGTTGTAGGACTTGGATGGAACTATCCTTGTGATTTATGGAGTGTGGGTTGCATTCTTGTTGAGCTATGCTCGGTGAGTTTAGTTGAGCTGGTTGTGTGTCAAATAATTTATTGATTAATGAATCCATTAATCAATAACCATTTATGTGACTAGAAGATGGGTATGGCAATGGTCACCTTTGATTGGCCCAATTCTTGATGATTGGTCCAGGAAGCCAGGCCCATGAAAGGTCTGTTTCTCCTATTCAGCCTGGCGTCTTAGTTGCTTTTGCAAGAGCTCTTTCTCATCTTTTTTAATGTTAATCCCTGCTAACATGTATCTGTTTGTGATTCTTATTGTTTTTGTTTCTTTTATATATAGGGAGAGGCCCTCTTCCAAACCCATGAAAACTTGGAGCATCTAGCCATGATGGAGAGAGTGTTAGGCCCGCTGCCTCAACATATGGCGAACAGAGCTGAGTAAGTGTGAATTGAATCACACTCTTCTTTTGAATGAGTTCCATGTGATTGGTTTCTGATTAGAGATGTGACTGGCTATTTTCTATGGTTTCTGCAGTCGGCGTGCTGAGAAGTATTTCAGAAGAGGTACAAGATTGGATTGGCCTGAAGGTGCAACTTCAAGGGAAAGCATGAGGGCAGTCTGGAAATTGCCTCGTCTCCAGGTAATCAATCACCCCCTGCACCCATTTTGTTTATCTTTTTCTTGTTCTTTCTTTCTGTCCTTTTTTTTTTTTTCCGCCAAGATTTTAATGATAATAAGGTCGTCTTCAATTTGCATCTAGCTTATAAAAATGAGAAAAAGGAAAAGAAAAAGAAAAAAGATTGTCCATGTCAATGCCAAACTTTGTGCACAATTCATGTTGTTCTATTCTGTATTATGCTGTAGTCCACAACAAGTTGGGGATTTTGTAATTGAGTTAGCAACTGAAGCAGGTTTTCCTTACAATGGAGCATTGCTGTTGTCGTTATCCAACTGAGAACCATCACTTGCCCCAGGGTGTTTGGATGTGTATCGCAAACCCAAGTTGAGGCAAATATTTCATAGAGAACCATCTTGGTTACTTTGGGTTGATCGTTTTGGATGATTGGGAAGATGGAACTGCACTTCACACATGACAGCCACCAGTTATTTGGTTAGGATTGGCCGATCTGTATGATATTTGAGTTATGCTCCATCCACGGATTGGATGGTCTGGAATCTGGATAGGTGTACATGTGTGCCTACAAGGATGAGTCACCACTATTTAAAATCAGTGGTAAACTACCACATAAATCTTTTAGAGTTCCTTACTATATATTACGGCTGCAACTTGGGTTCGGGTCACAACCGACCCAACCCTAGTTCAGTTTGGGTTTTCAAGGCCTTTTGGGTTTGTTTTGGGCTGAAAAAAGTCAACCTGATTTGAATTCAGGTTGAGCAAATTTGAATCGGGTTAAGTTGGGTTGGGAATAATCATGCGTATTTGGGTCAGGGTGGGTCAAGTGCAGAGGACTTTGGGTTGGGCACCTCAGGTTGGAACTCGGGTCGGGTTGGGTCCTCTTGAGGTCGGGGTGGGTTCATGTTATCCCTCGACCTGATCCAACCAACCTGAGTTACACCACTACTTTCTATAGGGAGGCGAGGTAGCGATTTTGCTTTTCTTGGCATTTGTTTCTCATTACGTGTGGATGACATCACCAATGAGTATAATTTCCAATGGGGCCTATTGACGGTGGGACCTTGTATGCGAATGGTCTGAATCGTCATGTGGTGGGGAGCCTTGTAGCATCTCTTGTATTATTTCCTTACAGTTTGTTTGCATCCTTTTTCTTTTAATCAAAATCCTTGTATGGAATTTTAGATGAGTTTTAACCATCATTTGAATTTTGCATTGCAGAACCTGATAATGCAGCATGTCGATCACTCTGCTGGGGATCTGATCGACCTGTTGCAGGGTCTCCTATGTTATGATCCAACTGAGCGGCTCAAAGCACGTGATGCTCTCAGACATCCCTTCTTTACAAGAGACCTCAGAAGGGGTGGCTATTCATTGTAACTTAAAATGTCTTGTCCTCCCCACCCACCCCACAAGACCCCACCTTTCCTCCTTGAGTTTACAAGCACGATTGCTGAGGAATGAACGAGGAAAATGAGGAGATGCTGATTTGTTCCAGATGAGTTGTAAGATTACTACTGTACAGGGAATGGTTTTGTAAACATTTGATTATGTTTGAAGCTGAATCCCCCCATGCATGGTATATCCATTTGTTTGTGCTGCACCGAACTAAGGACTGCATGAATTTCACTGTGTGACATGTTCGGTTGCGTTTCTTATGTTAAAATCTTCTCCTCCCGTGTGGATTTTTCTGAAGAGTCTATGTGCAGTGTCTGGTTTCAAGGACGTAGGACCAGCTTGTATATCTGATCCTTTTCCTATTTGGGTTATGCATGTGGACCGATCACGGTGCATCTCCACTGGTTCTACCTACCCGACTGTGTAGGATTAGCTGAAATTCTCTATTGTAGTTGCTCAACCACCAACTGCCCCTAGATTCACTGACTGTCACCTTTTGATCTGTGAGTAATTGCAGAAGCTTTACCGAATTGATTTTTGTGAACTATGACACCTGGATGACAGACTGGACATCAATTATACTGCAAGGTAAGATGGGCAGGTGCCTTTTTTACCCCTTTATTTATTATTTATCATTTATTTTTCAAAGGTGAGTTTCAAATTTTAGTCCACCCTAATGAAAAACTGGTTTAGTCCACCGGATTATGCATATGCACTAATACATTATGCATTGCTTTATACATCTTACCCCATTGTAATATGGTGCATTGCATGGGCCGTGTGTTGGAATACCCATGGTCCCAGAATTAATCTGGTTAGATGGATCTTTATTATGGGCATCAGTATGATCCGGGACTTCCCTTCCAGTGTTTCTCATCATGCTCAAAATCCAAGGGTGGATGATCATGAGACTCGATTAGCAATTGTGTATGTGCAATTTAGATATTGGTATGGGGAACTGCCCTTGCATTCGAGGATATCTGATAGGGGATGGCTGTGATTGTGACTTATGAGGCTTTATGGCTTCTGGTCTGTCGACACCCGGAAGCAAAATTAATCTATTGGTTAGGACCCACCAGCTGAAATTGTTATGACCTTGAACTATTGTTTGGATGAAGAGGGTAATCCCCCAGCAACATAGCGTATCAACAAGTGAGGTACCCACATTCCAAATTTTGGTAGGGGTATGCTTAAGAGCATTTTGGTAGGTGTATGCACTACCAAGGTCCAAGAGTTTTTTTGCCTTGCTTGATTGAGGGGCTATTTATGTATGGGGTTGGGAGTTGTAAGTTCTGAAAGAATTACTGAATTAGAACCGTTGGGTGGTTGTGGCCCAGTGATTGAAGTTGGCTTGAAAGCCTCGGAGGGGTGCGGCTTCGGTCCCCCTGAGGTGGGTGGATCCCTGACTGTGGGGCCCACTATAATTTATGTGCCTTACATCCATGATGTCCATCTGTTTTGACAATGCATTTTGGGGCATTATCCGAAAATTAAGCAGATCCAAATCTGGGTTAGACCACACCATAGGAATTGTGGTGATTGACCATTAAAAACTTCTTGTGGGCCACAAAAGCTTTGGATCAAGCTGATACATGTGTGGTTACTTTGTCTGGGTGATAGTGACCTTATCAACAGGTTTGATGGAAAAATGAACATTCTAGTGGCCCTGGAGAAGCTTTTAATGGTGGGTATTCAATCACCACTGTTTCCTGTGGTGTGACCACCTACAAGGTTTGGATCTGCTTTATTTCTCAAGAAGGCTAATATAAGCATTACAGCATTGGGTAGCATGTGGCCAAAAGTTTTGAATCTCGTATTTGAGACCTATCAGCATGTGCCACGTGTTGGGCATTAGATGAATTGATCAGGTTAGTCCCACTGTATACAAGTGGAATCCAATCTCTTTTTCTCATTTCCTGTTGACTTTAATAAGATCCCGGGCAACAAAAATCGCTGTTAGGTCCGTGGTCAATGTCGGTGTGACATCAGTTCCATCCGTCATTTTGCTCATATAGTCCGTATAGAATGTGGGATAAAAAATCAGGCGAATCCCCCACGCCATTGAAACCTTCCTGGCCGTCAATTACAATGCTTGTGTGGCGTCTAAACCGTTCGTGAGCCCCATCAGTCTGAAGTGAAGAACCAAATACTCGAGTGGCGCGAGCATCTTGTTCGGTCCCACAGCTTTCTTTCTGTATCACTGCAGAATCCGCCCCCTTAGCCGGGAGGGCCTCGTATGCTTGAAATCTGAGCTGTTGAAAATTCTTTGTAGCGGTCCATGAGAGATCTAGTCCATTGGCCTGTTTTGGCAGATGACAAGTTTGGGATTGAAGAGTCTTCTCGTTGCTCATCATGATTTTCTAATTTGTGACTGGAATTTCTACTGGCCAGGGAATGGGATATGCAGGATTTTGCAATTATCAGGGCTTTAGGTTCATGGTGCGGTGCATCTGATCCATTGGATTCGCTGGACCTTGGAGGCAACGTGTTGAAATTTGAGATCCAATTAGTTTGTGCATATTGTTGTTACCGTCCTTTGTGTAGCCCACTTGGGATTCGCTGCCTCTTCCACTATGGGCCCCACCTGATGCAATGCTCATGACCTCTTGTGGTTTGGCCCAACAAATCTACTTGGTTCAACTCCAAACAAACATACATTAATGAGTCCAACTGCATGCGTGTAGCAGGTACAGACGATGGATCCATAAGTATTCACCAATAACATACTCTGGCAAAAATAGCCAAGCAGGTCCCACTGATAGGGTGGCGAAACTTGAACCAACCCACCAACCTGGCCCCAAACCTAACCCGAAAAATGGGTCAAACCGAAATTAAATGGGTTGGGTTTTGATTTGTTAGGCTGGATCTGGCAAGTCTTCAATATGGTTTGTGCCATGCCATCTTGCTAGAAGCTAATTATATATGTTTTTTTTAATTAATATACCCAAATATGTTTATGATGGTTGTAATTTAATTATAATAAGGGTTTGATTTTATATTAATCAGAACATCTAACTATGCTATTATTGTTTTTATGAAGTGAAATTTTTTAAAATTAGGTTTTATATTTTTAATTAAGTGGGTTGTATTAGTGTTGGACATGATTATGAGCCTAATCTAACCTGATCTGGCTCAATCCATTGCCATCCCTAGTGGCAATTCGCCGGGTTTGTGCTGGGCCAGGCTTTGGCCAAGCTTGCTATGGGTCTATCAAATGCCCACCCTAAATAGATTAGTGGGCCATGCACGCACAAAGATATAGACATTTATAGGGAAGAAACCGTCCACTATTAAAATTCATATCTTGCCTAACGGAGTTGGGCGGGGTGGAGCCAAAATGACTAGTGCCTGAAAATTGATCAGGCCATGCATGCCAATCCAACGGTCCAAGCTAATCAGTCGAAGCTGGGTCCAAAGCTGAGTCAAGCACGCGGGATGCGTGGCCCAATTGCCACAGATTTTCATTCATCAGCTCGGCTGCTGCTTGATTTGGAATTATAGTGGGGATGGGCATGACTTGGATGAAAGAAGGCACCCACTCGTTAGTTGTGCTGCATCGTCGACTCGATGGTATGGCCCAGCAGATCGACACTGCTAGTCATAGTGACATCTCATTTTTTTGGGACATTCAGATTTTGATGTTATTCTCACTACCAGAAAAAAAGTACTTCAAAAATATTATTATAAATTAATAAGTAATTTCAAAATTCTAAATAGCAGAAATGAATTAATTTTAACCTTTAAATGTTTATTTCATTTAGATATTGTGGCTGAGGACATTATGCAGTCGTGCCCGTCTCTCCAACCACCAAACCATTATCAAAATTCAAAATGGCCTGGTTCCTCCACAGGTCATGGTAGAATAAGCTTATTCAAGTCGTCCATGTGGGGCCTACCGGAGTGTGTGTGGCATCTTGGAGCAGCTTTGATTGATCCCCGGATCCACGGAGGTGGTGGGATCCCTGACCGTGATATATGCTAGCTGTCCATTCGTTTTAAATGCTCATTTTAGGGTATGATACTAAAAATGAAGCATACCCAACTCTCATGTGGACCATAATACATGAAACAGTGGTAACTAATCATTAAAAACTTTTCATAGGCCACGAGTTTGGGATGAAGCTGATATTTGTGTGGTCTCTTCATTCAGATCTTTGTAACCTCATCAACACATTGGATAGAATAAACATTCAGTGCGATTATGCTAAGAAACTTTATTGATTATGAAACTCTTGTTACATACTTATTGATATGGAATGTAATCTACGGATCATAAGTAGTGCGATTATGCTAAGAAAAGTAAAGAAAACCGATTACGCTAAGAAACGTAAGTAGTAAAATGAAAAAATGATAAGCTTGTGAATTAAATGTAGATTTGATTTGGTTGGTGCTAGACCTGTTACACTAAGAAACATAAAATACTTGGAATGTAAAAATGGATTAATTACATTACGAAATGCAATGAAATTTGTAAATTAAAAAGATAAATTGATTTTGTTTGTTATTGTTTGGTGTTGAAATCCCTTTTTTGTGGAATTATCTGGGTGCTCCACTTCCTGACGGTTATAATAATTATCTAAATACTATTAATTTTTCAGAGAGTTCTCTACTTTCTCTTATTGACATGTGGTATTGTGGCTTGCATATAGAGCCCATTCTCTCACGTATGGTAGTTACAACAACTGCATTAACTAAAAAATAAAGATCCGCCGCTCCTTTTGGCTTCAGACACAATCAGCCACTGTCCCTGTAATGCAAACCTGCAATCAGCCACTTTTCCAAGGGCGCCAACTCAATCATCCACTTTCCTCATTGCAAAATTGCAATCTGCTTATGTAATCGGCCATTATCCTGATTCTGCACGGTAATCAGCAACTGAGTTCGGCTATTCTTCTACTTCTGACCGACTACTCCAATGTCGGTCACAAACAAGATACAACAGACAGGTGTCCTCGAATCAGAAGTTAGGATTGTCCAATAAACAATGTATTGTATTTAGCGGGGTGAGCTTGAGTTAGTGGATGCCACGTATGCAGTTTTTTTTTATTGCACGCGTTTCAAGCGTCGTACACTGCACGAGTATCTTAGAGTACTCAGCTTACTTTCTTCATATTGATAGGGATGTGAATGCGAATGTCAATATTCAATGAACCATGTGACTTGCTTTGCTAAGCATGGGTTTTTTATATTCACGGTCCAAATGCCTCGTGAGACTCATGCTCGCTAGTATGACGAGGCATGTCGGTCGCGGGCGTTAATTAGTTGTTACCCTGAGAATAGCTTAGTGGGTGTTACTCCTACCGTATAGCCTACATGGATGATATTTTGTATATCTACTCTGTACATCCGTTTCTACAGCTCATTTTAGGATGAGGTTCTAAAAATTATGCAGATACAAATCTCAAGTGGACCATATTACTAGAAACAGTGTGATTGAGTGCCTCATCATTAAAAATTTCAAAGAGCCCATCGTGAGATTTTGATAATGTTTATTTGCAATCTAAGCTCTTGATAATGTCAATATTGTCTTGATGAAGGGAATATATAAATATCAGATTGATCCAAAACTTTTGTGGCCCACAAAACGTTTTTAATGGTTATTCATCACTGTTTCTAGTGGTATTGTCCACCTGAGATTTGGATCTTCTTAGGGTTTTGGATCACATCCTAAAATGATATGAAAATCAAATAGACAGCATAGATATATAAAAAATACATCAATATGGCCCCACACGGTAGGGGCAACACCCACTAAGCTGTTCCCCGGATAACATTTAATTCACGCCGTCGGCCACAAGAGTGGATTAGGTGAGACCCCGGATCCACCGTGGTGGGTGGGACCCTGACTGTGGGGCCACTGTGATGTATGTGACTACATCCATGCCGTCCATCCTTATTGAAAGTTCATTTTAGGGCATGATCCAAAAAATGAATCAGTTCCAAATCTCAGATGGGCTATGCTACAGGAAAGAGTGCTGCTTGACCATTAAAAACTTCCTGTGGGCCAAAAAAAGCTTTGGGTCAAGATGATATTTATGTGGTCTCTTCATCTGGATGTTTGTGACCTTATCAACAGGTTGGATGGAAAATAATGGCAAATAAGCATTTGGGTGAAATCCATGAAGTTTTCGATGGTAGAGATTCAATCATGACTTTTTTTATATGTGGTCCACCTAAGATTTGAGTCAGCTTCATTTTTGGTATCACACTCTAAAATGATATTTCAAAATGGTTGGATGGTGTGAATTTAAGACACATACATCACTGTGAGCCCCACCGTCAGGGGTCCCACCCACCTTGATGGATTGGGGGTCTCACCTAATCCGCTCCACACCCAAGACACCGTGGGGCCATTATGATGCATTTATTGTACATTGACGCCGTCCATCCATTTTTCCAGATTATTTTAGAGCATGAGCCCAAAAAATGAAGTAGATCCAATTCGCAAGTGGACCTAGGGTCGGATATGGGTCGGATTAGTGATGATCCGTATCCGATCCGATTAAGGATATATCCGACCCGAATCCGATTCAGATCATAAGTACATGATCCGAACCCGACCCGTTTAAATATATTGAAATCCATTTTCGATCCGAATATGATCCGACCCGATATCCGAATATGATACCGCCCAAGAGACGAAGGAGACGGCTGGGATTTTTTTGTTGTCGTTTTTTTTTTTTTTTAATCAGGTCATTAACGGGCTGGATCAAGGTTGATCAGAATCCGACCCGAATATTAAACGGATCATCTTTGGATATCCATATCTGACCTGAATATTAAACGGATCATCTTTGGATATCCGTATCCGACCCGATTATCCGATTATTGATCCGAATCTGATTAAATCGGATCGGATACGGATCAAGATCCGTGCTGTTGACAGCCCTAGGTAGACCCTACCATAGGAAACAGTGGTGATTGAACACCCTACTGTTAAAAACTTCCTAGGAGCCACTGTAATGTTATTTGCAATTGAACTTGTTGATAAGGTCATATAAACTTGGATGAAGAGAAAACAATATCAGTTTTGTGGCCTATTAATGGTCAATCACCATGGTTTCTAATGATATGGTCCACCTAAGAATTGGATCTGCTTCATTTTTGGGCTCATGCTCTCTAAAATGATCTGAAAAACGGATGGACGGCCTGGATATAGAATATATGCATCAAGATGTGCCCCACGGTAAGGGCCGCACCTAATCCGCTCCCTTCAGTCACTGGCGTTTGCAGAGTATGAAAGCCATACAGTTGCCTTGTAGATGGACGTGGATTACCTGCTCTGTGGGGCCACCATGATGTTTGTGTTTTATCCATGTTGTCCATTTGCTTTGCCAACTTATTCCTAGCATGAGCCCAAAAATGAGACAGATACAAGGCTGAAGTCAGATCACAACAGGGCATAAGAGGGGATTGAATCCTTACCAACGACTCCTCAATATTGGTCCCAAGAATTTAAAATATCTTAAACTCAAGTGGGCCACACAGTAGGCGACATTGTAAAATAATACATTAAAACTCTAAATTCACGTGGCACAGTCCACTTGAGCTTTAAAATAGAGTAAATTTTGGTCAAATTTCAGCTATACTCTTGGACTTTAGCTTTTGAATTTAGGTCATCTAACATATATGACAAATGCCACTTTATATGATGTAAAGATAACAAATAAAAATTCTCAATTGGATTATTTTAATTTAGGCCCTTTTGCTTTGAACATGAATAGTCACTATAGTATTGATCTTTCTATAATCAGTGGGTTGAAATATTCAATTCTAGAGCCTTAACGAATAGATGTTTTGTGTAATTTAAAAAGGTCCAATTCGGATGGCTGGAAAATGCCATGATTCAGTTGAGCCCCACAAAGGAAATAATTTGGATGGTGATCATTGCCGTGTATGCTGTTTCTAATTATGGGTCCACGTGAATCAAGGATGAGGCTGAGTTTTTGGCCCTGAGCCCAACATGGGTTGATTGACCTTAGGGTCGAGGTGGATTTCACTTAAATGCTATGGTGGGGCCCAATGGGGTAACCCCTTTTCCTTCTCTCCCTATCATTACTAACACTAATTACACATTAACTAATAACCAAATTTGAAGTTGGTTAGATGTCCAACCGGTCGGACTTGAATCTCTCTCTCTATATATAAACTGTGGGGCCCACCGTTTGTATGACATCTCGTCCGTCTAGCAAGATTGTCCCACCATAAAAATAGTAAGCCCTAAAAATCAAGAAGACCCAACCATGAAAATGGGATGCTTAAGGTAAATATAGGAGTTTTTAAGGTGTTGTTTCATGGTTTTCTATGTTGTACCTTACCTAATGGTTAGATCAACTTGCTTTTTGGGGCATCTCATTTTCATAATGGGATAATCTTGGTGGACGGGCAAGATATCACACAAACACCATAGTGGGCCCACACGCCAACTAGTTACACGTTCAACTAGTTGTGTGTGAGCATTACTCTACACAAACACACACAACAACGTGTATGCATTAAAATATCCACCATAATCTGGTCCTAATGTAGTCCTGATCCAAAGTGATTCAACAGGTGGCCCGACAGCGAGGGGATTAGGTGCAGCTCGGCCTCACCCAAGACGGTGTGGCCATTACCGTTGGGCCCACCTTCATGTATGTATACTATATCAATGCTGTCCATCCGTTTTTTCCAGATCATTTTAAGGTCTGAGCCCAAAAATGAAATAGATCCAAATCTCAGGTGAACCATACCATAGGAAACAGCTCTGATTGACCATTAAAAACTTCCTCTGGTCCATTAAATCTTTGGATCAATTTGATATTTGTTTTTTTTTTTTTTTTCCTTTCATCTAGTTTTGTGTGACCTTATCCGTGGGCCCCCAGAAAGTTTTTAGTTGTGGGGCATTCAATCACTACTGTATCCTATAGTATTCTCCACTTGAGAGTTGTATCTGCTTCAATCTTTTTTGGCTCATGCCCTAAAATGATGTGGAAAAATGGACGTGGACAGAATGGTTGTAGAATACATGCATCAAGGTGGGACCCATGGTAAGGGCCACACCATCTTGGGCGAGGCTGGTCCGCACCTAATCTGCTCCCCACACTACATGTAGGGCTCTCAATGGGCCGGGCTGTCGGGCTGGGCCTGTTCAAAATTTCAATTATGGCAGGCCCTAGCCCGACCCATTGACAGCCCCAACTACATGTGTCCTGGCTGGCAAATATTAGCCAAGCATGCGTGTGAGAGGTGTGCACTAATGCTGACTTACATGCCACACTAGTGTCAGCATGGAATGATAGGTTCGAGATCCCAAGGATTATTACTTTATGCATTAATCAAGCATCTCAAGGGTTCTATACTCTAATATAAAAAGAGAGCTGATCTAGTCCTTTGTTGATTGATTAGGGCAATTGATTTCAAAATTATTAAGTTTACCCTTATTTTTAGCACACCTTTATGGATCAATGAGATATTGCCATGTGTTGACACTACGTGTTTAATAATGACGAAATCGTAATTGCACTTGATGATATCTTTCACCCAATATCTTTTAACGGCATGCACTTGCCAAAAGTAAAGTAGCACATAACCATGTCAAGCCTTAGAAAAGATGAAGTGACGAACAACACGTAGCCTTAATTCATATGACATATATGACCAAGGCAGCATGCTCAGCACGTATATAAAAGATCCACCAATGTAAAGATCTTATTATAGACTCAGATATGCTTAGTAAGGCCGTCTCTTACAATCTTTTTAATATGAAAGATCTTTCTAGAAATGATCGGAGCTCTCGTAACGATTACGGAGATTCAAGAATCAGACCAACATTTGAATAGATGGGAACTAGTGGATTGGGTCTTGATCGAGATCTAGCGAGACTAATCTTATAAGGTCCACGGATCTCTACAACCACACCGACAAAAGATCTGAAAGCAATTTCTGATATTTGAAGATCTCTAAGTAATGCGGGATGATAAGAGAACAATCGAGCATCATGGTCATTAAAGATCCTGTGTCGGCAAAGAAATCTAGCTAGGGTTTCACCGCCTCCGAAAAGCTATATAAAAGGAGAGCGTGACAAAGAACCTGAGAACCACGCTAAACATAGTCAGTTTACACAACGCAATACTGTTTTTATTTTATCTTAGCTTAGTTTTCATCCCCTTACTTATGTCCAGCTATGTTGCAGAACATTCGATGTTTAGTTTAGCTTGGATTATTACTGTCCAGCGTCATCATTGCAGTACGCTCAAGAGTAACATAAATATTCGCAACCTTCTGTTGTTGGATCTCAATCAATCGAGTCCTCACTTGGAAGATCAAACCCTGGTCACATCTTGTTGACCATTCGCCTAGATTGTTTGTTCACTATAGACGATTCATGCACTTATCTCTCATTTTTATTTTTCTTCTCTAGTTTATTTATTTCTCTATCAATTGTATTGAGTACTACTTTTAAATCAATAAAATCGACATTGTTTTTAGCCTCTTTTATTTAAAATTTGTCCATCTTCATTACATTGAGAAATACATGAGCTGTAATTACTGGCGAAAGAATACATTCTTAAGGCACAAGGCAAAAAGAATCTATTAGGAATGACTAACCCCTACCCTTTTACAAATCACCTAATCACTGTTAGAACTGGTAGTTAGAGGGTGATTAAGTTACTGAATTCGATCTTAAACAATCCATCTCAACGCGGGGGCCACCAATGTTCAATCAAACTTAAGTCGAGTATGACTTTATCA
Source organism: Liriodendron chinense (assembly GCA_003013855.2). Taxonomy (NCBI): domain Eukaryota; kingdom Viridiplantae; phylum Streptophyta; class Magnoliopsida; order Magnoliales; family Magnoliaceae; genus Liriodendron; species Liriodendron chinense. The sequence continues at coordinate 297,150 of ML058538.1, read as the reverse complement.
TGCCCGCACTTTCCTAATTGCACACATTAAGCTAATACAAGCCCTTGCTAACACATGTGGCCTCTTGTTTGATTGAATTGCTCAAACACATTGTAGATCCTTTTTTTTCTTTTCTATTAATAATCTCTCGATTATTATATTGTGATTTTTTTTTAACTTTCATATGTAGATAAATAAATTAGAAATGACTGAAAGTGATTGGAGTAGTTTGATACGATACCGTGTCATGCTATGCGCTTTGTAGAAGCTTGACAGAGCTACTAGAACTATGTCTAAGTCCTAGAACAAGAGAGAGGGGGGGGGGGGGGGGGGGGGGGGGGGGGGTGAATATGACCATTTTAAAATTTATGCTTAATTAAAATCTTATTATTGAATTATCTTTTAATTAAGTAATTAACACTTGGACTTCCAAGCCCAAGTGGGTCCAATCTCATAGACTACTAAAGATGTTATAATTCAAGCATCTAGTACACTAAAGCTATTTAGCCTAATTAAGGTGATTGATCAATACCATGCATAATTAAGTTAAGCAACATGAACAAAGATACAAATGATTTAACTAAATAAGTTACCTAATCTATGCAACTATATAGACTATGTAAGATCAATCATATAAGCTCAAGTCTACAATACTAGTGAAAATATATCTTTTGTGTGTGTGCGCCTATCAAGTGCATAGCATACATCTCATTCAAGCATTCATATAATTAATAATTAAAAAGATAATTCATGAATAGAAATGTGCTCAAATGACAATAACAAACACAAGCATATATAGTGGTTCAGTTTTCCTACTTCACTCTTAGTTTTTATACTCATCCCTTAAGCACACCATATTTTACTAGGGAGTTTAAATTAGGTTTTCTCCCAACTTAAGTGTTTTAAATTGGTTCCACCTTACCGGCGAGTTTAACAAGGTTCCTCTCAACCTATGACGTAAATTTATTGGTTCATCTCTCAACCTATATGTTTATGGGTTCCATCCAACTAAGGAGTTTAACAAGGTTCCTTCCAACCCTTCAGCCCTACTGAAGAACCTAGCGTACACTCCTGTTAGAGCCTCTCTTTGGAGACTTGGTCGAGTTTGATTCCAAACTCTCACACTAATCTTCTACAAGGAAATAGTGCAACCTGACTCTTATAATATGACACTTACTTGTCGGATTGAGTTCCTTTCGTAGCGTTGCTTGGGTTACTTGATCTTCGCTCTCCCGTGCTTAGTTAGCTCGTCGTCACTCCCCCGATCATGTTGCTGATCCATTATCAATGCCTCAGCTCCTACAATTAATCACCTCGCATGTTGTGCTTTTTTGAGATGCCTAAGGTGATAAGAGATATGTTGAATCTTCTACAATAGGTTGTGTGTTGCAAGCCTAGACGGATTCACCTATTTGGATCTCTAGAGAGGTTAAGACAAATGATATACGTATGGTGTAGGTGTCTAAAATATTTAGAGATTAAGAGAGAGTAAGTTCATCTTCATATGAGCTTTGAATGCTCTATCTTATAATGAATCACAAGGAAAATGACTTGGAAATAGTAGGATTAGAGCCTAATAATGTGGGTTATGTGGGTGACTTCTAATGCTCTCAAATCTCTCTCTACCCTTCAAATCGAGCCTAGTCTTTTAATAAAGAAAGCTTCAACGGATAGAAAATGGCTAGCAATGGCTAGATGACGACCGGTTGTAAAGGGCTTGCGATCGGTCGCATTTAATTTACGATAAGTTTAAATATAGCCAACTTTTAAAGAAACCTTGCTGACCTAACTGTGGTCCCAAGCGATCGGTCTCAGGGTATTAACGACCGGTTGTAACTGACCTACGACCGGTCTAATTTGGCCTTCGATCGGTCATATTTTCAGGTCATGTTGTTGACCTGATTTGGACCCTGGCAACGGGTCTCCTTGTCCCTGCGACTGGTCGCACAGTGTTTACGACTGGTCCTCAGCTAAGTCGCTTGACCTCTTTGAGATGTTGTTTTGCCTATATTTTTACAGCAACTCAAGTACCTCTAAGACCTTCATTTGAGTGGTCTTTTAGGACACCTAAGGCTATTCTAGGATGATTAAAAGTATACCTATTAGGTCAAGTCATATAGATGATTTAGTTTTGGTTAAGGTTTAGATTCAAGCGTTTTGGCTCACTGAGGCATCTCTGATTTACCTGTTTCTTTTTTCTTGATGCAGTTATTCACTTGTGTCATCGGTCTTCATTTTTTTTAGGCTCAACCAACACCTAGACACTGAGGATCTATATAACAGATAAATAAGGTGTACTAGTATGCCACAGAAAAGTGCACTAACAATGACATCTCCTATGTCATTGATATCATCGTATCAATCAAATGCTATATCTTGTGACACTAAAGGGACATTAAAATGAATGAAATTTGAATTTTTATGAATATTAAAAGAGCATTGAATTAATAAATTTTGAATATGTATATAATAAAATGAAATATAGATTTGAATTTTCCTATGAAATAAGGTATAGAACAAACCGAATATTTTGTATAGGATTCACATGTGGAACTAATGTTTAAAATATCATAGCCTAAAAATTCGATGTCATTAAGATCTTCTTCCATTGAATACTCCCTCTTATGGCATTGGAGGGATATTACATGAATGAAATTTGATTTTTTACTATACTAAAGAGTTAAATGAATGCAATTTGAATATTCATGGCATTCAATGAAATAGAGCCACTTTGAGATTTCTAAGAGACGACACATGGAACAAATCCTTTGGAAGGGGATGAAAGGAATATTTTGTACAGGATCATAAGTGGAACCAAGGTTTAAAATATCTTAGCATTAAAAAATAGGATGAGGTGACGCCTAAAGGAGATTAAAAAAGAGAGAATAGAAAAGGGGAAAAAAGAGAGGTTTTAGACTTAGATTTTCTTTATTTCCTATAATATGTGCCACTTGAGTTTTGCATGTTAAGGTATGCCTGATTCATGGTTTATATGCCCACACGCATCGTGGTGTGCCATGAAAAGGCTACCGAGACTGGTACTAAGTGTAACACTATCTTGAAAATGGGTAGGAACCATATGCTTTACATGTGGCATGCACTTGTGTATAGTTATCCAAACTATTCAATTTGTAGGTCCCATTGTGAATGCACTTCAAAATTTAAATAAGACTGATCAAGCAATCTTAATCGTGCCATTCATAGGCATCAAATAAATGATTTTAAAATGAAATAATAAGTGATTTAAATTCCAATGGTAAAATTAGTTGGTTGCTATCATTTTCTCAATGTAACTTCTAGGTTATTTGTGTAAGACTCCTACTAGGTGGACCACACATAATTGTTAGTTTTGATTTAACTACTGGATTATTCAAATTGAGTGATCTGATGTGATCCATTAAAGTTGCGATCATTACAGATAGGTTTGAAATAAGATGCTTAAACTATGGTCTCTATACACAATTATTTAGATGGATATAAAAACCTATGGTGCAAAGATTGCAGATGGGAGAAGTGTGATGGGTAAGCTTTTCTACTCTCTCTCTCTCTCTCTCTCTCTCTCTCTCTCTCTTTTTCTTTCTATAAATACATGTCTTTATTTCCTCACCAACATAGACAGAAAATCTTAATTTCTTTGAAAGATTTTCATAAGCGTGTAAAGCTTGAAAGATTAAGCATTCTCTCTCAGCAACATCGCAATATTGGGTTTGTTATATATATATATATATATATATATATATATATATATAGAGAGAGAGAGAGAGAGAGAGAGAGAGAGAGAGAGAGAGGAATGCTAACCAGTGCACTCGTGAGAGAACTCGTGAGCACTTTTCTTAGCTCATCACACATGATGTGAGCCCAAAATCTAAGCCATCTATGTGATGCAGCACCCTAAAAAACCCCTAGGGCCCATCTTTCAACTTAAACCAAAACTTTGGTAGGCCATGGAAGAAGGAAACAGTTTCCTCCCTTGATTTGCCTCTTGCTTTCTGCTGCGCCCCACCAGAGTTTTGGATCAGGTTGAAAGATGGGCTCCAGGGTTTTTTGGGGTGCTGCATCACATGGACGGCTCAGATTTTGGGCTTACATCACGTGTGATGAGCCAAGAAAAAGTGCTCATGAGTCTCTCTCACGAGAAGTGCCCAGGTGAGCATTCCCCCCCCCTTCTCTCTCTCTATCTCTCTCTCTCTCTCTATATATATATATATATGCACACACAATCCGTTTATTCCGTTATTTATATTACAATTTGAATCCTCTACCGCCACTCTTACTTGTTATATAGACATTTGAAGAATCACCACTATTTGTCCAATTGCAATAAGAGTTTCCACGCCATGTACTTAATTCAAATGAAGTTAGAATTTTGTTTCCCATATCCATCAATTGGGACAACTCATGAAACTAGGTTATTACTTATTAGAGTAACTCAATTGTGACATTCTCAGACCGTATTATATGCATTTATTGTGCTTCTTTTCTCATCCGTTCATCCATTAATCACGAATGACATAAGAGACGATATCACATGGATGGGGCCCACTTGTTGGAATTGAATCCCATTGTGTATTGTCCCATCGTATTATGGTATCAAAACAGTCATGATCAATACACTGAAATCGATTTTTAGCTCTTGGTTGTGTAGGACCCACTTAAGAAGATCTGGCCTAAAAATCAAGAAAGGCGACTAGTCAGGTGGTACTATGTGGATGTCGACTGTCCTTTAACCCAAAGCTCCGTGGTGGACCACCATGATGGTTGTGTTACGTTCACTTCATCTATCTTTTTCCTCATCTCATTTTAGAACATGAGCCCAAACATCAAGGAAATCCGAAACTAAAGTGGGCCATGCCACAGGAAATGGTGGGGATGAAGACACTTGTCAACACCCACCATTAAAACCTCCGTAAGGCCCACCATGAAGTTTCTATCCCATCCATCCTGACCATAAGGTGATTGCCATCTAGATGAAGGAAATCGTAAATATAACCTTGATGCACAACTTTTGTGATCCCACTATAATTTCAAATGGTCTCGTATAGTCCACTTGGGTTTTGGATCCCCTCCTGTTTGGGCTCATTTCCTATAAGAAGCCAATGAAACAAACAAAGACCGGATATAACACAATCATCACGGTGGCCTCCGCCTATATTGTATTGAAGTTGATGCTGGCACAACACTGTTGCATTGAATTTGATTAGACAGGCAACTGTTAGAGATAAGGCCATGTTAAAACCGTAGCCCATCTTTGACCACTGCTGCCATAAAATTCAATCCAACTAAGTCAAGCTAGTACTCAATCTAGGTCACATCACATCTACCTAACACACCTTTTCATTGAAATTAAAATTATATAAAAAAAATTAAAAGCCTATTTCCAAAAAGCAATAAAATAAAAGCATGTTTCTAATTTGCTGCACCCAAGTTTATCATGACATTTTGATAGCAAATATTTAATATGCATTAGCAATTACTGTGAAATTCATATAAATTAGAATTACAAGTTGCGTTTGGCAGCCGGCAATAAAAAATCATTAAAATTTGACATTCCAATAATCAAAATTACTAATGTGTTTAGCAGCCTTGTATTTATGAATGGGTGATAAATGATAATAATCATGAGATTTTATAAAATGAAATCACATAGTTTTATTAATTTATCAATAAAAGAAAAAGGCCTTTCGACGTATTTGATGCAAATTACATCAAAGTCTTGATCACCACTTATTGGTAGTGATTCATGCTCCCAACTCCCAAGATGACCCCTAAACATTTGTAGGGCATGTTTGGCGCATGGTATTAGAAGGGATGGGATGGTATTAGGTGGGATTAACTTCATTTATTGCACAATGATTACATGTCTGGTAATCTCATGGTATTTCCATATTCATTCCCATGTTTGGAATCAGATACTTACCATGGGAAAACCATTGGATTAAGCAAAATCCCGTTTGGCGGACCATGAAATTGCAATCAAAGGACCAAATTCACAACGGATGTCCGTCACTTGAACATGTATATAACCATAGTGTCATGTATAAAGGACTTATATGGATGGACGACATGGATAAAACACATGCATCAATGTGGGGCCCACGTGTGTGGGATTTTGAAATCTCATGGAAATCCCATATGGCATCCAGTGCAATTCCATCCCACCTAATCCCAAGCCTCCCATCCTTCCCAAACATCACATGGAATTTGCACAGAACCAAATGCAATTCCATCCCACCAAATCCCATCTAATACCATGCCCCAAACACCCCCTTATGTGGTATATAAAGGGCCTTCAATTTTAACAAGTGGGCCCCACGTATTTGTAATCTAGACCATTGGCATGTTGGTACCACGGTGGATATGTTATTCTCCAAATTTTCTTGATGGTAAGAAAATTGACTATTTGATTCATGACCCTACAGATAGATGGTTAAGAAGACAATAACAAATGGTCCGCATCCATCTGAAAAAGGTTCTTAATATTGATGGTTGAGATCTTCTAACTAGGAAGATTATTAGAGACTTACATGGTCGAAAGCAACAAACTGATGGTCTGGATTATGTAACCATTGGCCCCATTTATCAGAATTCCTCCTATTACATGGCAGTGGGTTCCCTTGCAGAGTTGATACAGTAGGTGTAGAACCCCAGTATGGTAGAACCATCTCTTCACAGTACATGTGGGCAAGGTGATATATCAATCTGGTCCGTCCATCTATTAAAAACCAGCATGGATGGCTTACGTGTCAAAAATCAAACATATTAGACAGCCCTATCTATTACTATTGTTCAATTGACCCCACTGAATATCTGACCGTTAAAAATTCCATTTTCGATTATTGAATCATTAACCATCCATACTAATACCAGCTAGATGGACGGACCTGATTGATGCATCACCCTGACACCTATATGCCTCAATTACTGAATCATGGTCCCCATCGTTGGTCCCTCAATTTGGACGGTTTAATCTGCAAGAACGCATGTCACATGGACGGAGCGGATTGCCCGTGGGGCCTACAGAGACGTCCGTGACTAATCCACTCCGTCCATCTGTTTTGAAAGACGACGATTCTAAAAATCAGGAATATCCAAAACTCATGTGGGCCACACCAACAAAGCAGTGGGAACAGCAACGTCCACCGTTGAAACCGTCCTGGAGCTGACCATGATGTTCATATGCCATCCAAACCGTTCATTGAATTATTACCACTCAGATAAACTGTAGGAACAACAAATATCATCTGATAAAAAACTTCTGTCGTTCAATCCCCACTGTTTCGCGTGGTATGGCCCACGTGAGTTTTGGATCTGCCTGACTTTTAGATTTTTTTGATATTGTGGTCTTCAAAACAGATGGACGGAGTGGATTTGTCACGAACATCTCTATGGCCCCACACAGTTCTGGGCACAGATATATCTCTGTACCCGGGGTCACAGGCAATACGCTCCCCACGTGGACAGCATCCGGCTGCCTGCGTATCAACCACAATGCTCTGCCCGAGTATCAAATACCCCCACCTACACTTTTCGTCGTACGTCATTGCGGAGGTTGGTAAGCAATAATGGTACGGAAAAATTCCTGCTTGGTTGGGGCCAGCCCGCCGGGGGATTCTTTTCTTACTCCGGCTGAGTATGATGATTCATACGCACGCATTCAGCTATTCTACGTAGGCCGACCTGATAGTAAACCATCCAAATCGTGGGACCCACTTAGGTATGTTGAAATGATGATACCAGATTGAATTGATAGTCCTCAACGGTGATTAATTAACATCTGTTTTTTTATTTTTTTTATTTTAATTCTATTCGATTGGATGACTGCCAATCTTGGCTTTGAATGCAACGAATTCCAAGGTTGCCAAGTTTACCAACTGACCGTTTGGCAGCTCAGTTTTGGATGAATTTGGTGATAAAGGAATTTTTCATAGATGTTTTTTTTGCATTTATCTATTTATTTTTATTTTTTTTACAGCCACATAGAATACATTTAATAAAAGTGTCCTTAGGCTACTAACGTAGTGTACAAATGGCATGCTAATAATACTCCAAGGAATCCGGATCCTCTGAAACCGAGCAGAGAACCTATGCTTCCGCTGCTCTGATAGGTCTCCCCATCCTGATTGTGTCAGAGCATATCAGCTCTGACACTGTCAGGCTCATCTGGACCAATCAGAGAAATGACGAGCAAAGTTCCTCTGTTTGGTTTCAACAGAGGATCTGGACTTTACTCCAAAGCAATCTAATTATCAATTGCAGCGCTAAAATCACATCAGTCAAATGATCATCCTAACGGTTCAAGTATAGGCAATCATAATGGACGGTTAAAAAACATTGATGAGTTGGTCCTTATCATTCTTACGCTTCTGGCCCACCTGAAGCTCTGAATTTGGTCATTTTTCCTCGGAATATATATATTTCAATGGTTTATTGCAATCATTTTATTAAAAATCATAAAAGTACAATAATTTGAAATATTAAAAAAATTTAAAATATTAAACCTGATCTATATTATCAAATTCAGGTTCCTTCTGAATATATTAAAGATGAGTCACTCTCAAGTCCAAACGTAGACCACATCTTGCAGTCCACCTAATGAATTGCTTCCAACCTGTTAAGTTCCTGTGACATACAATCCTCTTAGTAGGTTGGCCCCACCATGAGTATCATCTAGTGCAAACATCAGCCATATCCAATCATTAAATGAGCCACAACATAGAAAACATTATATAGCGATTGATTAATAGCAAAATACAAGTGTGATGTACTGGGTCAGTGGATGCAGTTGATTTTTTGTATGAACTATTCCTCATGGTGGGCCAACCTATTAGGAGGATTGGATGTCACAAGCACTTAATAAGTTGGAAGAAATCCATTGGATGGACTACAAACTGTGGTCCAACTAGTTGGACTTGAGAGCACCTATTTTTTAATGCATTCAAATATAAATTTTAAATTCCAATGCATTTTAATTACAAACTATCACATACAAATGATGATTTAGAATCACCTTGATTTCAATGTAATTGTAATTTGGATTCCAATGCATTCCAAATACATTCTCCCTCATTGCCTTAAGTTTTTGTGTATAAGTATGAATTGTTGAACTCCTTTAAAACATTAAAGTTAATTTTAAGAGGGGCACACTTTTGTTAAATGAGTGCGAGTGGGACAGAAGCTGATGAGCTGGTCCACATGCCTTGCATAGTCATTACTGGTCCACTGTTGTGTAGTTTGAGCGCATTGGAGGGAATTGGGTGAGGCTAGGCTCACTAAATACCTTAAGGGCATGACATGGCGATGTTTGATTGGGCCAGCATAATGTGATGTTGGCTGAGTACATGTTGTTGAGAAAACCGACAGCAGAAGAGGAAGCCAAACACGATGAGTAATGCGAGATCAAATGAGAAACAATATGAAATCAAACCACACACAAGCATTCACCACAAGAGAATCCGAATTTACATGGAAAAACCCCTCAATGGGTAAAAAAATCACAACACAAAGCGATCCACTATGATTAACAGAAGATTACAGAGATCGACAGCCCACAAGCAAGGAATATAGAGAAAACCCAAGTTCACTCTCTGACAAACACCTCTCCTCTCTTCCTAATGCAATTAGGAAACCTTAGACACCTTAGGATACCATCTAAGTCCGGATTATAACTCCTTAAATAAGCAAAAAATCGAAAATAGAAACATCTTACCATTACCGCATATTGTGCAAGATAACTGCGCGCACAGCCGACCGATCGGCCAGCGCACAAAACAGTTCAGGGAGTTCACGCCACACGCTGCCTCACTGCCGACCGGTTGCCTGACTGGTCGGAGCCCCCTGACGACCGGTCGGAGGCACCACAGAGAACATGTCCAGCCTTCACTGTGCATCTGGGCTATGTGGCCAGACCGATCGCCCGAACGGTTTGAGCACCCAAACCGTGTACGACTTTGAAGACTATCCAATAATATCCACCGAGGCTTTAAATGACGAATCAACAACATCCTCACAACGTCATCTCATCTTCAATCATAGCTCTACCACTTTTCGTGCCACCATTGACTCTAACATTGTACATTCAAGCCCTTTCCCACTCTTCTCATTTGGCCCTTGGGCCCTTGCCACATACGAGCAACCGTGGATCTCGCTGCCGATCCAGCAGCTTCATCGTGAATTGTGCTCCCGATCAACATGTAAAGATTGCCACACCTCCATGCCTTCATACACATGAGTGCCCCTTTAACACTTCACAACAACGATCGTAGCCGATGAACACGCACCCTTTCTCCTTGAGTGCACCAAGAGAAATCACATTCATCTTCATCTTAGGGACGTGCTTCATATCTTCCAAGACTCGTTCGATCCCATCGAATATCCTGATGCGCACCATACCAATATCCACAACCTTATGAGCGTAGTCATCGCCCACAAACACCGATTCACAACCATATTCCCTGTATGTCGTGAATGAACTCCGGTTAGGACAAACGTGACATGAAGCCCCTGAATCTAAGATCCACTCACTACCGTGAGATCCCTTGCCAGATATAGTCAGGACTTCACAAAGATCGCCACCGTCCTCTATGGTATTGGCTCCCTCTCCAGAAGAATTTTCATACCTCTCTTGCTTCAACTTGGGATTCTGACAATCCTCTCTCATGTGGTCCTCTTGACCACAATTCCAGCACTTCACCTTAGCCTTCCCTTTGCCCTTGGCCTTAGATCCCGATTTCGAATATCCTCCATGCTCAGAACTTCTTCCCCCTCATAACCAGTGCCTCTGAGGAATAACAAGAAGTCACGTCACTGCTTTTCTTTCTCATCGCCTTTGACTGGAGGGCTGAGATAACAGTCTCGACGTTTATGGTTTCCCTCCCTGCGCACACAGAGTCCCTGAACGACTTATATGAATCTGGAAGAGAATTCAATAGGATGCATGCTTGATATTCATCCTTCATCGGTTCATCGATCTCCACCAACTTGCAAACCAGCCTATTGAACGTGCTTAAGTGGTCCTCCACTTTCGTTCCCTCAGCCATCCTTAAGATGAACAACTGCATCAACATGTACATGCGATTCTCTAGAGACTTTTTGGCATAAATCTTCTCTTGCTTCGCCATCGTTTCAGCCGCAGTCTTCTCCTTCATGACATGATAGAGAACATCATCCGTAAGGTTTAACAGGATTGATGTTCTAGCCTTCTTGTTGAGCCTCGTCCATTCATCATCTTTCATAGCCTCGGGTCACTTTCCAAGAGCTTCATCAAGCCCTTGCTGAACTAGGAAGGATTCAACCTTCACCTTCCATAAGCTTAAAGTTATTTTTGTCGGAGAACTTCTCTAACTCGAACTTTGTGCTTGATCCCATCTTCTCATCTCAGATCCGAATTCTATTCAACCCCAACTTTAGCTCTGATACCACTTGTTGGGAAAATCGACAGTGGAAGCGGAAGTCGAAACGCGCAGAGTAATGCGAGATCAAACGAGAAACAATATGAAATCAAACCACACATAAGCATTCACCATAAGAGAATTTGAATTTACATGGAAAAACCCCTCAACGGGTAAAAAAACCACTGCACAAAGCGATCCACTATGATTAACAGAAGATTACAGAAATTGACAGCCCACAAGTAAGGAATACAGAGAAAACCCAAGTTCTCTCTCTCACAAACACCTCTCCCCTCTTCCTAACGCAATTAGGAAACCTTGGACACCTTATGATACCATCTAAGTCTGGATTATAACTCCTTAAATAAGCAAAAAATCGAAAATAGAAATATCTTACGCACTACCTCATATTGCGCAAGAAAACCACATGCACAACCGACCGGTCGGCCAGCGCACAAAACAGTCCAGGGAGTTCACGTCACACACTGCCTCACTGCCGACCGGTCGAAGGCACCACAGAGAACATGTCCAGCCTTCACTATGCTTCTGGGCTATGCAGCCAGACCGGTTGCCCAACCGGTCTGAGCACCCAAACCATGCACGACTTTGAAGACTATCTAACACATGCTTTGTGTGGCTCCATCTATGACAACAACATGTGATTAAATCAAACAACTGTAGCTAAAACTTTTAGGGACAACACATATTGCAGTGGCTTAGCGGTAACAGAAAAGTCGCCACTAAACTTTTAGGGCCTATTTAAAATAGTGTAATTAGATGTATTTTCTCTCACATCATCAATGCATGCATGCACCACCGTGTTTGAAAGTGAGTACTTGCTTCATCACATAACATGAAATTCAAAGCAAAAACTTTGTGGGCCCCACCATTAAATGTCTTTTATCCATGCCATCCATTCATTAGTAGAGATCATTTTAGGGTGTGCGCCAAAAAATGAGGCAGATTCAAAGCTCAAGTAGACCACACTACATAAAACAGTGGAAATTGAAAGTAATCATTTAAATGTTCTTCCTGTGATGTGGTCCTCTTGACCTTTGGATCCATGTCACTTTTGGAGGTAGACCATAGAATGATATGGCCAAATGAATGGACGGTATGGATAAAACATGTACGTCGTGGTGAGACCCATAGAGGCACCACTCATTTTTCGTATAAAATAGTTTCTATTGTCACATCGTATAGGCTCCATATACCTTTGGTAAATAATAAATGCAGAAAAAGGTAAAATAAACTATAATTACCATGAAATACATCATTTCAAACAAGTCCTTAGTAGCGATTCTAAGACTTCTAGCCGTGAAAATTGTGGCAGTTGAGAGTCATTTTTCTTATAATCTACTGCAGGGCCTTACTAAGCATTCAATTATAGTTTCACTGTCATTTTTGAGAGAAGGTTAGGTGTTATCTAAGTAATAAGTTAGTGGGTGTTATCATGTCTACGGGGCCTACTTTTATGTATGTGTTGTATATATCTATGCTGTCCATCACTTTGTCTGGCTCATAAGGCATGGTGCAAAATGAAGCGGAACCAAATCTCAAGTGGACCACACAATAGGGAGGATTGAAGGCCTACCTTTAAAAGCTTCCGGGGGCCACACAATTTTTTGGATGAAGCTAATATTTGTGTTTCCCTTGCATCCAGGGAAATGTGACCTTACCAGCAGGGTGGATAGCCAATAAATATTACAGTGAACCTTATAAGTTTTTAATGTTACACAATCAATGACCACCTTTTCCTTAGGTGTGGTCTGCTTGAGATTCACATCCCCTTCATTTTTGGGACCATGCCCTAAAATAAGTTGAAAAATTGATGGACCACATGTATTTGGAATGCTCACATCAAGGTGGGCCCCACTTTTAGGGCAACATCTACTGACGTGCTATGCGGGTAACACCTAATCCACTCATGTCTTTTTTTAACTGTCAAGTTTTTTGATACACATGTGACACCTTCGTATTATTCTTGACAAGAGTGGATTAGGTGAGACCCTGGCCTCACCCAAAATGGTGTGGCCCTACTATGGGGTTACCGCGGGCCCACCTTGATATATATATATATATATATATATATATATATATATATATATATATATATATATATATATAGAGGTGGGCCCGCGGTAACCCCACAGTAGGGGACCGCACCATCTTGGGTGAGGCCAGTGTCTCACCTAATCCGCTCTTGTCAAGAATAATGCGAAGGTGTCACATGTGTGTCAAAAAAATTGTCCCCCACAGTAGGGGACCGCACCATCTTGGGTGAGGCCGGTGTCTCACCTAATCCGCTCTTGTCAAGAATAATGCGAAGGTGTCACATGTGTGTCAAAAAAACTTGACAATATATATATATATATATATATATATATATATATATATATATATATATATAGAGAGAGAGAGAGAGAGAGAGAGAGAGAGAGAGAGAGAGAGAGAGAGAGAGAGAGAGAGGGAGAGGAATGCTCACCTGCCCACTTCTCTCACAAGAACTCGTGAGCACTTTTTCATGGCTCATCATGCATGATGTGAGCCTAAAATCTAAGCCGTCCATGTGATGCAGCACCCCAAAAAACTCCAGGGCCCATCTTTGAACTTGTTCCAGAACTTTGGTGGGCCATGAAAGAAGGAAATAGTTTCCTTACTTGATTTGCCTCTTGCTTTCTACTGCGGCCCACTAGAGTTTTGGATCAGGTTGAAAGATGGGCCTTAGGGGTTTTTTTTGGGTGCTGCATCACATGGACAGCTCAGATTTTGGGCTCACATCATGTGCGATGAGCCACGAAAAAGTGCTCACGAGTCTCTCGCGAGGGAAGTGCCCAGGTGAGGGTTCCTCTCTCTCTCTCTCTCTCTCTCTCTCTCTCTCTATATATATATATATATATATATATATATATATATATATATATATATATATATATTCATGTTGTAACAGATCATTTTTTGACATAATCCAAAAAAATTATAACAGATCCAATTAATAGGTAGACCATACCATAGGAAATAGTGCTGATTGACTGTTACTGGGCCACAAAAGTTTTGGATTAAGCTGATATTTGTTTTTTTCCCTTCATTCAGGATTATGTGACCTTGTCAACAGATTGGACGGTAAATAGATACCATGGAAACATTCAGGTGCGTCGTAAGAAGTTTTTAATGGCAGAATGGTCAAACACCACTGTTTCTTATGATATGGTCCACCTGATAATTGAATCTCCTTTATTTGTTGGATAATGCCCTAAAATTATCCGGAAAACAGATGGACAACCTGGATACATAACCTATAGTGGGCTCCGCGATAACACCACAGTAAGGGCCGCACGGTCCTGGTTGAGGCCGGGTTCTCACCTAATGCGCTCTCATTTTCGACGGGATATTGTAGTCCTGCGATGTCTTAACTTCACACATTTTCCAACGTTGACACTTGCGGTCTAAAGTTATGCCGGGCACGCTGATTATCTGTGGCGGGGTTTGACTGAGCCACGTGGCCTTGTAGGCATGTTTGAAAGCCAATCAGTGAGACTCTAAACAGTGAATTACTGGTGGCAGTATTTGATTGGGCCACGTGCAGCATGCAAAGCATGTTGGGAAGCGATTCAATTCACCAAAGACCCACATACCACAGGGGTGTTGGGAAAGCTTTATGGCCCCACTATGATACAAGTATTTTATCCACACCATACATCTATTTTTCCAACTCATTTTAATGCATGAGTACAAAAAAGAGGTTGATCCAAATCTCATGTATACCACATCATATAGTAAAAAATGGTGATTGAATGCCCACCGGTAAGAACTTTAGGAATGCCGCAAAAGTTTTGAATCAAGCAGTTGATATTTGTGCTTTCCCTTCATCCAGGTCTGTGACGTGATCAATGGGTTAGTTGAATAAACATTACGGTGGGCCTTAAGAAGCTTTTAATGGTGGGTCTTCAATCACCATTGTATCATGTGATGTGGTCCACCTGAAATTTGGATCTGCCTCCTTTGTGGGCTCGTATCCTAAAACGAGGGAGCAAAATGGATGGACGGCATGGATAAAAACATACATTGTGGTGGGGCCCACAGAGCTTTTGTAGCACCGACGTGGGTACTAGAGTCAGTAGGGACCTGTAACCAGGCAATCGGTTTCCTTTGGACTCCACCCTTTAATCCGTAGGAGTGCAGGTGTACTTGTTCTGCATGCTCCTGAGAGCTCTACCATCTTATGAATTATGCAAATTACCCGCAATTTGTGATTAAAAGAACCCCATGTAACACCCCAAAGATAATGTGCCATTTGTGCTTGTCAAACAACCACTTTCTCTGACTTTTAGAGAATTTAGAGAAAGTGGTGATTTGACATGGTATTAAGAGCGTAACATCCTGTGTTCGAATATCAAAAGTAGCAAATATGCCACTGGTAATATATTATCTCACAGAAGCTGTTTATGGTGTGAGTTATGAGTGGAGGGGGAGTGTTAAAGTCCCTTGATATGCATTGACAAACCATCCTGTGTTCGAATATCAAAAGTAGCAAATATGCCACTGGTAATATATTATCTCACAGAAGCTGTTTATGGTGTGAGTTATGAGTGGAGGGGGAGTGTTAAAGTCCCTTGATATGCATTGACAAACCATCCTCTAACAGCTCAAGCCTTTAGATCAAGTGGTGATTTGATCATGCTTGTGAGATGAGGGTGTAGCTGAAAAGTCTTCATTGAAAAAGAGCAAAAGCATAATTCCATAAAAGAGAAACTTCTCCTTTTCAAGGTAGCCCCCATTTGGCATACTGGGCAATGTCAGGGTTAGGGGATCTGTATCCCTAGCTACCAGCAATTTGCTTCCTCCATGAAGGAACACATGACCAATTTGCAAGTTTGTAAAATCAGAGCTATTGATTTGACCAGGATGCTTAGGGCTCATTTGGACATCACCAAATAAGTCACTTTTTCTACTTACAGGAGATAAGTAACTTATTTGAGATAAGTTTGGTTTATGATTTTTTTTCGTTAGTCATGTGACCTACCCACCCTATTAGCTGGGCAACTCACCTACACTGTTAGTCACACACCAGCGCATTTAGTGTGTCTCCTTAGCATTTGAACCGGAGACATGCTGTTGAAATGCCAAGGTGTCTTCCAGCTGGGTTAGCAAGCAGACACGGTTTATGATCAATTATAAGTAACTTTTTATTATTATTGAAAGTTACTTAATCACTTCCGTTTAATAAGTAGAAATCAAGATAAGCCACTTGAGGCATAAGTAGCTTATCTAAAGTAACTTATGATCCAAACATCCCCTTAGATAATTTACCCAAAAGATAGGGCTTTTTCACTCGCTAGGTGGGCCTTGATGTACAAAGTTTTTTTAACTTTACAAATTTACTATGCATGATGATCTTGAAAAATCAAATAATTTAGTATAAGAAGATCTCAGACATTTATTCTCACCTACTGCAAAACATAGATACAACATGTATGTTCCATATTCGTATAAGAGGTGTTTGGATGGGCATAGCTCCCAAACGTGTTGCTTGATTAGCGAGCTTTATATATATATATATATATATATATATATATATATAGCATGGTGACTTTGGAAAATCAGATAATTTGATATAAGAAGATCGCATCTGAGAAGGTGTTTGAATGGACACAACTACTACCTGTACCGAATTAGCGAACTTATATGTATACAGAGTAATGCTCACTTGCACATTGTCTTAGGTGTGCACTCATATGCACGTTTGCACATGTGTTATGGGCACAAAATATGAGCATTCCATGTAATGCAGCACCCCATGAAACCCTCAGTCCAACTTTCAGCCTGATCCAAAACTCTAGTGGGCCATAGAAAGTAGAGGCAAATCAAGGGAGGAAATTGTTTCCTTTTGCCATATCCCACCAAAGTTTTAGATCAGGGTGAAAGTTGGTCCCTAGAGGTTTCATGGGGTGCCGCATCACATGGATTATTCAGATTTGTGCCCATGACACGTATACAAAGGTGCCTTTGCACATGTGTTATATATGGGCACAAAATTTAAACAATCCATGTAATGCAGCGCCCCCTAAATCCCTGAGAGACCAACTTTCAGCCTCATACAAAACTCTAGCGGGCTATAATAAGGAGAGGCAAATCGAGGGAGGAAACTATTTCCTTCTGTCATAGCCTGCCCGAGTTTAGATCAACGTAAAAGTTGGGCCCTAAGGGTTTCATGGGGTGCTGCATCACATGGACCGTTCAGATTTTGTGCCCATGACACGTATACAAAGGTTCACACAGGTGCTCACCTAAGAAGGTTTGCAGGTGAGCATCTCTCTCTCTCTCTCTCTCTCTCTCTCTCTATATATATATATATATATATATATATATATATATATATATATATATATATATATATATATATATATATATAAGGCGCACAGGTGAGCATTCCTTTCTATCTCTATATATAGAATGCTCACTTGGCACCAGTTCTCACAAGAAGTCGTGAGCACATTTTGAGGAATCATCACACATGATGTGAGCCCAAAATCTAAGTTGTCCACGTGATGCAACACCCCTAAAAACCCTAGGGCCCAGCTTTTGACCTGGTCCAAAACTTAGCCTGGTGGGCCGTAGTAGAGGGGTTTTGTCATGGCCTGCCAAAGTTTTGGAGCAAGTTAAAAGTTGAGCCCTAGGGGTTTTTTGGGGTGTTGCATCACATGGACAACTCAGATTTTAGGTTCACATTACGTGTGATGAGTCCTCAAAAAGTGCTCACAAGTTCTTTAGAGAGAGAGAGAGAGAGAGAGAGAGAGAGCTTTATTATCCAATAGTTGTCATCTACATTCTAGAACCTCTCAAATTGGACTTGAACGGGCTCGCCTTGGCTTTCAAGTGGCTTGCATTTGGACCACTCAAAAATGAACTTGATTAAAACCTAACATCATTTGCATCCAAATTGGAATTGGCTTCAACCCAATTGTTAAATGTCCCAATCCAGTTTCTAAAAATAGAGATTTAGTTACAAGTAGCTTATTTTAATGAAGGCAACTAGGTAGATGTGAAAGGGAGCTCATTAGGTTTAGATTGGCCTCACCTAACTTGGTGCGGCCCTAACTATGGGGCCCACCTTAATGCATGTATTGTATATCCACGTTGTCCATCCGTTCTGCCGGATCATTTTAGAGCATGAGCCCAAAAATGAAACGGATCCAAATCTTAGGTGGACCAAACAATAGGAAACACTGGTGATTGAACACCCACCATTAAAAACTTCGCATGGGCCACCATAATATTTATTTGCCATCTAAACTCTTGATAAGGTCACACAGACTTGGAAGGAAAAAAAAAAACAAATGTCAGCTTGGTCCAAAATTTTTGTGCTCCACAAGAAGGTTTTTAATGGTCAATGGTCAATCATTGCAGTTTCTTGTGGTGTGGTCCACCTGAGATTTTTATTTGCTTTATTTTTGGGTTCATGCCCTGAAATGATCTAGAAAAACAGATATATAATAAATACATCAAAATGAACACCATGGTCAGGGATGCACCATGTGGGGTGAGGCGGGGCGACACCTAATCCACTACTACGAGGTGCCCTGATTAGTACCACTAGCGCTGAACACAAGCATGAAAAGCTCAGTCAACTCGCTCGAATCGACTCGGGAGGGGTTCAGATCGAGTCCAAGCTAGATTTTGGGACTTGAAAGCAGTTTGAGTCAAGCATTGAGCTGGCCCTAGCTTGACTCGACTTGGATCGAAATTTGAATCAAATCCAACTCGGATTGGATTGACTTGTTGTAAGTAACCCTAATCCTTAAAAAAAAAAAAAAAAAAAAATCCCCCAATTTCTCCCTTTCCCCCTTTCTCCTCAAGCCCTCTAGCGACCGCCTGACCTCCCCCATTTTCCATTTCCCCCTTCTACTTTCAGCCCTCTCATTTTTCATTTCTCCCTTCTCATCCAACCCTTCAGCACTCGGCCTCCTCCAGCGACCGACTTCCTCTAGCAGCACCCGGCCTCCTCCAGCGACCGACTTCCTCTAGCAGCACCCAGCCTCCTCCATCTCCATTTTCGTCCAGCGCCTAGCCTCCTCCATCTCCATCTTTAGCTCGAAAGCCTTGAACTCAGACTTGGCTCAAAAACTCAAGCTCAAATTGCTTGATATGCTAACCGAGTCAGATGGTTAGGCTCAAAGTCGAGTTGAGTCAAGTACCGAGCAGGGGGTGTCTGCTGGCCGAACCAAGTTGAGCAGGGCCCAGCTTGACTTGGATCGACTCGTGTACAACACTAAGTACCACCATATCTTACATGGAATTAGGATGTTGTGAACCCACTTGGTGTATGTATGATATCCAACCTTCCAAAAGGTGTACCCCACCATGATGATCATATACCCCAAAAATCAGCTAATCCAACTTTAAGATGAAAAGTATGGCAGATCAAAAAAATTCTAGAGGCAAGTTGTTGGACCATGTAATGATTGAACCGCCATATTTTCAGGGCATCCTATCATCCCAGTGAGTTGCACTCATGAAAAAGTTGGATCCCTGTCTACCCTATCACTTGAGTTTGTGGTTTATTTTTTATTTTTTATTGTTGTGCATTGTTTTTCAATTATGCAGCCCACCTGTTGATTTGATTGGCTGGATTTCTTTAGCTAAGTCCATATTATAGTGTGGCCCACCTGTTGTGGATTAGTTGGATTTCATAGTAAAAAAATTATGCAGTGGACCATAAGATTGCACCACCCAAAGATGCTATCAGCTAAACGACATATTCAAAGGCAAAAGCGTCCTTCACGGGATCTGCTTCGTTTTTAAGATCTAACCTGTTGATAAGGTCACAAAGAGCTGGATGAAGAGACCACACAAATATCAACTTGATCCAAAACTTTTTTGGCCCACTAAAAGTTTTTAATGGTCGATTAACACTATTTCCTATATTATGGTCCACCTGAGATTTGGATCTGCTTCATTTTTCAGATCATGTCCTAAAATGAGTTTTGAAAACGGATGAACGGAATGGATATAAGGAACATACATCACAGTGGGCCCCACGTTCAGGGATCCCACCCACCTCGGTGGATAAGGTCCGTCCTTCAGCGCTTCACGCCTCTCCTGAAGATAAAAATCTTGATACTCTGCCAGCGTATGATTTATGATACACTTATTATATTGACAATCAGATTGGTGGGCATAAAATGGACGGTTAGAAATGAAAACATCCAATGGTCCTATTTGAACAAGCAAGTGTCCACGAATCAGATGTTAGGATTGTTCAGCCAATCTAATTTTCTGACTGTTCCTTGGCGACAGTGAGTACACAATTTCTGAGTGCCTGCGTATCAAGCTTCATCCGCTGTCAGAGTATCAAATAACCACCCGTTACTAAAGTTGGACCCTTGAGAATATTGGGACTCCTTTCGGTTGGATCTCCGACCTCATCGCTGGGGAATATCCAAGATGGGAAGGTCCTTTAATATTTGCCCTAGCTTGCATTGAATGTGTACCATTTCCATATTCTTTTATCTCAGCCGTCTCTTTGTAGACGTGATATCTTTTGGTTGGGATCTTCCAGCCCCATCCAGGCTGGCGCCCATTTTGTCAACGGTCTGGATCACCAAACAATGGGCCCCACATACCCATTTTATCCGGCTACAAATCGGGCACGGATTATGTGTGGCAGGGTAACAGCTTAGTGGGTGAGGCCCTGACCCTAGGACCCACCTTAATGTATGTGCTGTATATCCACCCCGTCCATCCGTTTTTTCCAGCTCATTTTAGGGTATACTCCCAAAGAATGAGGTAGATCCAAATATCAGGCAGACCACACTGCAGTAAAACAGTAGTGATTGAACACCCACCGTTAAAAACTTCCTAGGGCCCACTGTAACGTTTAATGGTGGAAATTCAATCCCTACTATGTGGTCTACCTGAGATTTGGAACCGTCTCATTTTTGGGGCCACGCCCTAAAATGAGCTGGAAAAACGGATGGACGCGTGGATATACAACGCATACATCGAGGTGGGCCCCACGGTCAGGGCCTCACCCACTAAGCTGCAACCACTGCGTCGTCTAATCCACGCCCGTACAATCAATGGATCCCACGTCATCCCATTAACTCACGTCCAAATGGTAATATACAACGCTGTATGTTAAACTTAGCGTACATTGTTTTTATTTTCCTTTGATTTATCACATGAGTATAAAATCCTATCCGTTCAATAGGTGGGCCGCATTACAAAGATCAACTGGAAGGAAAATCAGGACGGTCCATTCACCCGGAGAGAAACACCATTGAAATGAATTTACCGCAAATGGTCTGACTCGACGTATCTCTTTGACCTACTTGATGAGTGACCAATTCCAATTTTCAGGTATGGTCCACCCTTTTTCACGGTTCAGATTTTCTACACATAAGCAGAAAAAAAGATGTTGTACGTTAAGTTAACATAAAAAGAAATTAAAATTAAAAAAATTAAAAAAAATACCACGTTTGTATGTGGTACCATCACATACACGTTTGTATGACGTCATTTCTCCCAATAATTTGATACCATCACTCAATACTCCGGCAAGAGCTTGCACAGACGGTTCTGGTTCTCTGTTTGTAACTTTGTACAAACCGGCCCGTGTTGCAATGATCCAAACCGTCTATACATGGGCCTCAGAAATGGATTGCCGGTGCACAAAAAATCCTCAGTTTAGAAGATCCCAATTACATGATATTTGGCCTTGACATCTGTTGAATGTGAGCCGGTGCTTTGTTTCTCTCTCAACCGTCTATCCTTTGACCATCAATTGAAGAATTTTAAAAAATTTCAATCTTGGGTTTTTTGGTACACGGGCCATCTACAGCGGGGCCATAATATCAACGGTTTGGATCACTTATATTTTGGGCCCCACATGCGCAAAATGAAAATGGGAACCGTAATGGACCACTCTTGGGGTGGAGCATTATATAAAACCCGAGGACAACATGGTAAGAATAGACGTGAGTAGCAGATTTGTGATTCATGGAATCTCATGTTATGATATATGTGGGACCCACCCACTCGTATAGATTAATACCCGTTGCTAAAGGCTAGTGATGGTGGGCCCAGGGCCTTTATTTTGATTCCCTTGTGAAAGGGACCGAAAAAGAAGAAGAAAAATATATGTGGTGGATTGCTACTAGAATCCAAGGTTGGATGCGGCCGCTAAGTCCCGCGGGGGCGGTGATGTGTGAAAGTCGGTCTTCCACGTGTCCTAAGTTGGGCCGTGCGTATAGAAAAGATGTGGACAGTATAGATAAACTGATCAGTTGTCTACATTTAAGTGGGACCCATTTGAAAAATATGACATAGTCTTGGTATTTTCCTCTTTGTTTAAGTAACATCGATCAGATGATCCAAGCCATCCAATTCATGGAATTTAACATCGAACTATTTCCGAAACCCCCCACCATTTCCCACCATTTTAATAGATTATTCCATGACGGCTAGCTTCCAATATAAGGCCCTTAATTTCAAAGTATGGGAGAAGAAAGTCCTTTTGACTGCCTTAAATATCATTTAAGTTGTTTTCTATAATGATAATGTCATCAATATAAATGGTTAAAATAATTGCCCTCGGAGGACCATTTTACAATAAAGATCGAGTAATTAAACCCGAGAGCGAAGATAGCTACACACAAACTAGGCTTAAGGAAATTGTTTAAGATCCTATAATGACTTTTTCAAATTTTAAACTAAACACAAACCGAGCTTAAGGAAATTGTTTAAGATCTTCTAATAACTGCTTCAAATTTTAAACTTTGTTCTTTAGATTAAAACACTGAAATCCAGAAGGGATGCTCATATAAATTTCTTCATGTAAATCACCATAGAGAAAGGTTTTTACATATAACTAATGTAGCTAGCAAATGACGATACACTACAATTGACAAAATAACACGCATATAATTTAACTTTACCACATAAGCAAATGTCTTGTGTTAATCCACACCATATTGTTGAGTAGATCTCTTGTCAACCAATCAAATCTTGTGCCATTAAGATTATACTTAAGGGTAATAACCCATTTACAACTAACTGCATGATGACAATTAGGGGGCAAAGCTAGATACTACATCCATTGATTTTTTAAGATGGCCATTTCTTCCAGCATTGTTGCTTTTCAATGAGGATTTACTAAGGCATCTACCACACAAGATGAAAAAGAAATAACAGAAATGATAGAGACAAATGTATGAAATCATATGGATAATTGATCAAAATAGAAAATTTTCAACTGGATGTGCATTATTAGAATGATACCTTATAGGAACATACATAGTTCTCTTCAATTTTTAGAGCAATCGAATATCTCTTGAGAGAAAAGAACTAAGATGTAAGAGAAAATGCAGGATCTACGACTGGTGCAATAATTGGTGAATGGTGAGAAGGCTTATCGGGTGACAATATTCATTAATATCAAGAGTCCCCTAGAGTAGGATGAATAGGAAAAGAAAGCTTATCCATAGCATTAGCAAACTTGGAATGGTGGAAGACAAAGAATAGAGTATCCTGAAAGAATGTTATATCCTTAAACACAAAAAAGTTTCAATGATTATAACATTTATATAACCTTTTTATGTGGATAAATACCCTAAAATTATACACTTAATAGACTATGGTCCTAATTTGTTGCGATGATTACCTTGAAGGTTCACAAAACTAACACTACCAAATACTCTGGGTAGAAGATTGAACAAATTAACACACCTTAGGTTGTAATACCTGTAAGAGGTAACTATTGCTAAGTATGGAAGTGGGCATCCTTTTTATCATATAGGTTAAAGTAAGAACTTATCTGCCCAATATATTCGAGGAATACCCATTTTGAGCACGAGAGACCAAGTTATCTCTAATAAATATCTATTTTTCCTCCCAGTAACTCTATTTTGTTGTGGACTATATGATAAGGCGTTTAAAAAGTTATTATTTTCATACTCAAATAAGTACTCAAGTCATGACTTGTATAATCTTTAGCCTCAGCAAATTGAAACTTTTGTTTTATCTTAATGCTAAATAGTTTTTAATAAATTCAATGAACATATGAATAACAGAATGAACGTTGCTTCAACTTTTCATAAGAAATACCTACGTGAAATGAGAACAAACGTCTATAAAGAAAATAAAATAATGAGATCCAAATAAAAATAAAATTAGACAAGACTCCATACATCTGAATAAATTAATTTAAAGAGTAGTTACAAATTTTGATTTATTATTAGAACAATTAGTTTGAAAATGCTTAGAAATTTTACAAGTTTCACATTAAATTTTAAACATAATTGATTTTTTTAGGAGATAAAATATATAAAGACATGATTGACATGAGTACCTAAGCGTGTATCTAGAGATCAACATATTTTTTATTAATTCGTATTTACTTTGGAGTGCTGCACTTAAGTATCAATCCTTTACTAATTTACAATTGCATGGAGTGGAACAACTATGTGTAGTTATCTCTCACTTAATTATCTTATGCCAGATCATTCTCTCTTGGTTTCTTTTTTATGTCAGTGATGTATTCCAACTTTTTTTCTTTCCATCAACAAATAGCTTGGTAGATTTAGAACAAGTTAAATAATTCATTTTGTAAAGAAAAATGTTAGTAATGATCGAGGTGGACGATTAATCTAAAAGGCCTTCTCGCTAGGTAATGAGTTTTTGAAATCGCTCACAGTAAGAAATCACTTGAAGTAAAAAAGTTGCTACTAAAGAAAGGTAAAAAAATAATTATATTAAGTTATAAAAACATATGATAAAATTATAATAAGAGAACCAATTTGAATTGCAAATTTGTCGACGATGGCAATGCAGGACCATTTAAGGCGGCTAAACCGTAGGCATGTATTAGTGAATGAGGGTGTATATATCAGTGGGAGACACTACTAAGCATGACTAATGGTGTCACTTCACAAGGCTAAGAACGTCATTGGATGCATGTGCTACTTACCAACCACCGATTGAGTTTAGACATTGACGAATATCTAGTAAGAATAGAGTATGTTGATTCAACAAAGGTAGCGCGATGTCGTAGAAAAGATGGTGGTGATAGAAGATTTAAGTGACAAAGGAACTACGTTAGTGAGGGTGCCCAAATTGGTTAGCAACATCTCTAAGATTGACGGTATGTATCAACTATCTAGTGGAGGAGGAAAGGCTATAAAAGGCAGTGAGTATAACTGCTGTAGTTTTTAGTTGGCACCACTAGTGTGGCAGGGAAATCGTTATAGTAGACAACGAATGCCTTTAGTGTGGCAAGCGGTTGTTATGGCTTGGTTTGGGACGGAGAGCACTATAAAAGGTGACAACTATCAATATTGTAGTAGACACGAGTATCACTAGTGCGGTAGGGAGGTTATTGTGACAGGCAATGACCGTCTTTCGTGCATCAGACGACCGTTATGGCTGGAGATAGGGGATGCTAAGGTTTCCCCTTGTTGATACCATGTTTGTGTAGAGAAAAAAGTCTATAGAATTCTCCTCTATGGCTCTTATTTCTAGAAAAGGGAAAGAATGCTTAATTGAGGTGGGCTCAACAAAAGTGTATTGTAAATCCCAAGCCTATTAAAAGACCTCATTCGCTAATACAAATCATCTAATTAATGGCCTTTAATATAAAATGCATGACAGATTTAGATAATTCATCCATTGATGATTGGTGGATGGCTTCTCTTAAAAAAAAAAAAAACAATCAAATCCGCGAGATGATCTTGGCCATCAATTTCGTGGCTTAAATAGATTGCCAAAAAAATAATTTGTAATAATTTGCATCTAGCATGGGTAAATGGTGAAAATTGATGACAAATGTTTGCGCAATTCAATCAAATACGAAGCCATATGTGTGAGCAAGGGCCTGTATTTGATTAACGTGTGCGATTATGAAGTGCAGGTGTGTCAGATGCATACTTAACTTGATGTTTGATTGAACGCTTGTACCCCCACACTGAGATGGACTGATTAAGGCCAAATTCAAGATCCAGCTGCCCTCTCAACCACCGTTTATAACAATGATCAATCGATTTGAAAAGGGTAAAAGTTAGTCTTTTTTTATGGATTCTTTTTTCCTTGCGTTTAGGACTTTTATTTCACTAATAATTGTAGTCAACATATTTCTAAAAAAAACAAAGATTGATAGATAAAGTAAAAGAAAGCTAAAATAATATCGATTTTATTAATTTGTGAATGATGCTCATTATAATCAATAGAGTATGAAATAAACTAGAGATTAAGACAAAAGATAAATACCTAATTTGTTTGTGTATGAACATATAATTTAGACGAATAGTCAGTAAGATGTGACCGGAGTGTTTGATCTGCTAAGTAAGAACTCGGTTGATCAAAATTCAACAACAGAAGATTGTGGATATTTAGGACCTATTTAGGTCGTAAGATTAAATGGTATGAAATTGCATTAGATGAGACTAACTCCATTATAGCATAATGATTGCATGTCTAGAAATACCATGATATTTTGACCATCAAACCCCCATGTTTGGGATTAGATTCTTCCTCATGTAAAACAAGAATTTGTAACCAACGGACCATATTCATAACTGATGTTGGCCACTTGCATACGTATACAATTCAAATGTTAAGTGTAAAGGATGCACATAGATGGATTGCATGGATAAAACCCATGCATCAATTTGGGGCACACATATGTAGTAGATATATTTTTCATAAATCCCATATGGGACCAAATATAATTTTGTTCCACCTAATCCCATTCCTTCCCATATCTCCAAATGTCCCATGGAATTTTCACGGGATCAAATGCAATTCCATCCCACTTAATCCCTTCTAAGCCCACGTACCAAACATGCCCTTAATCTACTCCTATGGTATTGTAGTAATGGTGTTAGATAGTAGCAATATATGCTAAGACAAAATTAAGCAATCCAAAGATACATGTAAAGAAAATTAATTGTGTTTGGCATGGGCCTCAAGTTCTTCATCATGTGCTCATTTTATAGTTTCTAGAGGCTGTAAAACCTTTGTTGGATTTCCTTATTGGTCTAAGATCCTTCACAACTATGACTTTTGATGTAGTCTTCTCATAAGGGATTTCTGTAAATCTGAAACCGTTTTCAAATCTCCACTTCTACGTAGATATTTTCAGGTTGAAAGGCAAAAAGAACTCATTAGAAGGATGAACATTCTCCTTTGCAAATCGCCTAGTTTCATTTACATATAAATAAATGACCAAACTGTTACAATTCTCAGTCATAAGCACATGGTGAGCTGTTGCAGACTTTGGCATCTTAGCATCATGCACACATTCTGATAACCAAGTTTTGAGCCAAACAGAACCATAGTTTAGTAGCTCGGACCGTTAGTCAGTTAGGCTTTTCTTAGATGGCTTTGATGGTATAATCTCAGCCATTTGAATTTTTGTGTACAAAATAGATGGTTAAGAATACAAGCAACTGAGCTCCTCCAACTAGGAAAAGGCCTAAGAATTTTGACAATGGTATTCTTACCTAGTAGCAACGTTCACCTACAGTGGGATATGATTGCAGAATAGTCTGGATTAAGAACCATGGGCCTCACTTGCAGAATTGAAAACCTACATGGGTACCAAGTAACCACTGTAAATGGATGAATGACATATTGTTGGGTATTATTCGACCACTACCTTGCATGAATGCATCCCACCCGTACACTTATCTTGTACCCTAATCTGAACGACCCAAATAGTGTACCTATTGTTTGTTGGATTACAATTTAATTATTTTACTGAAAGTGTGATCCTCCTGTGCAGAATGGTGGATGTTTAATTGATGATTAAAGCAAAAAGTAGTATACGATCCAATTGGGGATAAAATCTTCCAGCTACACGTAGGCCTGCACACGGGTCGGGTTAGGGTCGGGTTGGGCCCAATCCTGGATCGAACCTAAATATATTTTAAAGGTCCGGGTTTCGGTCCGGGTCGTGACCGGGTTGGGCTGACCCAACCCTAACCATACCCTACTTGTAGAAGGGTCAATCCTAACCCTACCCTACCCTATATGCTAAACCGGGTCGGGTCGGGTTAGGACTATCTTTTTATGGTGTGGTCCACCTAAGACTTGAGTCAACTTCATTTTTGGTATCATATCTTAAAATGATCTTTCAAAATAGTTGTACGATGTGGATTTAAGACACATAGTCAGGGGCCACCCACCTTGGTGGATCCTGGATGTCACCTAATACGCTCCCTGTGAGTGTGAGATGAGCACAGCTTGGGTGAGAGTCAGTGAGACCCTGGAACCAGCCATGTGGGTGAAACCCTGACCATGAGGCTCACCTCATTGTATATATTGTAAATCCATGCCGTCCATCTGTGTTTCCATATTATTATAGGACATGGTCTCAAAAAGAAAGCAGATAAAAGCTTTAGGTAGACCACACCACAAAAATCAGTGGTCATTGAACTCCCATCATTAAAAGATTTTAGAGTCTACCCTAATGTTTATTGACCATTCAACCTATTGATAATGTCATACAAATATTTCTAAAAGCAATAAACTAGTACAAACGGGGCAGTTCGGGTCGAGCGGAATGGGTCTAGTATACACGAGTTAGGTTGGGCAGGTAACTTAAACCATACTTAAATTAAAAACGGTCCAGCCGATTTCACCTGGGATTAGACCGTTTTCTTAGCTGGGTCGGGACGGATCAGGTTTCAAACAGGTCGGGTCAGGCGGGTCGGGCGGGTTAACCAGGCAGATGTGCAGCCCTAGCTACACGCGTGATAGTTCACCACCATTTAGGAAATGCTGGTTCTTCACACATATGGCTCTCATGTATGGTTATCCAAACCGCAGGACTGTGGTGAGCGTTCTGGATGGAGCATATCTCCGAAATCACATCGATCAAGGAATAATTGTTGAAATATTTTGTTTAAATATTTTTGGTTTAAAATAATTTTGAAAAGAAAGAAAAACATTGCTTTGTTTTTGTCCCATATCGGATGGGATAAGGGAATTTTACCTCTTTATAAGTAGGGTGTTGTGCACCTTACTTATTTATGGTGGGAGAGAGGAGAACGGTGGCTTCCATGTTCCAATGCGAACCGCGCACGGTCACGGGCACGGGCACGGGCAAGGGCTCGGTGTGAGGGCGTGGGCATGTGAGACAGTGTGGCTTTAGAAGCGCTAATGGTGCACTTTGCACGTGTACATTGTGTTGCAGATTGGTCGCAACCTCGCGGACCGGAGCGAGACTAGTGCAAGTTGCAGTACGACAGAGGCTAAGTAGTAGGTCAGGTCATTGGGTTCGGAACAGAGGAGGTACTGTGGGTATGAGGTCTGACAAAGAGACCTCTTTGCTTTTTATAGAAAGTTGCAGGGCTATTTAGAGGGATTTGTGTAACTGCTCATGCAGTAACAGTCTAGACTATGCAATAACAGCTGCACGTGGCTAGCCCAACAGTTAGAAAATAACTAGCCACTGAGTTTAAACAGGCAACATGCATGTGTAATTCCCACATGCACAACAATCAGAAATTGCCAGAAAACTACTAGTTTCTCCCAACAGCCAGAAAACGGCTAGTGTAATTATGGTTCTAGACCAAAACTGACAGCCACCATTGCCTATACAAACCGGACATGTCTGATTCATTTCACAACAAAAATCACAACCATCTCGAGTCTTTTACTTAACCAACACCTTCTAAGCAAAATAGCATCACGGTTTGGTTCATACAAACCTAGCCACTAAGACCATAGAAGTGGTTTACTTGCTGGTAGAAGAAGACCGCCACTCTTTTTTCTCTTTCTTTTTCATTTCTGTCAGATTGAGTTATTGAGTTCCATATTGGTCTCTTCATTTTTTGCTGAACGCAGAACCACATAAGGCTCTTCGTATCCTAGAAACAATCTGCTTGCAACCTAAAAGCAGACTCAAATTAATTTAAGTAGGGGTGAATTATGCTTTGAGAACAACATATTTTCATAAGCTTAAGCTTGTCCTATAATTTAATTTTTCATATTTATTTATTTTCTAAGATAAAAAATTCTCAACTATAATAATTGTCAACGGGTGGTGATCACATGGATGGTTAAAAGTAAACTGGCCAGGGCCTAAACTATAGGAACAAGAAAGGTCATCCGTAATCACGTGAGGATTTGAAGAGTCTCCCACGTGCCGTATTTTAAGTGGGCGCCGATTGGTGGATCATGGATCCACCGAGGTGGGTGGATCCCAGACTGTTGGGCCCACCTTGATGTATATGCCTTGTATCCACATCGTCCATATGTTTTGACAGATTATTCTAAGGACATGATTCCAAAAATGAAGAAGATCCAAATCTTAGGTGGACCACACCACGGGAAGCAGTGGTGACTAACTATTAAAAACTTCTTGTGGGCCGCAAATGTTTTGGATCAAGCTGAAATTTGTGTGGTCCGTTCATGCAGCCCTTTGTGACCTTATCAACAGATTGGATGAAAAATGAACATTACGTAGCCACCAGGAAGTTTTTAATGGCGGTATTGAATCACCACTTTTTTGTTATGGCGTGGTACACCTAATATTTGGATCGGCTTTGTTTTTGGAATCATGCCCTTAAATGAGATGTCAAAACGGATGGACGGCATGGATGTAAGAGCCCTACAGTCAGGGAGCCACCCAACTCGTTGGATCCGGGGATCCACACAAGCCGCGCGCATTTTAGTATCCGATGCATGATTTCGTGCACTTGAGCCAGTGTCCCGTTATATGTACTGTTAAAATGCTAATGGATTCGCGCGATTGAATTGTTAATGCCCTCGGAGTATGGATTCCAATTTCCAATTTCCAATTTCCAAAGCCACAGGCCTATGCGAGTACCGTGCGATTTAGCTCATGGAGAGCTCACCCTGGCCCAAAAATGATGTTGGTCCACTTATCAAGTGACCTTAGCTGTTTGCGAAAAATGGACGGTTGTCTAGAAATTAGTAACGGTTTGATCAATACAATGTATAAACGTTGCGCAGTAGCCGGTTGTCGTGTCAGCCATATTCGTAGCAATTTTGCTACACCACACCCACGAGTTAGCTACGCTAGCTACACTAGGTGTAGCAATGATGATCCACCATGATGTATGTGTTGTATCACAACTTTCATCCATTATTTGATGAGATCATTTTAGGGGATGAAAAAAAAAACATGAGGTAGATCCAAAGCTCACGTGGGCTAAAACAAAATTAGTGGGGATTGAACACCAACTATTAAAAACTTATTTAGGGCCACTTGAGCTTCATATCTACCTCATTTTTTTGTGTCATATCCTAAAATGATCTCGCCAAATAGATGGATGGCATGAATACAACACATATATCATAGTGGGTCATTGCTAAACCTGGGGTTGCTGGCGTAGCTAATTCGTGGGTGTAGCAAAAATTTTCTCCTCTTACGAGAATCTCTTCTTGGGAATGGCAAGAGATTAGATGTTGAATTTGTGCCAAAGCCTTCTTGCACTAGAAACCTAGGAGGGGCCATGGATGATGATTGTGAGTAATCCATCATGTTCATCCGTTTTGTGAGCTCATTTTAAGATGTGAGACTGAAAATGAGTGGCATCCAAGAATCAAGTTGGCAGCACCAAAAGAAAAAGTGGGTAGGGAAGGAAGTTGTGTAGCTTATTGAGAAAACCTGTGGGGCCCACTGTGATTTATGTAGTTTATCCCCTCTATCCAACTATTTTACCATTTAATTTTAGGCCTTGATACAAAAAACAATGAAGCATATCCAAAGTTCAAGTGGACCCACCACATGAAATACTGTGAATTGAACATATGCCATTGAAAATTCTCTAGGGCCACATAAGCTTTGGATCAAGCTTATATTTGTTTTTTTAACTTGTTAAGTCTGTGGGGCTCATGGTGGTTTAGAGAAGACAAGAGAGACTCACATTCTCTGCATTTTACACCCCTGGAGATCTAAATGTCACCCACGGTTGGGATCGACTCCCATACAGCGTACGCAATTAGCAAAATTCTTCACTAGGTACACTACCTCTACATTGCCACGATGCGGCAAGTTCGGACGTGGATTGCCTACAACAGGAGAAAAAATTAGCTACACCTACGAGTTAGCTACGCTAGCTACATCGGGTGTAGCAATGACCCCACCATGATGTATATCCTGTATCCACGCCGTCCATCCATTTGGAGAGATCATTCTAGCGTATGATGCCAAAAATGAGGCAGATCCAAAGCTCAAGTGGTCCCTAAGAAAATTTTAATGGCTGGCGTTCAATACTCACTATTTCTGTGTTGGATCCACTTGAACTTTGGATCTACCTCATTTTTGGCATCTTGCCCTAAAATGATCTCTCCAAATGTATGGACAGCATGGATACAGCACATACATCATGGTGGGGTCATTGCTACACCTGGTGTAGCTAGCGTAGCTAACTTGTGGGTGTAGCAAAAATTTTCTCCTATAATGGGATGAAGTTATTGGCTTCGGTAGCAAGGTGGGGCCCACATATAACGTTTGCTAAAAATCCATCCTATAAATCCATTTTTACCGCTCATTTTAGTTAAGAGACAAAAAAACAAGAAGGATCCAAAACTCAATTGAGCCGCATTAGAGGAAAAACTGGTTGAAACATTTGCAATGCTGCAAGAATTTAGTTAGTTTTTAATGGTGGATATACATTGCACACATCAATTTGGCGTGGAAAAAGTACTTTATCGTGCACGGCTTTCCTAACCTCGTTTGGCATCTTGGATTTGGTGGTAAATGAGAGTATTTCAAATCTATATAAATGTTTTTTGCGTTTGGCAACATTGGATTTGGAGGCAGTTGGTATT
Organism: Liriodendron chinense; assembly: GCA_003013855.2. Lineage (NCBI taxonomy): Eukaryota > Viridiplantae > Streptophyta > Magnoliopsida > Magnoliales > Magnoliaceae > Liriodendron > Liriodendron chinense. The sequence continues at coordinate 263,986 of ML058538.1, read as the reverse complement.
AAATGTATTTTAAAATTTCATTTTTGGTGTATTTTGAAATCCCAGCAATATGCTGAGATTCCAATGGAATGGAGAGAAAAGGCCTTTTTTTGCCTTCATTTCAAGGAGAGGAGAGTTAACAAAGATGTCTTTAAGCTACTAATCCATCAGACACATGTCATGTTTGTGATACCCCAAAATAATTCAATTATTAGCTACAATACTAAAATCATATCAATAGAATGATTTGGACCATCCAAACGTTGGACATTTAAATGGACGGTTAAAAATCGTTTGTGAGTTGCCTATTTGTGATCCTTGTATTTGTGGCCCACCCAATGCTCAAAACAACTTCTTTTCTTGGCCAAAGTATATATTTTAATGAGCTTATTACAACCATTTTATCAAATACTCCATATATATATATACACTAATTTAGAGTATGAAAGCTAATTTAGTTAACCAAATTCAAGTCATGTGAATATATCCGAAAATTCCAATGCCCGCTTAATACAAGCTCCCAAATTAGAGAGTTCGATTCTAGAGCATATCAGCCAAACAGAAATGAGAATTTGGAATCACCTTGATTTAGATTCCATTGCATTCCAAATCCAAGCTCCCAAACCGGCCTAAGGCTCCTGCAGCCAAGGCAGCCTGGGCGATTGTGATACTTATGAAAATAATCACTAAATGTAATTATTATTATTATTATTATTTCCTGCTTATCTATAGAGAGGAGACAATGATACGGATCTAATGGAAGCGGATTGCGTAGCGTACTGAGTGAACTCTGTGGGGCCCATCGTGTTTTATCTATCGACTCTGTTCATCCATTTTATCAGCTAATTTTAGGTCTTTAGACAAAAAATGAAGCATATACAGAGCTCAAGTGGACCACGCCACATGGAATAGTGTGAATTGAACGTCTACAATTGAAAAATTCTTGAGGCCACAGAAGTTTTGGATCAAGCTGACATTGTTCTGTTTGATTTTATGAACAGGTTGAATGACAGACAAACAACACTGTGAGCCTCATACATTCACGGTGGACGGCATGGATAAATGGCATACATTCACGGTGGGCCCAAGAGAGTTTACTCAGTACGATAAGTGGTACTATGTAACTCAGACGCAATCCGATTTCGGATCTAATACTCAAGTGAGCCACTCGAGAGGAAGAAAGTGGGACGTAGATTGATTACTGCCCCTGCCTGACCCAAGTTGGGCTCTGTAGGGCTCTGTGGGGCTCACCGTGATGTATGGGATTTATCTATGCCGTCCATCTATTTTTACATATCATTCAAGGTTATGATCCAAAAAATGAGACAAAACCAATACTCAAATGAACCACACCACGGGAACAGTGGTGATAATGACGTGGAAACCTCTGGTTCACTTAAGCCATATATCTATCTTATTTTAAGCTTAGATGAGCTGAAAAATGTACGGACGTAGATAAAGCCCAGAAATCATTGTAGTCGCCCGGACGATTCAGTCGAGGCGGGGGCAGGATTATCCACACTGTCCAACTAGTCAAAGGCCTAATGTGGACCATACGCGAGGGATTCAACACTAATATTTGTGTTTTTCCTTCTTCAGGTGTATTAACAGGTTGGATGGCAATTAACGGTGGGCCTCAGGAACGTTTCAATGGTAGGTGTGGATGATATGGAAAAAAGGACGGACGGTGTGGATGATACACATACATCACGTTGGCCCCTCTCCCTTCCCAGTAAGTAACGGGCCGGGTAATGCCTAATCTGCGTCCTTCTGCCATATTCGTACGACCCGCCCTATCCATTTCCCTTTCCCTAAAAATACGGAGGAAATACTCCGGTAGTCATTGGAGTGAATGTACACATGCACCCCTATGCTTTTCGCATGGCATGTGGACATAAACTTTAAATATGTGGGTCCCACTGATAGAGGATCCTGACCATCCATTCTACTTCCATCAAATGTTTAGTTAAATACAAAGCACTTACGAATTCAATAAATAAATGTCTATTGATGGTACATTTACAATCATGTAATCTTTATCGTTTACTTTCTGCATCATCAACGGTGTTCTAATGTTTTGAACCGCGTGGATTGATTTAAATGCAAGACCGATGCATTTGATGGGCTGCATGCGTATGATGAATTTTTACTCCTCTTGAGTACCTTACTCCCTAAAAAACCTCGCGTATCTCGACTCAGCACGCCTCCCATAGCTAATTATCTCCGTACACGTGTCCTCCTCTGCAATACCGACCACCGTTCGAAGCGGTTAGGCAGTCAAGTGTGAAACGGAAACGGACTGCATAGTAATTCAGTACGCTGAGTAACCTCAGTGGGGTTCACCGTGATTTATGTATTTTATCTACTCCATCCATTCATTGTACAAGATAATTTTAGACTTTGAGCCCAAAATTTTAGTAAAACTAAGAGTGAATCGAATGTCTATTGAAAAATTCTTGGAGACACTGAAGTTTTGGATCAAGATCGTATTTGTGCTTTCCTTTCATTCATGCATCTACGTGTGATCTTATGAACAGGTTGGATGACAAATAAACATCACTTAAGGCCTGGAAAGGTTTCAACAGTAGAAATCATTATTCCTGCTGTTTCATGTGGTATGATCTACTTGAGTTTTGATACGCTTCAAATTTGTGCTCAACCCCTGAAATGAGCTGGAAAAAACGGATGGACGGCGTGGATAAACCACATACTTTCACGGTTGCCCCAACAGAGTTTCCCAGTACGATAATCCGATTTCGCGCGCAACACGCTGCACGTCTCCACCTTAGATTGATGAACATTGATTGGACGGTTGATGGCCTTATTTCAAAAGCCAAGTGTCCTAGTGGGTTTATTTGGAAGCGGATTGCGTCCGGCGACCTCCAGGAAAGGAACGTGCAGATCTGTGTGGGGCCCACCGTGATGTATCTATTTATCCACACTGTCCAGCCCTTCTCTCAAGTCATTTTAAGGAGTTAGCCCAAAAAGAGGCAGATCCAACAATCAATTGGAATACACCACAGGAATAAGCAGTGGTAGTGACACCTACTGTATAAACCTTCGTAGGGCCCACCACGATGGTTAAGTGTCATCCAACCTGTTCATAAGGTCACATAGACCTGGATGAAGGGAAAACACAAATATCAGCTCGATTCAAAATTTCTTAAGCTCTCAAGATTTTTTTTTTTTGGAAACGGTAGAAATTAAATCCTCACTGTGTGGTCCACTTGTGTCTTGGATCTGCCTCGTTTTTAATCTTGTATACGAAAATGAAATGGCAAAGTTGATGGACGGTGTGGATATAACTCACACATCGCGGTGGCCCCTCAGAACCCCTGCCTTTTCCTTTCTAGAGATTGGCGGGCCGGACGCATTCGGCTTCCGGTTATTTTGAGTGATGAGATGCACATGCCACCCGCACCATTTCTAGCTCCCTGCGTGTCATGCAACCAGAGTATCTAATAACTCCGCAGCGTATTTTCCATCAAGTGGGCCAAACCGTTTCCTTAGTTTGTACGTTTTCTTTCAATCGTCCATTTCATAGAGCCCCCATTAGCATTGACGGATGAGATGAGTTGTCCCACGTGTCAGAGGATAAGTCACCTAGCTTTTTCGTGAACTACCACCGGACTCTTGTCCTGATGCAGGAACGCAGATGGGTCCTCCTTCCCTCTGGCAGGTACTCTGTGGGGGCTCACCGTGATGTATATGCTTTATCCACGCTGTCCATTTATTTTAAAAGATAGCTTTAAGGTATGATCCGGAAAAAGAGGCAGATTCAAGGCTTCAGTAGACCACACCACAGGATATAGTGGGGAATGAACGCTACCGTGGAAAGCTTCTTGAGGGCTACAGAAGTTTTTGATCAAGCTGATATTTGTGTTTTGCCTTCATCAAGGTCCATGTGACCTTATGAACAGGTTGGATGGAAAATAAACATCACGGTGGGCCCCTAGAAATGTTTAACTGGTGGCGTCATTATCACCACTGCTTCCAGTTGATCTTTGGAACTGTCTACTTTTTCGGCCCATGAATTAAAACGATCCATTAAAATGGATGGACGGCCTGGATAAAAAACATAGATAACGGTGGCCCCACATAGCCCCTACTAGGAACGAGTCCGTCTCCGCAGGGGTAGGACGCAATTCGCGTCCTGATTCCAGACAGCGTGGCCCACTGTCCGGATGATACGACCAGATTTTTACAGCATGATGTGGAGCTCGGGCCCCACATACGCTTGCCACGTGGTCGCACGTGCCTGCATGTGTATGGCAGGGAGTGCCATACGCATGCGTACGGGTTCTTATCAAGATTCCCAATATAGGTCCAACCATCCCAGCATTCTGGTCCTGGATGACCGCTCGCCACACCACTCTTGTGGGCCCCACTCAAACAAACTCAAGTCCCGAGTACTCAACGCCTACCCGCGGCGAGAAGATCACAACAAACCCCTACTCCTCCTTTCTCTGGTTCAAAAGAATCGGCCATCTTCCACCACAACAAAAGCACTCAAACTCGTTACTACGAAAATCAAATCAAAACATCCCATCACTTTCGAAATAAAAAGAAGAAAGAAAAAGAAAGGAAAAGAAAAGAAGAGCGAAACGCATCTTCGGAATTCTTCTTGTAGATGCAGTAACATACGAGTATCGTATGCATCTATGCATTTCTTCATTTCAACTGAAAGTAGCTCTTATCCATTTCCAAGCTTCTAGGGTTTTTTCCTCTCTCTTCTCTCTCCTAGAGGAAAAATGGCAGATCCGGCCGGCTCCGGCGCCTGTTCTGAGGATTCCGAGCTCCTCTTGCTGGAATCCGTCAGCCCCGAGCGATCCTGGCGGTTGAATTTCGATGGGTTTCAGCGATCGGAGCTGAAAGAGAAACCGCCTCGCGGACTCCATGACTGTCTTGGAGTGTTAGGTCAGTCTCTCTCTCTCTCTCTCTCTCTCTCTCTCTCTCTCTCTCTCTCTCTCTCTCTCTCATTTCTTCCTGTAATCTCTCTTTGTTAATCTTATAATTTATTTTATTAGTTAGTCTTAATCATCTGATTAGGGTTGGGGATTTTTTATTAGCCGTATATATTTAAACGAAAACATTCATGTCTCTGTCTTTTTGTTCGTTAATTATTCTTTTGTATGTTTTTATTATAATCGTATTGTTTCATAGAATTTTTACATGGAAAACCCGAGATCGATCCGTCCTCCAAGTTCGAAACGAGGAAAGATGGCGAAAAAACCATATAAAACAGACGCCTTTATGACATTTTGGCCGATACACATGTGTATCGTGTCTGGTACGAGACTTGTATTGCATCGCGGCTTTTATTTTGCACATGTTAAAGGATTTGTTCGAAATTGAAAAAGGAAATTTCTCTGTGTCAATGTCGCATGTAAGAAAATTCTCTATTGCTTGAATAATCATGGACAGTCACATAGGGAATATGAATGAAGTCATATAGAAAATGGAAATTTGCTCCTTGTAGAACAAATGAAATACGACAAGTGACTATTGCGGAAAATGCAAAGGAGCAAGGTTAGTGGGAATTGGCAAAACCAGTACAGGTTGGGGCTGGAGAGATTCTTATCACCTCAAGTGTACTGTGGTCCACAATATGGAACATCTGATGTCTCTTAACCCCTTTTGAGATGAGGATTATGTGATCATCAACTTGAGTGGGATCATGTTTCAGTGATCTCGGATTGTTGATCTGATGGTCCATCCGGTAGATGGAGCACGTCCCAGAAATATTTGTGTACATATCTAATATATAGACAGTCGGCCTGCAGAAATAGATGGTTATTGGTTAGTAAAGAAACTACAACAATGGTCCACATTCAACTGAAAAAAAAAAAAAAAAAAAAAACCAATGATCAGATGGCTAGGATCTTGAAGGAGATTTTAGGGGGCATCGTCCACCAGGTTGGGCTGACAATATCGATCGTCTGGATCACTGAACCCGACTTGTACAAATTGAAAGCTCAAGGATATACATATCCCCAGGTTAAGGAACTTATAATTCCTCTTGTAACTTCTTTTATGTTCTCATTCGAACTCAGGATCTTCCTTCGACGACCCCATACACAAGAAGTTTTCTAAAATCTGTGGTGCCCAGAAACTTAGTATTTTCCAAATATGAGATGCTGTAGGGATTCCAATACCCGAGTGATACTTTAATACCATGAGAAATTGATGGGGATGCATCTTCAGTATCTTGCACCAGCATGGTATGATGGTATCATATCATGTTGATACTGATACTCTCAGCATATATAGCCATATACATGCATTTTGGAATCATATTCGGAAATAACTCTTGTATTTTAGAGGCCCAAGGATTTACTAATTCTTGGTTTAATTGCTCTTTCCAGCAATTAACAATGTGAGGAAATGAATGTTTATTTGCTTATGTACAATTGTGATGTAAATGTGAAGGGTACATGGACTCCTGAGTATGTGAATACCTGCTCGAAATCCTAATCTCTTCTAGCACTTAGTTAATAATCACATTTCACAATGCGAATATGTATCCAGAGATTTTGTCCTATAGGTGAATTTCTGCACAAGTCGATGTTGCTGATGGTCATCTCTTCAGCTCCTGAAGAGCTGGAAGTAGAACTTCTCGTGCTTCTGGTCTTCAATAAAAGATTTTACATTCACTTGTACCTGTTTTAAATGATGATTTAAACAAATTGTCCCCACGCTTGTGCTAGCTGTTATTCATTATCTTTGATTCTTGCCAGTTTCTCTAAAACTAATTGAATACTTTGCACATTGCGAAGTTGATTCAATCTTTTCTTGGAAATTTGAAAACCGTTAACATATTTCCTTGAATGGTTTGCATGCCTGATTCATAAAAATGGTTCCTTCATACCCCGATTCAATTTGTTCTGGTCAAAATTTTAGAACCTTTAAGATCTCCTCTTAGTTGTTTTACCCCCTTCATAAGAAAAGGTCATACTTCGAATGCTGTTTATTTACTTTGTTCTGTTCAACTTATGTGAACATATTTAATTGGGTTCTCATCTCATATTATGTATGTGCCTGTAGCATTAGCTTTCTTTGGTGATATATGAGTCTGTAGATTTCACTGTTCCTGTTTTGATTGGTTTGCTTGGTGAGTCTAGCAACGGAAGATGTTGTGGCTGAGTATTATCAACAGCAGGTGGAAATGTTGGATGGATTCAATGAAATGGATGCCTTAGCGGATCGTGGTTTTCTTCCTGGAGTGTCAAAGGTTTGTATATGCATTTCATTCTATACTCTGCTCATTACAACATTGGTCTGGATCCAGCACCGCTGTAGACTCCTAGTTTATAAGGGTCTTGGACTGACATGAATGTGCTATTGCTTCTAGGAAGAGCGTGAACGGACTGCTAGAGGTGAAACAATGGCCATCAGAATATCAAATTTTGCAAATATGGTCCTTTTTGCTGCCAAAGTATATGCCTCGATAAGGAGTGGTTCGTTGGCAATCATAGCATCCACGTTAGACTCACTTCTCGATCTCTTATCAGGTTTTATCCTATGGTTTACTGCATTCTCTATGCAGACTCCAAACCCCTACCAATATCCTATCGGGAAAAAGAGAATGCAGCCACTGGTCAGTGCCCTTCTTGTACATGCATGCACACATTATAATTTTGTGTATTAGAATTTACTTAAATCTGCTTTATTTTTTGTCAGTGTGGATGTGTGTAAGGATAGCCATTTATGTTCTTATTCTCAATTATTGCACTCATCATGATATATCAACACCACCTTATTTATGTACTTGGTGCTGAAGATGATGGATAAATTCTGTTTCTGTTGAATTCCTAACTACTCTATCAAGGAGGAGGAGAAGACTAGAAGAGCCTAGTGATCCTTTCCAATTCTCGTGCTTGATTTTTTACTTTAGATCTTGAACATTTGGACAAGAATTATTCGTGTTTAATGAAAAACTGATACTTCAGAGTTTGGATTTTTGCAAATTGAACTTACAACAATGTGTTATATCTCAGTCAAGTTTGATATGTTATCTGTTGTCCCATAGCTGGGTTTAGACAGGGTAGTAAGATGATGATCATCATCATCCAAGCCTTATCCCAATTACCTGTGGTTGGGTACATGAATCCTGTTCCGCATTTTCACTCTAGGACAGGGAAGTGAGATACTGGTAAAAAGAGAAGTCATAGATCCCTTTAAGTTTTATTGGAGTATTCTACTTTTTGTTCTGTATTTCTGAAACTGGTTGCAAATATTATCTTTTCAGAAACTGAAGTGATATCTATACCCTATGTTTTTTGACATGCACCTTATAATAATACCAAATTTTACTATTTTCTTGTAAATACCAAAGTGTACTATTCTAATACCAAAAATAGAATGAAACAGTCTATGTATCATAAAGAAAGGGTTTAGATATTGTTTTCCTTTCTACATTCTTTTAGGGAAGCTCATCAATGCGCTCACTGCCCTTTCCAACGCCTATTACCTTCACAATGCCCTCTGTAAACTCCTACATTTCCACTATCTGCATTTCCTTTTTCATTTGTTGACCTCCCTTTCTGAATCCTATTCCTTATTTTTTGGGGGAAGTGCTTTCTATGTTTAATATCCAACATGTGCACCGCCCTTTCCATACCTTATTATGGTTCTGAAAATCAGTTACGATACCACCATATCATAACTATTGGCCAACTCTATTATGTGATGCGGGGGTACTGATCTGTTTCGAAAATAAAAAAAGAAACAAAAAATAAAAAGAAAAAGAAAAGAAGACAGTTGTATTGGCCTGTATCAGTTGTTGAGGCCGATATGGCCACAAAGGCTCCATTTTTATATATATAAAAAATGTGATTCCAAATTTTCTCTAGTTTTTTCACTTGTTTCTTTACTTCAACCATGTCGAAAGCTTAAGGGCGTGTTTGGATTGCCCCTTACCACAGTGAAACAAAGTAGAGGTGTAATGATTACATTGACATGTGGAGTCGGCTGTTTTCTGCCATAAACAGCCACACAATGATGCCGTTTGGATACACCATGACACTATACGGTTATGATTTCGCACGGATGTTTCCTACGTTTGGATATTTGCAACATCAAACTGTATCAAAGGATGCAACTCATATGCACTGCACCCCTGACAGATAGACAATGTTTAGGGCCTGTTTGGATATGCGATTACAGCCATAATGTGCTGTAAATGGGTAATTATTATCATTACTACCGTAGTTGGAAGTAAAATGTGGTATTCGCTGTACGCAATACCACTCTTGTGGCTCCACTTCTGACCATGGATATGCATATAAAAGTACGTACTGTGGTTAGATATATGTTGATGTAAATCTTCAATGTGTGTTATATCCACACCAGCCATCCATATTGCAATATCATTTTAGGGCATGACCCCAAAAATGAGGCAGATCCACACCACAGAGTAGCGGGGACAATGACGCCCACCGTTGAAACCTTCCTAGGGCTCACCATGATGTTTATTTGCCATCCAACCTGTTCATAAGGTCACACAGACACATATCAGCTTGATCCATCACTTTGGTAGACCCCAAGAAGTTGTCAATGGCAAGCGTTCAATCCCCATTGCCTTCTGTGGTGTGGTCCATTTTCGCTTTGGGTCTGCCTGATTTTTTGTCCCATTCCACAAAATGATCTCGCAAGATGGATGGACGGTGTGGATATAACACATACATCATGGTGGGCCCCACAGAACTATGCCACATTAACACACCTCCGCCAATCGAATTCTCTGTGTTGATTCTGAAGGATTACCATGATTTGACAGCTGGCTCTATCGAGTCTATCCAATCAATGGTAAAGTGTAATGGTGTGAGTTTTCCACCACATTACTGTGGTGGTCAATGATCCAAATGGGCCCTTATATAGTGGAGGCAGAACTTGCATCGCATAGCTGTCATTCTGCATGTATCATATAAGCCGCGTTGGGAAGGTGTGAGTCAGAACGTATCCCTGCGAAGATCAAGCTGGGATTCACCTGCTTGTCTTGGTTTACACTGACAAGAGGGCTTGGCATACAGATCGCTCTGATTTCTGGCTTTTGCTCAGTAGAAATAAGTGCGTGTAACATTTTTTTTTTTTTTTAAACACGTGTAACATTTAGTGATGATCACTTTAATACTCCTTACTGTTGGAAAGGGCAATCCAAACACGGCCTAAAATCTCATTTTATACTAGATCTAGGTCTACTTTGGAGAAATCTTTCCAAAAAAAAATGGTCTACTTTGGAGAACAAAACTCCCACTTTGAATGATATTTTAGATGAATCAAAGCGGAAAGAAGGGATTTTTTTTTTTTTTTTTTTTTTTGCATTTACTTTTTGTGGTATTTCGATGTAATGTGCCTTAGTCTATCAAATCATGCTTGCTTTGTGTTCGTTTGGCCATATTTGGTTGACTTTCTGCAAGTCAAGCTGACAGATAACATTCTTATCAAAGAATGGCTTGATACACCATTGAATGCATTTTAAAAATTAAAAAATGATAGATTTCATTGTTTTACATTTTTTTCCTATTTTCTAGTACTTCTCTGAAGTTTTTTTTTTTCGGGCAAAACAAAGTTTGATACAGGCCCATATTGTCTGATACAGGTCCGATGCAGTTTGATATGCCCTGTATTGTATTGTTTCTGTTGCCTGGCCGATGCACCCTCTGATACTGATGTTCAAAACCTTGGTCCTTAATTCCTTCACTAGATGCCTACTTCTTTTTTAACATCTCCACTATCGACATTTTCTTTTTTATTTGTTCATTCCCAATGATCATGCCACTGTCCTTTTGTTTCTTTGCTTTTATGTATTTTCAGTTTTTTTCAAAATTTGTTCTATTTTAAGTCAATTGGCTTAGGAATGTGGTTCAAAAATGTTATTGAGTTGTCATCCTGATCATCATCATGATGGTCGAGTCAAGTCCAAATTTGCAAGCCTAATTCCACAAGATGATGGCCTGGATTGAATTTCAAATGTGTGGTATATTACTCTGTTAATTTGTATTTAAAATTTCAATAACTCATGTTTATGTTGATTCTGTCTAATGTGTGATAGGTTTTGTCTGAGTTGAGCAGCCAAAAGCCCATGGTTGAGAAACTGAAGATTGGATCTTATGACCTCTCCAGTAATGAGTAGGGTTGTAAATAGGTCGTTTGAGGCTTGTCAAAGCCTTCGTTCTAGATAGGCATCTATATCCAAGTCTGGCCTAGCCCACTACCAAGTATGGATTCCGATAGTGGTAAATAAGTATGCATTCCGATAGAGTCCTAGTCTTTATCTAAAGTCAGTAAGGCGAACTAAAATGGAGGCAAAGCCTTCATTTTGTCATCCAAAAGATGGTTGCAGGTTGTAAAACTCACCTTGTAGGTACAAATTGCCACAAATGTAAGCAAGATAACTATAAGATAACATCTATTTCGGTTAGAGCTAGACACGAACCAAGTTTAACCGTTCGGTTCGACTCGGATCGACTTGGTAAAACTATGTTCGAACACGCAGGGTGTGTTTGAAAAAAAATTCGAGTCAGTTTCAATCAGTCCTGTTCGACTCGAACTTGAACTCGACTTGGTGTGTGTGTGTGTGTGTGTGTGTGTGTGTGTGTGTAGAGAGAGAGAGAGAGAGAGAGAGAGAGAGAGAGAGAGAGAGAGAGAGAGAGAGAAGGTTGGATGACAAATAAACATGATTGTTGGCCCTAGGCAGGTTTCAATGGTAGGCATCATTCTCCTCACTGTTTCCCATGGTGTTGTCCACTTGAGCTTTGTATCTGCCTCATTTTTTGTTTAATGCCTTAAAATGAGCTGTACAAATGGATGGATGGAGTGGATAAAACAAATACATCTTGGTGGGGCCCACAGAGCTTTGACACCAGCTTGCTGGCGGGTGTTCGCGTCACCAGCCATGAGCCAACCCACGTTCGCGTCACTAGCCATGCATAGTTCCTGCACTGGAAATCTAGGTGGGGCCCACCGTGATGTTTGTGAGGAATCCACGCCGTCCATCCATTTTGTGAGATCATTTTAGGATGTAAGACCAAAAATGATCTAGATCGAAGACTCAAGTGGGCCGCACTAAAGGAAAATGTGGTAGACAAATTCCTACCGTTGAAATCTCCTTGGAGTCCATAGTGATGTTTAATGCCATCATAATGTTATTCCTGTGGTGTGGTTCACTGGAGATTTAGTTGTGGCTAAACCTTGTGATTTGTCATTCGTGATATGTAATTTATGAAATGGGGAACTTTAAACCTCGTGATTTGTCATTTGTGATATGTAATTTGTGAACAAATCGGTACTTACTATTTAGTAGTAGAAAAAATATTTTCAAGCGAAAAAAATGTGAAATTGTTTGAACTTGTTAGAACTCGTAAAAATTGTCCAAAATCCATATGTTCTCGAACATGTTTGAATATTATTGGGCCAGACCAAATCGAGTTCGAACAGAGCCACCCTGTTTGAATGTTTGTTTGAACATTGTTCGAACACACCCACTCAAGCAGCCGAACGATCCGATCTGGTCCATGTTCGACTCGGATCGGATCGTTGCCCACCTCTAATTTCGGTCGAAACGTTTGTTAGGCCCGCTTCTCAGTTTACTTGCATCCACATGTAAAAGAAGAGCCTTACAACTTAGAAATTGGTAAATGGTGTTCATACATTTCAACTTTAGACTTCAAGCACAACAACAGTTCATTGGACCAATGATGTAATTAGAAAAGTCTGATAGTTCACGAGCATGGGACCTACCTGGAAAGTGTTAAGAGTGCCCTTATATACTCGTTCCTTCCAAAAGAGATAAAAGAAAAAGGATACGGGTACCTGTAACTCCATGTTTTGCTAATCTCCTGTTATGGTATTCAATAGTAGGCCATAAAGGTAGTAATTGCCATTTTTGCAGACACTACTAAACCAGTCCTGTTTACGTTATTCCTGTCAACTTCTGAATGATAATTTCAAAAACCAATAAAATGGATTGGTTTAGTTGATGAAGAAAACACCATTGGTAGATGTGCATGATTTCCTTGATGAACTTCTTCTTCTTCTTCTTCTTCTTCCAGATGAGCGTGATATCCTGAGGGAAGTTCTTTTTCTTCTTCTCTATTGGCTGGGTTCATCTTATTTTACTTGGTAATCGGAGTCAGGTGCCTTTCCAAAAAAAGAAAGAAAAAGTAATAGGAGTCAGGTCACAGGTCTTCTTGATACATTTTTCCAAGTGTGATTTGGTAGCACATGTCATTCCTTTTCTAATTGCTCGATTTGTAGGTTCCACCCCCTTCAAATAAAAGCAATGACAATGTGACACTTAGAGAAATGGTAGTTTGCTGTTCATCTTTTCATGTTTGTGTTGCTTCAAGAAATCAGTCCCCTTGTGACTTTCTGGCCACCTCATTTTTCTGAGCGACATCTAGAATGGTAGATATGCTTCCACGTATGGAGATGAGACTATGGTTAGTTACAAGATGATGCTGTTCTTTAGAAGAAGCCTCTCCATGGCAAAATAGGCCTCTAACATTTTGAACTGTTCAGGTCAATCTGGTCACTGTTCACACTAACTTGTCAAAAGTTCTATTTGTGTGTTAAATATTGTTGCTTTCATCCTTCATAGAAGGCAGCTTCCTCAATTCCCTGGCCATGTTGTCCACTCCTAGTCTTGGTTGCTTTCCCCAAATGTGAAGTGCTTTTACTTTCTTGATAGGATTACATTTGTCCTTCTGTCTACTTTAGCAAAGTTGCAAGTCGGGGTTAAAGCCTTGTGTCTAAGCAGTTAGGGTGTGGATATAACACAGGTCACAATGTGGAACATGGTTTAAAAATTGGTTTTGGCAAATCGTATTGTTCACCACCGATTCTGTGTTGTATTACCCCATATCGCCTGTATCGTGATGTTTCAGGCCTAAACAGCCATATCTTTCATGGATGATACTGGTCCATATCAGTTGATATGTACCGGTTTCAGACCATAATTTAAACCCTGATATGGAATGCCATTGGCTTTAGTTGAAGCCTTTCTTCTTGTGGATGCAAAGAAGGTTTGAAGGCTGTGCATGTTTTAAAATGAGTTACCTCATTCTTCAAAGTGATCTATGGTAGTTTAGAGGAACCAATATCCCCCAAGTATATGTATAGTTATTGAAGTATGGCAACGATTGGGTTAGTTGGATCATCAATATTGAAATTTTGAGGATCTCTGTCATAGATAGAAAGTGAGCAACCTTTTCTTTCCCACTGGAGAATTATGTTCTCAATTAATTGATTGGTGTGAAGTTCTTACATTATGATGAAGATAGAAGGCATGGGGCTGATGCAGCATGTGTATGGCAGAGAAATGCTATCTCCACGATAAGAGGTTGAAGAGCCAATTGAGGCCAATGTGCCAGCATGGCTCACACATGTGAGCTCTAGGCAATTCATCACGTGGCAGTGTGACTCCCCATGCAGCCACCCTTGCCTGAAAACCAAGTCAGTCCACTCATCGATGGGCCGCATGTATGTGAAAAAATGGTGATTGTAGAGCAAAAATCACCAATGATCTATGTTCAACTTTCATGTGGGGTCAATGATCTGCGTTCAACTTGCATGGGGTCAACCTGATGAGTGGCCTAGATCCTGTACGTGGATGCTGCATTGACAAATGTTATGTGGCTCTTTAATCTCTCCTGCATTTCTCAGCATTGTATGATGATTACTTGAACGCTTGTCAAGCACCAGTTCCATATGAGTGCATCACGAATTTGAAGTGTATGGGTAGCTCATCGAGCACCAATTCCATATGAATGCATCACCAATTTGAAGTGTATGGGTATGATAGCTTTCCATCAAGATCTGGAATCCCTCGTATATGTATTATTTGGTGCTTACAATGCCTGTGCTTGTGCATCATATGAAATGTCAGGTCCTGCCAGAGTTCAAACAATGCCTTTTTCTGACATCAATGCTGCTGAAAATTAGGCCATGTTGTAACCATCTGTCTTAAAGTATCTTTGAGTCAGTTTGTGATTTCATTACTCATCTTTTACAATGAAATTGATGTGCTGCAGGGAATCCTTGTCTTTGCCTCTGTCATGGCCACGTTGGGTCTGCAGATCATTCTAGAGTCTGTCCGCACGCTGTTATCTGATGTAAGTGTGCATCTTATCTCAATTCTAAGCTTACTGTGATTTTCATTTCTCCAAACAGATGCCATTTTTGCTCCCACATATGTGGGCAAGTCTCCATTTCATGTCCGGGGCCATTTTGATTACAGGAGGCCCTTGCGGCACCTATTTTGGTGCTCAGTGGAGTACTGTTTTCCTACCGACCATTGCAAATATCCAATACCCATGCTTTTAATCATCCACTGCAGGAGAACGAGTTTTCCTTGACAAAGGAGCAGGAGCGATGGGTGATAAACATAATGCTGTCTGTGACGATGGTGAAGCTCGCCTTGGTTTTTTACTGCCGCTCCTTCACCAACGAGATTGTCAAAGCCTATGCTCAGGATCACTTCTTCGATGTGGTCACCAATGTCATTGGTCTCATCGCGGCCCTTCTCGCCAATTACATAATAGGCTGGATTGACCCAGTTGGAGCTATTATTGTTAGTGACAATTATATTGCTCTTTATAGCTGTTCTCAATTCTCACTTCCATGATGTGGCACAAGTATGGGATGCGCTGGACCATTCATCAGGTTCCCACCATGTATGAGCTACGGTCCAATAATCAAGCTGGTCAGGTGTTGTTTTCTATCTGCCTATTTTTCTAGAACATGTGCAGCTCAGGTGATGACTGGACAGTACTGATTTTCGGGCCATGGTACATACATGGTGGTGGGCCCCACCTGATGAACAATCCAGATCTTGCATGCGAGATTACGATTAGAGATCCTCTACTCGTTATTTATGATTTACCTGTCCACTGCAGCTGGCATTGTACACTATTCGCACCTGGTCAGCAACCGTGCTGGAAAATGTGAACTCGCTTGTAGGCCGAACAGCTGCACCAGAGTATCTACAGAAACTGACGTATCTCTGTTGGAACCACCACAAGGCCATAAGGCACATTGATACCGTGCGGGCGTACACATTTGGGTCACACTACTTTGTCGAGGTCGACATTGTCTTGCCATCAGACATGCCTTTGCGGGAAGCGCATGACATTGGTGAGCACTTGCAGGAGAAGCTTGAACAGCTGCCGGAGATTGAGCGCGCTTTCGTCCACTTAGATTATGAGTACACCCACAGGCCCGAGCATGCACAGGCCCATTCATAAGCCTTGTAGTCGGCGGCTGGTTAGTATTTTTTCACCTGTTGAAGGAATTGCTGGTAGCTTTGTTTTGGGAAAGAGGAGAAAAAAAGAAGGAAAAAAAAAGGGGAAAAAAAAGCCCTGTAAATTCTCCAGACATCCAGAAATTGTGTTTGATGTATTTTCAATGGTAATTGTTGATCAAAGGTTTGCCCGCACGCCCTGATAGGGGCTCAGTCCAAAATAGCAGGTCTTGGGCATTTTACACTTACCACATCTGATTCTGCACATTGAGCTTGGACTGTTGAGCTTTTTCCTTGGGAAAAGAAAACTCAAGAGACCAGAGAGTGTGCCGGATGATACACAGGCACTTTGATATATATATATATACATATGTACTTTTATTTATAAGTAAACAGAGCTTTTATTTTCAGGACTAATGCTTGATAAATATTTCACATGCCAAGAGTACTCTCCAATAGACCAGCTAATTACATATTCCAACCTTCGTTTCGGCTAATTCTATATGCGGTTACATCTAAGGTGCATTGACAGATCTATCTAATAATTTATTTAGATAATTAAGTTTTTTTTTGTTTTATATATATATATATATATATATATATATATATATATATATATATATATATATATATATATATAAAATTTATATCCATTTGCGAGAGCTGGACGCAAGTAAGATCGAAGCCAACCATCATGTCTGTCTCTCACTATTCAAACATTCTTGGCCAGAAATAAGATCTTTCTGTTGATGAGGTCAGTTGTATTTTACCATGAAATAAAATGGACATATAAAAAGAATTCATAATTTCATGCTATCAAGTTTTACTAAAAAGAATTCATAATTTCATGCTATCTAGTTTTACCTGAAATTTCGGCAATGGGATTACACGATGAGTTGTTTAAAAGGTGGTGTCCAGTCCATGGGATCGCCTCGCCCAAAACTGAAGCTGGGTCCACCAGGCCACCGCATACGAAAATACTGGAGGGTTCAAAATTATTCTGCCATTTGTCTGATTCAATGTACTCCTGTGATCCATCATTTGATGAGTGGGTTCTTTGATGGCCCTCTAATCTGAGGATTTGGACGCATGGATTTTTTTCTATCATTTTTCGTTTGCAGTACCAATGACAAAATGGCCCCAGTCTACTAGCAAAGTTTTCAGCCGTCGACATGTGTAGATGGTGTTAGGACCGTTGGTAGGTCTCTAATTAACCATTCATTATTTTGAATGGTTGTGGCCAACCCCATGATTATATAGGCCTGGCTTTTGGAGATGGCACTTTCACTGCTCTGATCTCACACAACCATGCATCAGGGCGCGGATTAGGTACTTGCCCCGCCTTTCCCGAGCTCGGGGCAGGCTAGGGCTCTAGGGCCACCGTGATGTATGGATCTTATCCACACCGTCCATTCATTTTTCCATGAGGTCATGATCTAAAAAATGGGGCAGATCCAAGGTTCAAGTGGGCCACACTACAGGAAGCAGCGGTGCTAATGATGCCTACCGTTGAAACCTTCCTAGGTAGGGCTCTCAATGGAGCAGGTCAGATCTGAGATCCGATTCGCTCTGAATCCGTATAATGCGGATTTGGATCTGAGATCCGATTCACTCTGAATCCGTATTATGCGGATTTGGATCTTAAAATAGGTCCGATTAGTTAAATGGACCAGATTTGGATCTTAAAATAGGTCTGATTACTTAAATGAACTGGATATGGATTCACAGGAACATTTTCGAGTTTGATCCGAATCCGATTAAGATCCGAATCATTGTCACCTTACTATGCCGACCATTTGTTTTACAAATTATTTTAGGCCATGTCGACCATACCATGGTAAATAGTGGGATTTGTATCATTTTTCTACTAAATTAAATATATTATATTATATATTTTATATCATATTTTTTTTAGATTTGTAATGGGGGTGGATTCGGACCTAGATTCGACCCAAATCCGATGGTTATATGGATTTTGGATTGGAAATGGATCTAAAAATTTATAAATGGATCGGATATGGATATCACCTTTTGGAATCGAGTTGGATCCAAATCCAATCCAAATATGTCTACCGATATACGGATTTGGAGCCGGATCCAACTGGATCCGATCCAGATCCGACCCATTGAGAGCCCTACTCCTAGGGCCTACCGTGATGTTTATTTTACACCCAACCTATTCATAAGATCACAGAGACATGGATGAAGGGAAACCACAAATATCAGCTTGATCCAAAACTTGCTGTGGCACCCAAGAATTTTCAACAGTCATCGTTTATTACCCATTTCATGGTCCACTTGAGCTTAGATCTGCCCCATTTTTGGGTTTATGATCTAAAATGACATGGAAAAATGAATGCACAGTGTGGATAAGATCCATACATCACGATGGCCCTCAAAGCTAGGCTTGACAAGCGGTCGTGTTGAACCATGTTCATGTCGTGTTGTGTCGTGTCAAAAATTAGCTCACCTAAACCTCACCCCTTAACTAACGGTCGAAATCTAAAAACCCAAATCCAATCGTTAATTTAACAAGTTAAGATAACCGGTTAAATAAATGGTCATGCTTTTGTGGGCAAAGAGATGGAGCAGGGGCTCAATTCGACAAAAAATTTGGAGTGCGGTCGTGGGTAGAAGGATAGAGAAAACTCCAGAGAGAGAGAGAGAGAGAGAGAGAGAGAGAGTTATTGGTTGTCTTAGTTTCTTAGAGATTTCTCACCACATTAAGGATAATTATCAAAATGCCGTACGGGTGAAACACTAACACGACCAGTTATGTTGACGTGTCTTAATGGGCCAACCCGTTAATGACCCGACACAATAAGGCTGGACCCAAACACTGATTTTTTCATGCGGGTTGGCAGGTCGTGTGAATTTTGCCAGGCCTACTCAGAGCCCTAGTCCGCACCAATGCATCATTGCCACGTATCAGACGAGTGCGCTTAGCATTCCTAAAAGATAATAAAAAATAAATAAAAAATGGTAGACAGAATCCTATGTTTGTGGACGTAAAACACAAACATTCATGAAAAAAAAGGAAGCATGCGGTAGGGGAATTGTTCCATTTTACAGGGATCCAACCTGTTTATATGATAGCTCTAGTGTGGATGGTCCAAACACCCAGCTTTTCCTAGATTGGAAGATCCCAACCATAGAATCTTTGGACCTTTTTGGGTTGAATATGGAGTTTTGATGCCCTTTCCTTCTCAACCATCCTTTTGCCAAGAGGTTTGCCTGCTGCATGCCGATGTTTTGCAGTACATTAAGCTAGGACTTTAGCCTTTGAATCTGGGTCATCTTTCAATAATCCAAACCGTTAATGAGTCTTGCTGTGGTAACTATGTAAAATTATAATTTTATATTGGGCTTTTCTATTTTTAATCTGTACCATGTTTATATGAGAAATATTCCAACTTTACAACGTATCTGGAATCCTTCCTCATTTGATATGTGGGTCCTACAATCTAATTAGGCCATTGGTACTTCATTGGCTTGAAGTCAGGTCAGCCATTCATAAGAGGGATCACATAGCCAAATCAGTGGACAGATGATGACATCTGTAGCATGGCCCACTTAATGAGTTGATATGTTTTTTTGTTGTTAAACCAAAAAAATTACATAGTGGAAAACTGAAATATATTTATTTTATTAACAATATAGAGAATATATAGAAGAGATTGGACAGTGGGTTACCGGACAGGGAGCCGGAGATGGGGAGATTTTGGACAGTCAGTCTATGCGGCGATTGGAGAAGATGGCGGACAGCTATGGTGTTTGATGGGTTTGGAGTTGCGGCGGTGATCTTCTTATAATGGAGGTGCAGTGGGTGGTGAGGTTGAACTGGCAGTTGTGGATGAAAGCTTTGGAGAATAAGAGGGCTAGGGTTATGTTAGATGGTGGTGTTGTCAATGACAGTAGTGTGGCAGCGCTGAATGAGGATGATTTTGAAATCACAATGAGAAGGAAAAGAGAGACGATGGCGGATTGGTACTGCCCTGATATCAAGTTGAACTATAAAAACTACATTGTAAAAAACTAAAATATATTCATTTCATTAACAATCAAGAAAATATATATAGAAGAGATTGAAGATCTCTAAAGATAGGATCATATCCTAATAGATACTTATTAGCAAAAAGTCAGCATCCTAATCTACCTAATATACTTTTACAAGAATTCTCATTTTTTTTGCAATTTATATAGATATTTTTAAATGATTTTTAAGATACCACTCGTCCACAGTGGGTGTATCTAAAATGTCCTACAACAATCTAGACCACCTAGATTGTGGGTCCATTAAGGATAAATCATCTCTAAAATTAACCAATCATATCCGTATAATTAATAGATATCAATCAAATTGTTAAATAATATAATAGTGGTCTAAATTCAAAGCAAAAAATCAGATAATTAATATTGAGTAGGTCTTAAGTCCAATCAGTTGGACCATAATTTACAATCCACCCAACGAATAACCACCCCGTTTATCATGGGCATGTGACATCTAACACTTCCAATGAGTGGAGCCGACCATGAGAGTCATCTTGAGAAAATTTCTTTCTGTAGACTACAGCTTTGACCGACCAGCCTATGGTAACCAATGTCTCCTGTACAGGACCCTATTAGTGGTAAATGGGTTGCATTGTGCTAGAATATGTGGAGCTTGATCATTAGAAATGTACTGTTCATCTAGCGAGCATTTGAGAGCTTATCCTTCTTCTTCTCTCTCTCCTTATGTTGTGGTTTATATTTTTTCTTTGTTTTCTTTTGATTTCAATGTTGGTGTGTGTGTGTTTGAGAAGGGATCTCTTTTCTCAACAGTTTGTATTGAAATAAAAGTTATTTTGGTCATTTATGGGTGACTCTGACCACATAGTTGACAGTTCAATTACAGCTATATATTTAAAATAGCTGATACTGGTCTGTGTCAAACGTCAAAAGAACAATGGCCCTGATGCAGATTGCCTCAAGACTGAGTCTATGGGGCCCACCATGGTGTATGTGTTTTATTCACATCATCCATCCATTTTGCCAGCTCATTTTAGGGCATAAGCCCAAAATGAGGCAGGCCCAAAGCTTAAGTAGACCACACCACAAGAAACAGTGGAGATAATGACCCCACTATTGAAACCTTCTTAGAGCCACTATGGAAACCTTCTTAGAGCCACTATGATGTTTATTTGCAATCGGACCTATTCATAAGGTCACACAGACAGACCTGTATGAAAGGAAAACATAAGTATTAGCTTGCAAAAAGGTTAGACAGTGTACGTAAAACACATACATCACAGTAGGACCCACAGAATGTGGGGTCACCAGCGATATCGTTGGTAACCGGGTCTATAGGCAATCTGCGTCTATACATTTTGCCAGCTCATGTACCGAGGACAGGAAAAAGTGCAAGGGAAACGCCTACTGTTGAAACCTTCTTTGGTCCACTGAGATGCTTACATGTCATCCAAACCATCCATGAGGTCATTTCTGTTGGGATGATCTTTAGCATGATCCAAAACTTCCAAGTCCATGAATGTTTCAACAGCCGCCCCACTTTGGTCTCATGCATTAAAATTATTGTTAAAAATAGATGAACAGTGTGGATAAAACATATAGATCATGGTGGGCTCCATAGATACCTTGACATGACTAGAGGTGGGCAATGATTCGAGCCGGGCCAAGTTAGCCCTAGTTTGGTTTGGCTTGTTTTTTTGCCACCCCAGTTTGTGGATCGGCCGGTTTGAGTTTCAGGCCAACCCATGCGGCTTAGTTTGGTTTGCTTAGCCTAGTTTGGTTTGCTCTAGGAAAATTTGGTTCAAGCCTGGATTGGATTGGTTAAAATTTTCAAATTGGGCTAGGCGAGTTCAAACAGGAGGCAACTCTTTTTTATTTTATTTTTTATTTGTTTAAATAGAATTTTTTTTTAAATAGTTAGAAATAACATTAAAAAAAAACATACAAAAGTATTTTAGTACTTGATGTTTAACATCCCTCAGGAGTGCAACTTGGAACTTCAAAATAAACATGTTGGGCCTTTTGACTAACAAAAGTACACAAGCATAACTTTACAAGTGCAAGGAAATAGTGTGCATTCATGTATATGAATTATGTATTATCCACGTTGTCATGTATATGTATTATTCATGCCATTCATTTGTTTTTATGTGTCATTTTAGGACATGATCCTAAAATTGCATCATATCCAAAGCTTAAGAGGATCACACCACAGGAAACTGTGTTCACAATCTATCTAGCTGAATCAAATTGAGCTTCAAGCTGGGCCGAGCCGGTACTACCCTGGTTGGACCTCGATTCATTTTTTAAACAAGCTTAACTGTGAGGTTTGGTTTGGTTTGAACTTCTATTCGAACCAATCCAAGCCAAGCTTTTTCAAACCAATCCGAGTGAGCTTCAAGCTGGCCTAGTTTGTGCCCAGCTCTAGACATGACAGTCCATGTTTATCTGATACAAAGAGAAAATACCATAAAATTCTTTGTACAATGCAAGACGTCTCACCTCAACCCCCTCTCTTTTTCTCAAGGTGAAGTCTGTTTATATTCTTTTCATGATTAAAAATTTTCTGATAAATTTTTAATATACACTATTTTAAAATGATTCAAATTCAAAATGTCTTAAGTTTTTTGTATTTCTTAATAGATGTAAATATATTTAATATAGACTATTTTCAATATTTAATTTTAAAATCTTGTGCAAAATATTTTAAATATTTAAACATAAAATTTTCTTTAATAAAAGGATAAATTTTCTTTTTTTCACTGGTATTCAACACTGGGCATCACATCAATGGTCTGGAACACAAAAGCATTAAATGTAGGGCAATCTGCGATGGAGAGGTAAGTTATTCATCATAACACAAAAGCATTAAAGCATTAAATGTGGGGTAATATCTAGAAGAGATAGAGAGATTTTTAGCGTTATTCATCATCATTAACCTTAGAACACTTAGAAGCACATGAGAAGTTAGGCTAATAAAAGAGGTGCAAGCTGCTGTAAATGAACCAACTTAGACAACAGTTTTCGAGTGGAGTCCAATCCATCGGAGTTCAATCTTGATGGGACTTTGATCCCTCAAAGAATTGTGTTGGATCCATCGTAAATTCCATCCACCAAACTTGAACTTTGTGGATAGTTTTTCGATCCATTGAGCATCTCTCTTCGAGCCATCGAAGTAGGCTTTTCGAGCCATCAAGGAGTAGTTCAATCCATCGAACATATATCCAGCAATATTGCAAAACTCTCTGGACAACTTTTCAATCCATTGAGGTTTGTCTTCAAGCCATTGAATTGAATTGTCCGATCCATTAAAGATATGTTCGATTCATTAGATAGATCGTTTTCTGCCCGTTAGAACTTTATCTATAAAAGCGAGAGAGAGACGATTTTCGAGCTTAAGAGAAAGAATTTAGTGATTTAGAAACTACCAATATTGCAAACCATTAGAAGTTCTAATTTTAACCCATCGAAGTCATTTTCCTTGTAATTCATCATAAGCATTGAGCATTCAAAATTCAAATGAGAATGAATTTATTATCTTGTTCTCTCTTGATTCCTAAGAGTTTAAACACCTTGATCATAGATAGAACTCTTGTCTAAACACACCTTAGAAATCCAATTAGGTGCATTCCTCTAGGCAATTCGATGTGCTCAAGGGGTGAGTACTTGAACCGGGAGTGGAGTAGACACGTAGTCGAACCACTATACATGCTTGTGTTTGTAATGTATTGGAGCACATTGTTATCTTAGCATTATATGTTTAATCACTTAATTATGAATACTTGATAGAAATGTATGCTAGGTACTAGATAAGTACATTCACATACAAGATGTATTTTCACTACTTGTGTAGACTTGAGCTTATATGGATGGATCTCTTATAATCTACATTAGTTGCGGAGATTAGGCGCTTGATTAGTTAAATCATTAGTAATGTATATGATTAGACTAGGTTGCATAATTGCTTAATCATATGCTACTCTATGTGATTGGACCCACTTAAGCTTAGAAGCCGAAATATTCTTGCTTACTTATCTTAAATTGTAAAATAATTTAAGTAGTAAAAAAGAATTTTAAAAATGTCATAATCTCTCCCCTCGGACTTGACTATAATTCTAGTAGCTCCGTTCTAAGCTTCCGCACGCATAACGCCTCAAGTGTGAGCCATATGTACAATTTCACATCTGATAATCTCCACCATAGTATACTTTCTTGGTCAAATGTGGACCATTGAATATAATCCATTCATATGATTCTTCCCTCAATAGTAGTGATGAATGGTATGGATTATTGTTCCTATGATTCCTTCTTTGAGGGGGAAATTTTTCAATGCTAATTAGGGATATTTTTGCTAGAACACGAATTTGTTTATCATCCATCAGTTTGTAATGGCCAATCACTTTACCTTTAGGTGGGTTATGGATTGTGTGATAACCCAACAACACATAGCTCAGTGGTGTTGAGATGTGGCATGATTTGATTGGGTTACTTGCAGCAAATAGAGATGGGCATGCAAAGCATGTTTGAAAATTGTTAGGCTGCATATGTATCCACTCTTGACAGCGGCCTGTGGCCCAGTCAAATCCCACCATGTCCTGACACCACTTAGCTATATGGCATTGGAGGTTTTTAATTTATTCATTAAATGAAATAATTATTTCTTTTTAATTTGTTAGTTAATTAATTTGTTGATGCTTCCATGTGCGCAAAGTCATGTATGATGAGCTAAGATGAGGGCCCATTTAATTATTAGGTAGGGTACATCGGGAACATTGTAGGACCAAAAATAACTATGGTTCACTTATAGGACAATTCAAACATGTATTAAAAAAAATGGGTAGCTGGAAAAATGTCCAACAGTCTGAAATCAATATACATATGTAGCTCACTTGATGAGTATAGCATTATGATTTTTGGTATGTGGCATGCTTGTAGTGTGCCTTCCTAATGAAGGATGCGGATTGGGTCCTACTCTGCCTGTCTGTAGCTGCATCTAGGTAGATCTGTGGGGGGCCACCATGATGTATCTGTTTATCCACCCCGTCCATCCCTTTTTTCAAATCATTTTAAGATATGAGCCCAAAAATGAGCGGCAGTTGGTGAAGGGTTTGGAGAAGAAGAGTGCTAGAGTTAGGTTTTGGGTTAGGGTTTAAAAAACTCTAGTTACGATAGGATGGCAATTTGAGAAATTTGAGATTAGGGTTTTCCTTTCTCCAATCTTATTTATAATAATAAAATACTGATGAAATTGTGTGGCAGTGGGAAGGACAACACGCTACGTTGCACATCACTCACTCTAACAAGAACCCGTAAGGGTCAGCACTAACTCTTAAATAATTGTAAATATAGTATAGTAGCAAGGCAATTAATTAAGGCCATCCAAATGGCTGACCTAACTAATGAAGGAGCACAAGCAAAAATATTCTACCTAAAATTTAAATTTTGACCACTCACAATTTTACATTTAATCATCTATTTGATAGCTGTTAATTGAGTGGTTTGGATTTCTTGTCTAGGGGGTGTTTGGATCATAAGTTACTTAAGCTACTTATGCCTTAAGTAGCTTATCTTACTTTCTACTTATTAACCTGAAGTGATTAACTAGGTAACTTTAAGTAAAAAAAGGTACTTAATTATAATTGATCTTAAACCAAACTTGTTTCAAATAAGTTACTTATCCACCGCTGTAAGCAGAAAAAGTAACTTATTTGGCGGTATCCAAACCGGCCCTTAGCAAAGATATTAGAGATATGCTCCAACTACAATGGGATCGACTATTTGGATGGTTTTGAACAACTATACACCAGCAACACAAGTGAGAGATAGTTACCACCATTTTATAAATAGTACAAAACTAACCAAGACTTTAAATTTTCTTCATGAAAGCGAAGAAAGGCTTGAATTTCTTGGTGACAGCAAAGCTAGGTTTGAAATTAGGTCATCACATGATGTATGCGACATGTGGCTCATCTTGATATTTGTATAAGATCCAGTCCGGCCATCAGTTTTGTAATATCATATTAAGAAAGTGATCTAAAAAAATCAATAGATCCAAAACTCAAGTGGGCCACACCAAGCCAAACAGTGATTCCTGCAAGGATGACCAAGACAAAAAATTTCTTCCTGATCAAAACATAGGTGAGCATGAAGAAGGTTTTAATGATGAGCGCAATATCGCGATTATTTCTTGTGGTTAATTTGGTCCACTTGAGTTTTAAGATTTAGATTTGCTTATTTTTTGGAGCTCAGATTGCATACAACATGGTGATACTTGATTGGAGAGTAGGCCGCCGTAGGACCATACAAAGCTTGAAAGTTTTTCAACCCATGCCGTGCCTTGGCCGGCCAAAGACGGGCAGTACACCCAATCAGACTTTGATTTTTATGCTCTCTTTATTTTTTCTGTTAATTTTTTTTGTTAGTCATGCAACACAACCGCCATGTTAGACACAGTTAATTAGTCACATGATGCACCCTCCCATTGGAGGGGTTAGTGTGTCTCCTTAACACTCGAACCTGAGACGTGCCGTGAATCCATTTTGACTGATCATTATATGAAATGAGCCCAAAAATGAGGCAAATCCTAGGTTCAAGTGGACCACTTTGTGGGGATTGAACACTCACCATTAAAAACTTCTGGGAAGCAGAAGTTTTGATAAAGCTGATATTTGTGTTTTCCCTTATGAACATGTTCGATGGCAAATAAACTTCATGGACCTAGGAAAGTTTCAAACGGTGGGTGTCATTATCAACACTGCTTCGTATGGTGTGGTCCACTTGTGCCTTAGATCTGTCTCCTTGTTGTGCTCATGCCCTAAAATGATATGTCAAAATGTCCATCGGGATAAAATGCACACATCATGGTGGGCTCCACAGAGCCCAATCTGTTCAGCGAGGCTAGTCAGAACTGATTGATAGTGGTTGCCATACAGACATCACCGTGGGCCCACTGCTTTTTGTGACATAGGCTCGTAAGAAATTCGTATCCTTGAAAGTCAGGTCTACATTGAAAGTGATTGAATGAGAGGGAAGAAGAGAGATGCTCCAGCGTACAAAGTCCAAAAGCAAGAAAGGGGGGTTATTTTATACTCTGGATGGCGTATGACATGCATCTTATCCATAGACCATCTATATATCCATATAATCAATAACTTGGAAGATAAGACCATCATCATTCCAAAAAATTACCTGTGTATGATCATAGCTGGCCAATAAATAATTAAAAAATGGACAATGCATATTTGCTAATAAAAAAAGTATGATCATTATTTATGATGTGGGGCACATCTTCAATTACCAATTTCTCGAAGAAAAAAATAGGTTTTGTATTAAAAAATTATCTTGTTGGGTTCGAGTTGTAGGCTTTTTTTTTTTTTGCACATACATCCACACCACATGAGCACTTGATCAGATGATCCTAGTGTTAAAATAGAGTCTATTCACCACCAAGCCATAGAGCTAGACCTAAGTTCGATTTGTGGGCTCAAGTCTAAGCCAGCTTGCCAACTAAAAGAAAATCGATGTAGCTTTTTTTTTTTTTTTTTGGGGGGGGGGGGGGGGGGGTTAATGCACACATGCCACAGTTAGTACACCCACCCTATTAGTCAGGCCGCAATGTTAGCCACCCCCACTTTGGGAATCGATACCAAGACTTCAGTGTTGAAACGAGGCCATCTTCACTCAGTCACCACTTGAGCCATGGGTCGAGGTGTATCAATGTAGCTTAATATCTTAATTATTTACTATACCATGTAACATAAAATCACATTTACTATGAAATATTGCATATATCACATTTATCCTGCACTTTAAGATTATAGTTTTGTATGAAGTAGCATGTACATATCCTTACTTGGCATGTATATTTTCATTATAGATATTTTAGCCATTGCAACTTGAATTTATTATAATATATATAATCTATAAGTGCAATTAAATTTTTTTTAAGACGAATCCTATTTGCAATCTACAACCTCAATGCTCCACACATGCAAAAGTATTTAACATGTGCACGATACAAGCAATTCATCGTGTCACCCCCAAAGGTGTTCCTTAGCCCAAAAATCTAGACAGTAACACGAGTAATTAAAAGCCATTACCAATGGTTTAAATTCAACATTCAACAACAGCCCACTAAATCAATGAGATAATTTTAATGTAACATCCATACTAGTCATGCATTACCAAACATATTTTTCAATACTTACAAGTTCTAAAATTCAGTACTTCAAGTTTTCAACACTTAAGTGTATATATATTTTTTTTTCATTTACATATGCAATTCCTAGTAAATAGTTAATGATTATTTATTCATATAATTACAGCATCAGGTTCGAGTTTGATGTTGATCGTAAACTTGTTTAATTGTTAAGCTTTCCATTTCACAACATTGAATTCTTACAATTTTCACATATAAAAAATTGTGGGGTCCACTATGATTTTTGTATCTTATCAACGTCGTCTATTTGTTCTGCCAGCTCATTTTAGGGCATGAGCCAAAAAAATGAGGCAGATTTGATCAAGCTCAAGTGGACCACACCATAGGAAATAGTGGGAATGGTGGATGTCATTAACCCTCTTGTTTCTTGTGGTATGGCCCACTTGAGCTTCTAATTTGTCTTATTTTTTGACACATGCCCTATAATGAGATGATAAAATGGATGGATGGCATAAGTCTCTCTCTCTCTCTCTCTCTCTCTCTCTCTCTCTCTCTCACACACACACACACACACACAAACACACCCCACTGTGGGACCCACGAATTTTAACAATACTGAAGCTTGTTAATTACATACTTCATGGTGTTGTTTTCGAAGTGTAATTATGAATGTATTAATTTACACTGAAACAAACACCCTTCAAAGTTATTTACCCCTATTTACATATGTAATTGAAAAAACAAACACCCCTTTAAATTAATTTTAAGACCTTATTTTTCAATTTACCAAATGGCATTATAGTTCTAATTTCTTGAAATAATGTACAAACTACACAAGCGAAAAAAAAAATGATGAAATTTGCATTCATTGCGCCCAAACATAAGAAACTTAAATTTGCATCCATTGATCTCAATAAGCAATATTAGAATCATTGCCCAAGGAAAACTGAAGTTAAAAACTACATGAAATTTTTTATTATATATATTCTAGACATGGAACATTGGGAATGAGTTGACCTACAATAATTCCAAAGGCATTTAGGCAAAACGGCGTTGTCCGCTTGTCATCTCCAATTGAATCAATGTGTATGTTAGACATAAATAAGTCTGTGCAGGCAACTGTCCTGCTGCAAGCAAATGTTATGGCATTTCTCCCCTTCGTCGTTCCATAAACTCTATTGTATGTAATGTTACTCACTTTCACTGCTAATGTCTGCAACAATTCACCATAAAACAACTTAATTAGCAACTTCCAACTTACATCTATGAAGCTAGCACCTTAACTAAACTCATGATCTAATAGTAGCACTGGGCCGGGTGATGATCATCTTAAAATTGGTTTATTTATCTATTTACTGGACTTGAAATTGAAATTGAGTCTTGTGCTTAGCTTATGACGGTTGGACTTGAAATTGAAATTGAGTCTTGTGCTTAGCTTATGACGGTGGTGAGCATGGTTGTCTACTAGTACACATATCCATGGATTACCTGGACGGATTTCATTGGCTCTATGTACATATTTCATTTCAATTAAAAATGGCTCATTTGGGTCATTTTTGGGTCCAAAAGAATTCAAATACTATTAGAGATCAAGTTGAATCCCAGTCACGATCTAGTCTCATATATTACTGCTCTCACTTTCCCCCTCTTTCAGGCACCAACAGCTCTTTTTAGGGAACAACTTGCGTAACTATGAGGTCGAGCTCTGTGGCCCCACTGTGATGTGTCTCAGACATCCACACCATGCATATGGTGGGTCCCCTCTAGGTTATAGGATATCCCAAATATCAGCTGAATACTAAACTCAAGTGGGTCACACAATTTAAGGCCGTGTAAAAACATACTAAAATATCTAAAAGTACTTGGTGGGGCCTACTTGAATTTTGGATATGGCCAAAACTTGTTGTGACCCCTCATCCAAGTGGGGCACACACAATGGATGGGCTAGATGTCTGAGCCAAGTCTCAGTGGACCTTATAAACAATTACAAAGGTTTTCAATGAGTGAGTATCCACTCTCAACTGTTGTATGTGGTGTGGCCCACCTAAGTCATGGATTGGGCTGATTTTTAGGCTCGTGGCTCACCATGGAATGGTGCATCTGAT
The DNA here is from genome assembly GCA_003013855.2 of Liriodendron chinense. Taxonomy (NCBI): domain Eukaryota; kingdom Viridiplantae; phylum Streptophyta; class Magnoliopsida; order Magnoliales; family Magnoliaceae; genus Liriodendron; species Liriodendron chinense. The sequence continues at coordinate 233,496 of ML058538.1, read as the reverse complement.
TGACAGAGTAGATGTCCGAGTGATGTGCATCAGACATTCACACCATGCATTTGGTGGTCCCCTATTGGTTATGGAAAATCTCAAAAATCAACCGTATCCAGAACTCGAGTGGGTCATACCAACTGAAACAGTGTAAAATCATGCATATAACATCTAAAAGCACTTGTTGGTGCCCACCTTAGTTTTGGATACGGTTGAAACTTGGTGCGACCTCTTGTTTAAGTGGGAGATGAACACTGGATGGGCTGGATTTCTCAATCACATCTCAGTCGATCCTACAAACGATCATAAAGGTTTCAATGGGTGGATATCCACTCTTAACTGGTGTCTATAGTGTGGCCCACCCAAGTCATGGATTGGCCTGAGTTTTAGGCTCATGGCCCACCACGGAATGATGCATCTAATTGATGGTGTGGATGCCTATTACACATCACAATGGGGGCCACATAGCTTAGACCTCATAGTACCTTTTCCATATATATATATATATATATATATATATATATATATATATATATATATATATATATATATATATATAGGAAATGGTACTATGAGGTCGACCTCATGGGAAGTTGCCATGAGGTTGAGCTGTGTGGGCCCCACTGTGATGTTGATCGGACATCTACTCCATCGGTCGGATGCACCATTACGTGATGGGCGAAGGTCTTAAAAATCAGGTCAATCCATGACTTAGGTGGGCCACACCACATATGATAGTTGACAGAGGCGATCCGCCCATTAAAACTTTCATGATCGTTTATTGGGCCCACCAACATGTTGTTCACAAATCCAGACCATCCATTGTGTGCGCTCCACTTAGACAGGGGTCATACCAACTTTCAGCTGCATCCAAAACTCAGGTGGGCCCCACCAGGCGCTTTTAGATGTTTTAGGCATGTCTTTACATGGTTTTAGATGTTATAGCCCACCTGAGTCATGTACGGCTGATTTTTGGGATATCCCATGAACTAGAGGGTACCCATCAAGTGCACGGTGTTGATGTCCGATCAACATCATGGTGGGACCCACACAGCTCCCATGAGGTCCACCTCAGAGTACCATTTCCATATATATATATATATATATATATATATATATATATATATATATATATATATATATATGAAAGGGTAGCATGAGGGCTTCCCGTGAGGTCAATTTGTGTGGGGCTCACTCTGATTTGTATTGGAAATCCACACCATGCATTTGGTGGGTCCCTCTAGGTTATGGGGATATCCCAAAAATCAGTCATATTCGGAACTCAAGTGGGCCACATCATCTAAAACCATGTGAAATCATGCCTAAAACATCTAAAAGCACTTTTTGGGGCTTCTTGAGTTTTGGATATGGCTAAAACTTGGTATGCCTCTAATCCAAGTGGTATACACACAATGGATGGGCTGGATTTCTAAACCAAATCTTAGTGGGCTTTATAAACGGTCAAGAAGGATTCAATGAGTGGATATCCACTCTCAACTGTTGTCTATGGTGTGCTCCAATATAAGTCATGGATTAGCCTGATTTTTATGCCTGTGGCCCACTATGGAAAGGTGCATCGATTGATGGGGTGGATGTCCATCACGGTGGGGCCCACAGAGCTCGATCTCATGGGAAGGTCAGCCTAATAGTAACTTTCCCACACACACATATATATGGTTGAACCCCAGTTTATGGTGTATAACTTCCAACTTGTTGAGTGCTTGTGAGATCCAATTCACCTAATAGGTTGGCCGCACCATGAGGATAAGGTAATGTAAAAATCAGCCCTATCCACTCATCAAGTGAGCCACACCATAGAAAACAATGTATATCCATTGAAAAATAGCAAAGTACAAGTGTGGTCCACTTTATCAGTAGATGGGGCTAATGTTTGCGTTAGTGATCCTCATGATGGGACTAATCTATTGAATGGGTTGGCTATCCCATGCACTTAGCAAGCTAGAAGTCATCTGCTTGGAGGACCATGACCTGTGGTCCACCCAATTAGACTTGAGACCTTTTCTACATAGGGCTGTCCACGGACCGAGTTGGCCCGACGGGATTTCAGGCCTGGCCCGTATTGGGCCGGGCTTGGACTAGAGTATCAGGTTTGTGGGTTAGGTTTGGACCTAAAGTATAAGCCCGTTTTTCAAACAGGCCAAACTTGGACTAGGCTGTTCAAAAGCCCGAAAACCCGGCCCGGCCAAAATATATTTTTTAATTTAAAATTTAAATTAAAATATTTTCCCTCCTTTTAAAATTTAAATTTTATATAATTTTTTCCTAAAATGTCATCTCCCTCTTAAAACTCCTTTCATTCTCCATAGTGTTGATGTTTTTTTATATATAAGGAAAAGCACGGGATTAAAGGATAATTTCTTTCTTTATGTGAAAGGCTAATGTTGCATTTGTATCTTAGGCTGGGCTTGGGCTAGGCTATTGTGGCCTGTCACAAGTCTGGGCAAGTTTGGGCATAAGTTGAGAGAGACCGGCCGAGCTTGGACAAAGCTTGGCCGACCCTAACTTGGCCCATTGACACCTCAGGACAGCTTGGTCGGGGTGTTACCCCTGCCTTGTGGCCCACATGGGTAATATTTTATATATCCACTTTGTCCATCCGTTTCTACAGCCCATTTTGGATGCTGTTACAAAAATCATGCAGATCTGAATCTCAGGTGGACCATACTACTGTAAACAGTGTTGATTAGTACCTCGCCATTAAAAATTACAAAGAGCCTATCCTAAGGTTTTAGTAATGTTTATTTGCAATCCAACTTGTTGATAATGTCAATAATATCTAAATTAAGGGAAATTATAAATATTAGCTTAATCCAAAACTTTCATAGCCTACAAAAAGCTTTTAATGGTCATTCATCACTGTTTCTAGTAGTATGGTCCACCTTAGATTTGGATCTTCTAAGGGTTTGGTGCAAAGTCCTAAAATGAGATGAAAAAACAGATGAACAGCGTGGATATATAAAAAATAAAAACCATCAAAATGGGCCCCACACAGTTAGGTTAACACCCACTAAGCTGTTCCCCCGGTGACACCTAATTCGCTCCCACCCACACCCAAACATTTTATACATACACACTTCTTTTTTTCCACACCACACCCACACTTACACACTGACTACACCACATGGACACTCAATCCCATGATCTCACCATTGAAACAAAGATGGTCTATCACTGAGCCATGGAGTTGGACCCTACACACATATAGATACACACCCGTGTGTACAACTAAGAGCATGCTATGTGTATGCATATTTCATAGTATAATATTGTAACAGGCTCTGGCCTTTATACCTTATTTGTCATACTTAGGCTCACTGCTTTGGAGTTCTAAATAGGAGCTCTTCCACCCAAGCCTACTTATGGACCTCAAAGGCTTGTCTAGAAGAAGAAAAAGCAGTAGCAGCAGCGGCTAAAAACTTAAAAAACTATTAAATCAAGCACTTGAAGGCATTGGTCACTCACCTGATTTTCGCATGGTTCATCGGCGTCACAATAGTACTGGTCAATGATGATCGGCCGACGGACATCATTAACCATTATATCGTCAAACACAATGTTTCTAGCATAGCCCGATCCGCCCTGCGAAAAAGAACCCAAAAATTAAACAAATATGCCAAAATAATTTATTCATTTGCTAAATACATACGAACATTTTCGAATAATGATCTGGTCCATACAATGATACCATTTTCAGTATAGAACTCACTATCTATCATCCATTCTCAAGGATCTTGATGACGAATGGACGGTCGATCATACACTGAATAATGATGTATGGTTAATATATCTAATGTGGGTTTGCTATGTTTAGAAGAGACGAGCACCTGCCATGTCTTTATTCTAACTCCATTTGAAGTTCTGTTAAGTACCACACCACGTACATGAACATTTTCAACTGTGTCATTCTGCCCTCCTTTACCAAGACTTCCAATACTTCATGAAAGAAAAGTCCACCAAAGTTATCTCTAAAAGAAAAATGCATTATCTGATCCTCCATGTGGAGGATGTGGCCAACAGTTCAGTGATGTATACTATCGGTTTAGTGGGTCCCACTTTGGATGGATAATGCTATGAAAATCTCTAGGACGGGACAATCCTGGACCCATCAATTTATGGCGTGGAAATAGACAGCCAATGTGAGAAAATAGATCGATGGTCCACATTCAAATAAAAAGGTCCAACATGGATATCTAGAATCGTCTGATTTGTGACGTCTATAAGGCATGGTTCATTCATAGTGGGGCCCAACAGACCAATGGTATGGATCATTGAACCATGGGTCCCATTTGTACAAATGGGGATCTGTTACCTTATTCCATGACCAGGTCCACATGTGATGTTGCTGATGTTGATGTAAGAGGAACCGGGCCCAATTGAAATACAATCATCCCCTACATTGCACATGAAAAACCAAGCATAAATACAGTGAGAACGGATCCGGCCGCTCATGATCTGAGACCCAAGTCACCCAAAGTTAACTTGGGGCCTAGATCCAACCCTTAATGTTTATTTATTTATTGATTTTATTTTTGAAAGGAAGGGTATGTTTGGTTGAGCCAAATATCATGAAATAATGGATTACTCTTGAAATTTCATGATATTTGGTGCAACCAAACGTACCTAAAGAAAAAATATTGTGTGTGTTTTACTAGGTTGGAAAATGGCCACGCCCCCATTGGTAAGTCCACGCTCAGCCTAGACCAGCCCATGAGCTGAGTAGTCGAGTTAGGATGAGGATAGGTAACCAAAGGGCATTTTCATACCGACCTTGAATAGGGTACGTAGTATGTGTGAAGTGAGGACACACTCGAAGTGGGCGGCCCATGTGAGGCAGGCCCCACCTGTGTGAAGTGAGCAGCTAGTGCGATGCAACCCATATAAAGTCAGGGCCATGAAGGAGAGTTCGGCCAAAAGCTTGACTTATGTGAAGCATGAGCTTGGGCTATGAGATAAATGGATTAATTTATCATGCTTTATTAGTTCAAGCTTTTAAAACAAGTAGTTAGTTGTCCTACATCAAAGTAGTATTAGAGGCGAAAGTCTTGTATTCAAGACTTATTGCCAAATGCGCAACTAACCATTGTTAAATAAGCAGGTTGGGTTGGGTGGGCCAGCTACATGTCTTGGGTCCAACCAACGGTCCTCCAGGCTCAGCCCCAGCCATCCCAATGTGAGTTAGATTAAGGGATGGACCAGGGTCACATTTGGTGTTCTGATATGAAACTGGCAACTAAAAATTGCAAGAATCCCGATACAACTTAAAATAGAGATTGGATTGAAGGAGATACCTGTCCCAATGAGGGAATGACTGATACTGACATATTTGGACCCTTGGATGTGGATTCCGTCCGTGTTTGGACTCTCTCCTGGAGCTTTTATAGAAAGATTGGACATGTACACCCATGTGGAACTTTCAACGGCCACATGCATTTGTGGGCTGTCCACAAAGCTTAGGCCACTGACATTCACATTTGTGCTATGGTAGATGGTCAGTGCCTGTGTAGAAATAGCATCCATCCCAATTCCATACAAGGGTATGTATGCTTTTATTAGATCGCTACATGAAATAAATGAATAAATGCATCATGAAATAAATGATAAATGCATTCATGCATACGTTGTGATAACAATGTACTTCTGTCATTAATCACTACTGTGGCAACATCCACCGTGATGACAATCACACGGTTCAGATTGTGTTGATCAAATGAGTTGTTGGTGGAATTTGGAAAGCTGTCTGTTTTCTTTTTAACCGTTCATTTTATGTACACCGATTGTACGGATAGGATTTTCTGTACCGTTTGTTTTTCAGATATGCTCTAATGAGTACCATAATTTGGGCTGTACAGATTGGACTCGAATTGCGTGGTGTATAACACAACACAGACATGGGGTACTGTGTACACGTGGAAAAGCTCTATGAGCTCCACCATAATATGTGTGCTTTATCCGCCCCGTTCATCCATTTTGTCATATCATCCTAAGGCTCAAGTAGACTAGACTGCAAGAAACAGTGGGGATTGAATGCCTATCATTGAGGACTTCTTGAAGGCCCGGCAAATTTTTTATCAGTATATGTGTTTTCCCTTCAATCAAGTCCATGCTACCTTATTAACATGTTCGAAACAGTGGGGATTGAATGCCTATCATTGAGAACTTCTTGAAGGCCCGGCAAATTTTTTATCAGTATATGTGTTTTCCCTTCAATCATCAGGTTCGATGGCAAATAGATATCATGGTAGGCTCATAATGGTGTCAATGGTGGAGGGTGGGCGTCATTATTGGTGGCATCAGGTAACTCAAATCTATGTTGAACACGGTCGTGGGTGATCGAGTGGACTGGTTGGGCAATCGACCTCAACGAATTTTGTATAGTAAACCTTCTGGATGTTTTTGAGTAGTTTTGGGCGACTGAAGGTAGTTTGAATGGTCTTGATTGACCGACTAACCATATGTCAGTTTGCATAGGTTTTACGCAGTTTTGCATAAGAAGTTTCTAATTTTAATTTATTACTATTTAAAGGGGTGTAAAGCGGAATTAGGGTAATTGCCACAAGGGATCGGATATACTAGATGCGTGAGGGATTGAGAGAGTTGTAGGGTGAGAGAAAGAGCTTGAGATAGCTTGGGTTTCTCTTGTGGGGCTTGGATCTGGGTAAGTTTTTTTCATTTTTTTGTAATTTCTTATTCATAGTGATCGCTTTGTGTCGAGGTTTTTTTCCCGTGAGGGTTTTTCCATGTAAAATTCAAATTGCCTTCTCATATGTGTTGAATATTGCTTGATTATTGTGATTATCTAATTTTGTTCTTGTTATCACCGGCTGATTTTTCCAACAAGTGGTACAAGAGAAAACAATTATGAGATAGATCAGAATCTGAGATGAGGTTTTCAATGGTGTCTAGCATGAGATTCAACATATCGAAATATTCTGGAAAAACTAATTTTGAACTTTGGAAGGTCAAGATGAAGAGCCTTCTAGTTCAAGAAGGATTGGAAAAAGTACTCATTGGAGAATGACCAACATCTATAAAAGAAGAAGAGTAAAGGAAGATGGATAAAAAAGTCATGATCTCAATCCAGTTGTGCCTAACGGATGAGGTCATGTACAATGTCATAGGGGAGAAGACTGTGGCTGATACGTGGGCGAAGTTGGAGAACATCTACGCGAAGAAATCTCTGAAGAACCGTCTATATCTGATGCTTCAGTTGTTCAATCTAAAGATGACGGAGGGGACCGATGTTAAAAGCCACATTAACAGGCTTGTTTGTAAGTTGTTAATATATAGATGAACAAATGAAGGACGAATATCAAGCGTGTCTCTTGTTGAATTCTCTTTCGGATTTATATGATTCGTTTAAGGACTTTTTGTATGCAAGTAGGGAGACCATTAGCATTGAGACTGTCATCTCAGCCCTCCAGTTAAAGGCAAAGAGAAAAAAAGCGGTGACATATGGGTTCTCATTCTTCTACGAAAGCACTAGTTATGAGGTGAATGAATTCTGAGCGGGATGGAAAATCGTCGAGATTGAGATTTAAATCCAAGGGCAAAGGGAAGAGCAATGTGAGGTGATGGAATTGTGGGGAGACAAGGCACGTGAAGAGGGATTGTTAAAATCCCCATACAAGGCAAGAGAAATCTGAATATTCTTCTAAATGGGCTAATATCGCGAAATCAACGGAGGTGAGTGTGATGTTGTGATGTATTGGTTGTTTTTAGATCGGAGTTACTTGACAACTAGTGACTCTTAGATTTAGGTGCATCGTATCACATGTGTCTTAATCGAAATTCATTCATGACATACTAAGTATGATGATGGAACGGTGTTTTGGGGTGATGGCTACGCTTGCAAGGTAATAGATATTGGTACGGTGCGCATTACGATGTTCAATGGGATCAAATGAGTCCTGACAGATGTAAGGCATGCCCCTGGGTTTAAAAGGAATTTAATATCTCTTGGTGCACTTGAGGCAATTGGGTGCAGGTTCACTGGCTTCAATCGGGTTTTGTAAAGTGTCAAAGGGAGCACTCGTGATGATGAAAGCAAGGTGTGGCTATCTTTACAAGTTGATCGGGAGCACTTCTCATAGTGAAGCTATGATGGTTGTAGCGGAATCCACAGATGCTCGTATGTGGCAAATGCGCAAGGGCCACATGAGCGAGCAATATGCAAATGTACGGGTATAGAGTCGGTGACAACACGAGAAGATGTGGAGCTATGATGGAAATGAAGTAGAGATGAGGATGATTGAGTATGGCAAAGAGTTAGCATGAAGATTAGAGTCACGATAGAGATTGTTGGAATTATAGGTGACTCAAATCTATGTTAAACTTGACTGTCGGGCAATCGAGCAGACTAGTCAGGCAACCGACCTTAGTGAATTTTGCACAGTGAACTCTTTGGATGTTTTTGTGTGGTTTCAGCGACCGAAGGCATAGTCGTTAGGTGATTGAAGGAAGTTATGGCGGTCTCGATCGATCGACCGACCGTATGTTAGTTTGCGCAGGTTTTACATGGTTTTCATAAGATGTTTCTAATTTCGATTTATTACTATTTAAATAGGTGTAATATAGAATTAGGATAATTGCCAAAGGGGTCAGGCATTTTAGAGGTATAAGGAGAGATTGAGAGAGTTTTAGGGTGAGAGAAAGAGCTTGGATTTCTCTTATGAGGCTTAGATCTAGATAAATTTTCCTCAATCCCTTATAACTTCTTATTATTAGTGATCGCTTTGTTCCATGATTTTTTTCTTAAAAGTTTTTCCACATAAAATTCAAATTACATTATCGTAAGTGTTGAATCTTCTCACGTGTTTCGTTTGGTCCTTGCTACTGCAGACTGGTTTTTCCAAAATTATCCCCACTGCTTCCTCTGTTGTGGTCAACTTGGGCTTTGGATATGCGTCATGCCAAAAAATGATTTGGAACACATACATCATGATGGGTCTTGCAGAGCTTTTCCACGTGTACACTGTACCCACCTCGGTGCTATGTTCTACACTAAGCAATCAGAGTCCGTCCAAATTGGCGTGAATGTGTGCCACGTGTATGGGTGTATGATAGATGGTTTTTGCATCAATTTAGTGAATTGTGACACACCCACGTTGTAATCCAGGCATGTAAAGAGAGAGAGAGAGAGAGAGAGAGAGAGAGAGAAATGATCCTACTCTGGACGCCAGCCATCCGATCAAGGTCAGATGGAGATAGATGCTGGGTCCTGCACATCCTTCTTCACCAACTATTATCTAAGGAGTCTACGGTTGGGATCACCGGGAGCGGATTAGCTGTTACCCGGGTAACAGCTTGGTGGGTGTTATCCTTTCCATGTGGGCCCACCTTGATGAATGTGTTTCAAATCCATGCTTACCATACGTTTTTTCAGTTTATTTAAGCACGTGAATCCCAAAACTTAAGTAGATCCAAATCTATGGTGGACACACCACGGGAAAAAGTGATGAGTGACCATTATGATCATTTTGTAAGCCACACAAAATGATCATTCCGTTCCTGTTGACCTTATCAACGGGTTGGAGGACAAATAAACATTACGTGGGCCTTGGGAAGTTTTTAATGGTGAGCATTCACTCATCACTGTTTCTTGTGGTGTGGTCCATCTGAGATTTGGATGTGCTTAATTTTTCTGTGCTGGGTCCACTTGAGCCTCGGATCTGCCTCATTTTTGGTGTCATGTCCTAAAATGATCTCGCCAAATGGATGGACGGCGTGGATATAACACATACATCATGGTAGGGTCATTGCTACACCCGGCGCAGCCAGCTTAGCTAACGCGCGCGGATGTAGCAAAAATTCTCTCTCATTGTTGGTGCTAAACATTGGATCATTTCCATTCATGCACGTGCACATAAAATCACACATAGGATTGTTATCTCACCGTTGGTTTTCTCTTACAATCCTGCACAAAAAAGAAAAAGGAAAAAAAAGAAAAAAAACGAATTGGTATTAGAAAATGAGTTTAAGGTGGGCCACAGTCGCCTTATGACCTTTAAATTGTAAGTTGACGGTTCTACGTCGTGCATGCACCATTTAATTGCTGTATTTACTACCATCGCATCAAAATTGCTAAAATCAAACATAGAGAATCTTACATGTTTCTGTTTGCATGTTCCAGCCCACCAAATCGATCCCTGGCCGTTGATCGTACCGGATCCAGTGATGAAGAGCCCGTCCACTTTAGAAAACATAATCCACGTGGGGCAATCAAGGCCGTTGCACTGCCATTCCAAAGGATCACTTTCTCCCACTATAGTCCCATTAATCTGCATGAAATAGCGTTTCCATTAAGGCATGGGTTGGAGTTTATTTCTATCAAATCAGACCGTTCAGTTGATGGGCCATATGCGACATAACCACAAAATCATTCTACACAGATGATCGATCGGGAACCTCAGATATATTAAAATTTTGGGTTATGGCCCATCCAAGAGGTGGCCCATTGATTTGAGCATTCTGATCAATGGGTATGTGCACCGATTGGTGGATAAAAATGGTTTACATCATGTGCTTATGATCATCTGATTGGTACAATGCCTTGGGTTGTAGCCGACTGGAGATTTTGATCGATTGTGCACTGGGCCATCAATCCCACCTATACAATCAGCAGAATGACGATGGTGTTTATCAAATGATCCTAACCATTGATGTCTTAATAGACCATTGACAATTAAATGCGCTCTATTCGTGGATCCAAACTGCCCATCTTGGCCACAATGTGAATGGCCAGTGTCTAAAAAAACACCCAAGCAAAAGATCTTAACCATCCAATAGTGGACCACCGTCTCTTTTTTTTTCTTTCAATCACCCTTAGGATCATCGAAATATCCAATGCTTGTGTGTGTTTTGTACCATGGCCCATCCACATTGGACCGACCAGATTGGAGAAACCCTGCAAATCGTGCAAGTTTTCATCTGGGCACATCAACGACATTTACACCAATCATCTGGCGTGACCCAACTCATTGTAGAAAAAAATTTACACGGACCCATCTACCATAATCATCCAATTAGTGGGCTAGAAATGGTCACCAAGGAAAAAGATCAACAGTCTCCATCCAATAGCAAAAGTTCTCTAAGACAATGGTTAGGATCATTGGACATAACAATTTTTGGGTTGTAATCATATGAACCGTCTGGATGGTGCTGATGACATTATTGTGGGCCAGACCCAAAACACCTAGGCAAGTGCATGAAGAGAACTTACCTCAACTCGAACATCATTGGACGTGCAAGGGCCCTCAAAGATCAACGAATGCAACAGAAAGTTAGGGCCCTTGGGAACATGCATGGTAGGAGAGCCGGTAGATTTGCACGTTGATTTCCAAGCGTCTCTAAAAGCCTAGAAAAGAACCATGAAACCAATATTAGTGTAACTTCTACAGGCACATGGTGCAACTGATTGCACCGTATGATGGTGCACATCGATTCAATGAGGTACATGGACGGTCCCGATCATTGATCTGGAATGTCCATCCAGTACAACACACTCTTCATCAGACACCATGCTAAAATCACATTGATCAAACGGTTCTAGCCATCTGATCAATGGCCCGCAGAACAGACTATACATATACTTGGGGAAATTGTACGTCTTCTTCCTAAACTGTTGATCTGATGGACCCCACTGTAGGTGGGAACGCTCCAAAAATCTCCTAAAAGAATCCAACCCTTCAATATTAATCATCCATTTTTTGGGTACCAGTGGAAGATTGAGATCATTGTATCTAGGCGAGATTTCCATCATATCTCTCATCCAAAAAGAGGTCCATCATCTCAACGGCTTGGATCACCCAACACAGGATCCAGAACGTCAGAAGACCGTTTGCTGATCAACATATCGTATAACTCCTCCAAGTTTAATTAATTTAGTTAAAAATGATTTTTTTTAAATAAGGTGGAGAAAAGAAAAGCATGCACCATCAAAGTTTATTTACAGTAATGGCCCGTTTGGCACCATGGATTTGAGGAGAAGTGAGGAGAAGTGGATTCCATGATATGAATTCTCATCAAATTCCAGTTCTTACCAATTCCAGATTTTCTGTTTGGCAGTCAAGATTTGGAGAGAAATCAAACACGAAGGAATGGACGGTGTAAATTTTAATCCCACCGTATGCCCACCGTATTAGCCTCGATTTTTAAATCCATGCCATTCATCTATTTTTACAGATCATTTTATGCCAAGATCCAAAAAATAAAGCAAATCCACATCTAAAGTGGACCATAAAACAAGAAAAAATGGAGAGTGAAACCTTTATGATGCACAAAAGTTTTGGATTAAACTGAAATTTGTATGGTCCCTTCATCCAAGTCTTTGTGACCTTATCAACAAGTTGGATGGAAAATATACATCATGTTGGGTCCCATAGTTAGGAGCACATTACGGTGGGTCCCACGTTGGGAATGATTTCTCCTCAAATCTCACCTTTTTTGGGATTTGAAAAAGGGCTAAAAGTGCCTTTTTGAGTTCTCCTGGATTCCTCTCAAATCCACTTCTCATCAAATCCAGGGTGCGAAACAGAATAAAGCAATCAGTTTCTCCTCCTTTCGCTTCCTTTCTCCTCAAATCCATGGTGCCAAACGGGCCATAAAGAAATTCTACCGATAAAAAAGCCTACCTCGGAATCATCTGTCCGTCCATCGCCTATGGCCCCATGATTGACGACGTTGAAAATTTTATTAGAACCATCATTGGATATGTAAGCACGTATAGCTTGAGCTGTAGAAAATAGTGTAACTATAGGTAGAAAAAGAAAAATAGCGAGAATGGCTTTCATGGTCTTGAGAGAGAGAGAGAGAGAGGGAGAGACAGAGGTGTATTTCTCTCTCCTGCAACTGCATGTATTCTACCGTAGAAAGGCAGTTTCTTCTCTTTAATATTTTTTCATGCTTGAGAGAGAAACGATACTTCACCATCCATACGTTATTCGAACTGATACTAATAACTAGGAAGCGGATTATCGTACTAACTCAGTAATCTATAGCGTACTAAGTAAACTATATGGGGCCCACAGTGATGTATGCGTATCATCCACGCCATTCATCCGTTTTTCCATCTCATTTTAGGTTATGGAATCAAAATTGTGAAGTGAATACCTACCATTGAAAACTTCATGGGGCCACAGAAGTTTTGGATCAAGCTGATATTTCTTTTTTTCCGTTAATCCATGCCTGTGTGACCTTATGAGCAGGTTGGATGACAAATAAACATCACCATGGGCCTTAGGGAGCTTTCAACGGTGGATGTCATTATCCCCACTTGGTCCTGTGGTGTGGACCACTTGAGCTTTGGATATACTTAAATTTCTGGATCATGCCTAAAATGAGTTGTCAAAATGGATGGACGGCGTGGATAAGACACATACATCTACAACGAGCCCTACATAGTTTATAGCGTAACGAGGTACTCAGTATTCAATCCGCTTCCTAATAACTAAGAGGTAGAGTTATACTCCAACACTGTTTTATTTTATAAAAACGGTGGTGACTCTTCAACTACACACAAGTTGTACGGCAATAGTAGTATCCATCTGATTTGATCCCTTGGAATTTGGACCACCTGGCTACTTTTACTTTAAACCATCTCTTTAATACCTATCAATTGGATGGTTGAGATTGGTTGATCCACTTGATTGTCTAGAGGTATTTCACAATTGAGATTGGTGTTGAAAAATGTTGTTTTGAAAATATTTTTAAAAGAAAAAAAGGCGTTTGGTTTTTTGTCTCATATCGGATGGGAGAAAAGTTTTTTACCTCTTTATAAGTAGGGTGTTGTGCACTTTACTTATTTATGGTGGAAGAGAGGGAGAATGGTGGCTTGCGTGTTCCAGTGCGAACGCGCACCCGCACGCGCTCGGTCTCGGGCTCGGGCACGGGCACGGGCACGGGCTCTGTCTCTGTCTCGGGCACAGGCTCGGGCTAGGTGCGAGGGCATGGGCACGTGAGGCAGTGTGGCTGTAGAGGCACTAGTGGCGCACTTGGCACTTCGCATCGTGTCGCAGATGGGTCGCGACCTCGCGGACCGGAGCGAGACTGGTGCGAGTCGCGGTGCGACAGAGGCTAGGTAATAGGTCAGGTGGCTGGGTTCGGAACAGAGGAGGTGCTGTGGGTGGGAGGTCTGACAGAGAGACATCTCTGCTTTTTATAAAGAGCTGCATGGCCAATTAGAGGGACTTGTGTAACTGCTCATGCAATAACGGTCCAGACCATGCAGTAACAGCTGCATGTGGCTAGCCCAACAGTCAGAAACGGCTAGCCATTGAGTCTAAACGGTCAGCATGCAGGCGCATAACTCCCACATGCACAACAGTCAGAAACTGCCATAAACGGCTAGTTTCTCACAACAGCCAGAAAACGGCTAGTGCCATTATGGCTCTGGACAAAAACTGCTAGCCACCCTTACCTATATAAACCGGACAGGTCTGGTTCATTCCAACACAACAACAGCAAACGCAACTATCACTATTGAACCAACACCCATCTGATACTATTAGCCTCTCGGTTTGGTTAATTCAAACCAAGCCACTTAGACCAGCGTAGTGGTCTACTGCTACAAGAAGAAGACCTCCATTCTTGTTCTCTCTTTCTTTTCTTCATCTGCCAGAGTGTGTTACTGAGTTCCATAGTGATTTCTTCATTTTTTGTTGAATGCAGAACCACATAAGGCTCGTCGTATCCTGGAAGCAATCCGCCTGCAACCTATCAGTAGACTCAAAATAATTTGAGTAGGGGCGAATTACGCTTTAAGGACAGCGTGATTTTCACGTGCTTCAGCCTGTCCTTATTCTCGGATTTTTCAATTTATTTATTTTTTAAAGATCAGAAATTTCACAACAATCTTAAAGCGTAATTTTTCTGATATGGAAACCGAAGGGGTATCATCAATCAAACTGATGAACCAGGATCTGATTCGTCTGGACCGGTTCGATGGAACCAATTTCACCAGATGGCAGGATAAGATAAAGTTCCTGCTTACGGCGTTGAAGATATTCTATATCTTAGACCCGAACTTGAAGCCGCTTCCTCCAGCTACTGATACAGACACGACTGAGCAGATCAACGCACGCATCAAGAGAGAAGAAGATAATCTGCTGTGTCGAGGACACATTCTGAACACGCTATCTGATCGTTTGTATGATCAATACACCAGAACTGAATCTGCCAAAGAAATTTGGACCGCTCTCGAGTTCAAATTCAAGACCGAAGAAGAAGGTACGAACAAATATCTAATAGCTAGCTATTTCGACTACACCATGGTAGATAACAAATCGCTGTTAGCCCAAATCGAAGAACTACAGCTAATTGTTAGCAAAATTAGTGCCCTAAAAATTGATATCCCTGAAGCTTTCTAAGTCGGGGCTATTATTGCAAAATTGCCCCCGAGTTGGACAAAATACAGGAAGAAACTGCTACATAAAACCGAGGATTATTCATTGGAACAAATCCAGAAACATATCCGAATAGAGGAAGAATTCCGAAACCGTGAAAAGAAAAATGGAAATGGGAATTCCTCATCCAAGGTGCAAGCAGTAGAAAGTACCCAAAATAAGAATCCCGAGAAGAACGGTTCCCTGAAAGCCAATAAAGGAAAATTCAAGAAATCACAGAAGAAGAACGGAAAGTTCAAAGGCCCTTGCCATGTCTATGGGAAAACCGGGCATTATGCTCGAGTATGCCGTCTTCGAAAATCGAAGAATGAGACAAGTGCAGTTGAAGAAGACATAGTTGCCATGATCACTGAGGTAAACATGATCCAAGGCAAAGTACCCGGTTGGTGGTATGATACAGCAGCCACAGTCCATGTAAGCTATGACAGATCAGCCTTTAAAACTTATGAGGACTTGACCGATGGTCAAGAGGTCCAAATGGGTAATGAAGTCCGATCGAAGGTCGTAGGTAAAGGAACCGTGGAACTAGTCTTTACATCTGGAAAGAAAGTGATCCTAACTAATGTACTGCATGTCCCTGACATGAGACGAAACTTAGTTTCTGGGGATCTTCTGGGAAAACCTGGCATACGGGTAGTGTTTGAGTCGAGAAAACTAATTCTATCCAAGAACGAGAATTTCGTTGGTAAGGGATATATTTGTAATAGGATGATAAAATTTTCCTTTAATGAAAGTAACTCTTCTGCGTATATGATTGAATCTGTAGCATTGTGGCATGGTAGATTAGCACACATAGGTTATAGTACCTTAAAATTCATGTCTAAGAATGGCTTAATCTCATACACAGATAGTCAAAATGACAAATGTGAAGTATGCATAAGGTCCAAATTTACAAAGAAACATTTTCCTAGTGTTGAGAGATCATCTCAAATATTGGACCTAATACACACTGATATCTGTGAGTTAAATGGCATTCTTACACGTGGAGGAAGAAGATACTTTATAACCTTCATCGATGATTGCTCCAGATATGTACAAGTATATCTTCTAAAGAACAAAGATGAAGCACTCAGCATGTTCAAGATATATAAAGCAGAAGTGGAAAATCAACTAAACAAGAAAATAAAAGTTCTTCGTAGCGACAGAGGAGGAGAGTATTTTTCAAATGAATTCTCTAACTTCTGTGAAGAACATGGCATAATACACCAATACACTGCGCCGTACACACCACAACAAAATGGTATAGCTGAACGAAAAAATAGAACCTTAGTAGAAATGGTCAACTCAATGCTAATACAAACAAAGTTGCCACTAGGACTTTGGGGAGAAGCACTTCTCGCAGCGTGCCACATCCTAAATAGGGTTCCTTCTAAGAAGTTTAACACTTCACCATATGAGGTATGGAAAGGTAGAAAACCTAATTTAGGATATCTTAAAGTGTGGATGTGCCTCGCATATTGTAGAATGTCTGATCCCAAAAGAACTAAATTAGGATCCAGAGCTATTAAGTGCACCTTTGTAGGGTATGCACAAAATAGCAAAGCATATAGACTCCTAGACTTAGAGTCCAATACCATCATAGAGTCTAGAGACGTTGAGTTCTTTGAAAACTCACTATCCTTAGAGTCCAAGGATAATGAAATCCAAACTCCAATAGAGAAACCTATGGTAGAAGCTCAACATGAAGTTGAAGCTCCAATAGAACCACGTAGGAGTCAAAGGGTAAGAGTAGAAAAGAGTCTTAATCCTGAACAGATAAACTCTCAACGTATCTCTTTTCATCTTGTAGAAGGAGATAGAGAGAATGTCATTAGAAAGATACCTATAGTTATGACTATAGAAGATGATCCAACAACCTATAGAGAAGCTGTAACTTCTAGAGATTCAGCTTTTTGGAAAGAAGCTATCAATGATGAGATGGACTCGATTATGTCAAACCAAACCTGGGAACTGGTGGATCTACCTCTAGCTTCTAAACCCATAGGGTGTAAGTGGGTATTTAGAAAGAAATATCACACTGATGGAACTATTTAAACCTTTAAAGCTGGACTAGTAGCTAAAGGATTTAGACAAAAAGAAGGAATAGATTATTTTGACACATACTCACCTGTGGCAAGAATAACATCTATTAGAATTATGTTTGCTTTAGCATCCATACATCAGCTATATATACATCAGATGGATGCAAAGACTGCTTTCCTGAATGGAGACCTTGATGAGGAGGTATACATGGAATAACCTGAAGGGTTCGTTCTACCATGAAATGAGAAGAAAGTCTGTAAACTAATTAAATCATTGTATGGACTAAAACAAGCACCTAAACAGTGGCATGAGAAGTTTGATTCTAAAATACTTTCTCATGATTTCATGCATAATGTAGCAGACAAATGCATATATTCCAAAACAAGTAGTAACTATATAATTGTTATTTGTTTATACGTTAATGACTTGTTAATAATAAGTAACAAGACGGAAGGTGTAACTGAAACAAAGAAGTTTCTGTCTTCCGTATTTAAAATGAAGGATCTTGGACAAGTTGATACCATTCTAGGTATTAAAGTTAAAACTCATAGTGGGGGTTATGCGCTATACCAATCTCATTATATTGAGAAAATAATAAACAAGTTTAAACACCTGAATATTAAAGAAGCGAAAACTCCATTTGATCCAAGTATCAAGTGTTATAGGCAAAATGGTGGAGATAAGATTTCATGTGGAAATGTCCATTCGACTCTCGAGATCATCTGATCGAGAGTCGAATATTGGACAAGTGCGGAACGCCCATTCGACTCTCGAGATCATCTGATCGAGAGTCGAATATTGGACAAGTGCGGGACGCCCATTCGACTCTCGAGATCATCTGATCGAGAGTCGAATATTGGACAAGTGCGGAACGCCCATTCGACTCTCGAGATCATCTGATCGAGAGTCGAATATTGGACAAGTGCGGGACGCCCATTCGACTCTCGAGATCATCTGGTCAGGAGTCATGGATAGTCAAATACGGCAAAGCTCGATCCGCGAGCAGACCTTCTCACAAGTCGTTGAAAGATATTACACCCAAAATATGTACTTGGACTCGCGACCACATTTTAACCTGCGAGCAGCTTTACTACGGGCGTCTCCTTCCTTTTCGGAGGCCATGACTCCCAGCTACGGGCGTCTCCTTCCTTTTCGGAGGCCATGACTCCCAGCTACGGGCGTCTCCTTCCTTTTCGGAGGCCTTGACTCCAACTATGGCTTCCGGTCGGATCCAGCCGGATTTCAAGGGATTACCATCTAGGGGCGTGATTGTTGGAATAAGTCATTGGGTTGGATCTGACTAAAAAGATAGGATCTTATCCCACGAAATCAGCGGATTCTCAGTATCGTATGCGATACTGACGGGATTTCGACATCTCACGTAATAGATTGGATGGCTTCAGATCTATATAAGGAAATGGCTCCATTGAAGAGGAGGTACGTACACATCATTCGATCTTGGTCCCGTTTTGCTTGGCTTCTCTTCTGTGGCCTAACTTAAGCGTCGGAGGGCTAACGGCTGGTCCCCAGCCACCCTTAGTCGTTGTCTTGCTTCAGGTCTGGTGGTGGAAATCCCTGCTGGAGCGAAGGAGAAAAGCCGGAGGATCTCGTTACAGAATTTGACATCAACAGTTTGGCGCCGTCTGTGGGAACGACTTGATCATCAAAATCAATCGTGTTAACCACCGATCAAAATCCTTCGGTGATGCCTCCTAAAAAGACTGTTCATTCTTCAACTTCGAGGCAGGCACCACCTCCGCCCGGTGAGACGGAATCCGCACCTGCCCTCCCACCTGTTCCGACGGATATCCCTCAAGGAGCCCCAAATATGCCATCAACAAATCCATTATTGGAGGCCTCTGGAAATCAGGATGATGTCCTACGATTCCTCGGGAACACTCTCTTAACTCTAAACGCCGGAGTTCAGGCACTGTCAAATCGGCTTGATCAGCACTTCCCTGAACCGCAAAGACAACCCTCCGAAGGGTTACCACCGCCACCCATACCAGTTGCTTCCAGACATTCTATGGATGAACCACAGGTCCCACCACTTGGAGGCCATCCCCCTGTGCCGTCTCCGCATTCTATACATTCCAGTTCATCTCGACAACCTCAACCGCAAGGCTCCACCGCCGAAATGTCTAGCTATACCTTGCCATGGGAAGGAGATCTCAAGAGAATCCAAGACCGTTTTGACGTCATGGAGCAAAGATACCAGGCAAATCGGCCATCTGCTGTCATGGCGGCAATACATCAATCTGAATCTCCCTTCACAAGCGAGGTCATGGAAGCCCCGTTGCCCAGAAAGTATCGAACGCCTGTTATCGCTCCGTATACAGGCATTGGCGATCCTCTGGAACATCTGGAAACTTATAGGTCCCTCATGGAGTTGGAGGGACATGGTTCAGAAATCATGTGTAGGGCTTTTTCCCCTTACATTGAAGGAAGCGGCTCGTACGTGGTTTCGGGGGTTAAAGCCACTTTCCATCAGTTCCTTTTCCCAATTATCGGAGATATTTCTTTCTCAATTCATGGGAAGTATTCGCATTAAAAAGCCAGCCTCCCATCTGATGAATCTGAAACAGCAACATGGGGAGACAATAAAAGAGTTCACAGTACGGTTCACTGCCGAAGCCGTTCAAACTGAGGGTTACACTGAAGAAAAGGGTCTCACAGCCCTCATTGCTGGAATAACGAGCGAGAAATTTAGGTTTGCTTTAGATAAGAGCCCACCGAAAACTATGGCGGAATTCCAAGCCAAAGCTCAGAAATACATCAATGCAGAAGAAGTCGCATTGACACGCCATGGAGTACAAAGTAAGAAACGCAAGCCAGAAGGAACTTCTACAGATAAAAAATACCATCGCGATCAGCGCGATCGTTCCCCCAGGAAGCCTTACTCTGGTAAATATCATAATTACACTCCTCTTAATCGGTCTCCTGAAAAGGTTCTAATGGAGATAAAACACAAGCCATATGTGAAGTGGCCTGCAAAGATTAAATCTGATCCCGAGAAGAGAGATAAGAGTAAGTTCTGTTACTTTCACAAAGATCACGGGCATAGGACCCAGGACTGTATCTCCTTACGAGACCATATCGAAGCTCTTATTCGAAAAGGCCATCTCCAGGATTATGTTGCTCGCAAAAATCGGTCGCCAGAAAGGGCGAAGATCTCATCTCGCCAAAAGGAACCGTCTCATCATCAAACCGACCAGGAGGATGCTGAGCCCACAGGAGAAATTCGCACTATCGTCGGGGGTCCAGCTTGCGGGGGTGACTCTCAAGCTTCAAGAAAGGCATACGCCCGAAAAGCGTCCAAAGAACCCCAGCAGATCTATTGGCTGGAACAAACGTCCAATTCATCGAAGGCTAGCCATCCCCCAATTTCTTTCACCCTCGAAGATGCAGCGGGAATTCATTTCCCTCATGAAGATTCCATCGTAGTCACACTGAAGGTATCAAATTATCTGACTCATCGAATTATGGTGGATACAGGTAGCTCGGCCGATATTCTGTATTTGGAGGCTTTCGACAAGATGGCACTTGCCAGAAACCTCCTCAAGCCAGTATCGACCCCTCTTGTCGGCTTTGGAGGAGAAGTGGTGACACCTGAAGGAAGTATCGATCTCCCAGTCACCTTTGGGGAGAGTCCAGCAAAGACCACCGTCTTCGTAAACTTCCTCGTCGTGGATCGAAAATCAGCATATAACGCCATCTTGGGGAGACCGTCTCTAACTAAGGTTGGAGCGGCCTTGCACCCTTCATATTTATGCGTTAAATTTCTGACCCCAAGTGGCATAGGGGTCGTGCGAGGAAGTCAGCAGGAGGCACGGTCCTGTTACCAGATAGCCCTCCAAGATCGAAAGAAGGCTCAAGCGACGCCTGTCATGGAAATAGTTCAAGGTTCATCCGACGTGCTTGCCACCGCGTTGGATCCAAGAGAAAGTGCTCTGAAATCAGGAACTCCAGGGGAGGAAACAGTGGCGATCCACTTGACCGAAGACGACCAGTCTAAGATCGTGTACATCGGTTCCTCCTTAAACAGTATCCACCGCGAAGATTTGATCCGTTTCCTCACTGAATACCTAGGACGTGTTTGCTTGGTCTCATAAAGATATGCCGGGCATCGATCCTAATGTCATCGTACATCGTCTCAACATTGACCCAAAGCATAAACCCGTACATCAGCGTCGACGTGCCTTCACTGCAGAAAGACAAATGGCGATCAAAACTGAAGTTGAGAAGCTGCTCGCGGCAAATTTCATAAAAGAAGTTGACTACCCACAGTGGGTCGCCAACGTAGTTCTCGTCCGGAAAGCTAATGGCAAATGGAGGATGTGCGTCGATTATTCAGACTTAAACAAAGCATGTCCCAAAGATAGCTTCCCGACAACACGAATCGACCAGTTGGTCGACTCGACAGCTGGACACGCCCTCCTCAGTTTTATGGATGCTTACTCTGGTTACAACCAGATTATGATGCATCCACCTGATGGCCAACATACTGCCTTCATCACAGATCGAGGACTATATTGCTACCAGGTAATGCCGTTTGGTCTCAAAAATGCAGGGGCCACTTATCAGCGTCTTGTCAACAAAATATTCGCTGCTCAAATCGGTAGGAATATGGAAGTTTATGTTGACGATATGCTCGTGAAAAGCATCGATGAAGATGACCACATTCCTGATCTTCGAGAAGCCTTTGACCTGATGAGGAAGTATCAGATGAAATTAAATCCAGAAAAATGTGCGTTTGGAGTATCTGCAGGGAAATTTCTTGGGTTCATGGTTGGCCAACGTGGAATTGAGGCGAATCCCGAAAAGATTAAAGCATTGATAGAGATGAAATCACCAGTGACTCTGAAGGACGTTCAGCGTCTAGCTGGTCGCATCGCATCATTGAACAGGTTCATCTCGCGAGCATCTGACAAGTGCCTGCCCTTTTTCAAACTCCTTCGTGCAACGGCCAAGTCTGATTGGAAGTGGACACCTCAATGTGAAGAAGCTTTTCAACAACTGAAGCAATATATGAGCGCTCCCCCCATTTTATCTAAGCCTGTGGCGCATGAGCAACTCGTTCTTTATTTATCTGTGTCTTCCACGGCCGTTAGTGCCGCTTTAATAAGAGAAGATTCCGGGGTACAAAGGCCCGTTTATTATATCAGTCGAGCAATGGTTGATGCAGAAACTAGGTATTCTGATTTGGAGAAACTAGCCCTAGCCTTAATCACGGCAGCTCGAAAACTGCGACCATACTTTCAAGCCCATGCCATTTTAGTACCAACAAATCATCCACTACGTCAAGTCCTTCAAAAGCCTGAGGCTTCCGGGCGCTTAACTAAATGGGCGGTCGAGATCAGCGAGCATGATATTTCATTCTGTCCTAGGACCGCAGTCAAAGGCCAGGCCGTGGCTGACTTCATCGCCGAATTTACATATTCTTCTGAAGATAGCGTCATGACCAGCGATCAACCTCCTTGGTCGCTCTTCGTGGACGGCTCGTCACGGGCCAGTGGCAGTGGAGCGGGCCTGATTTTAGTGGCTCCAGACGGGTCGCATTTTCAATACGCTCTGCGTTTCGAATAACGCATCTCCAATAATGAAGCAGAATACGAGGCCCTTATTGTTGGCCTCGAGCTAGCCGTTGTCCTCGCAGTCCAGAATTTGATAATTCATAGCGACTCCCAGCTCATTGTCAACCAAGTTCTTGGCGAATTCGAAACCAAAGAAGAAAGAATGGCCTTATACAAGTCTCGTGTCCTCATCCTGTTCGCCAAACTGAAGACTTACAAAATATTCCATATCCCTCGCGAGCAGAACCAACTTGCCGATTCCTTGGCAAAACTCGCTTCTGCACCAGAATCAGAACTATCACATTCGATCCCCATCGAGCACCGTCAACACTTGAGTATCGACCAAGTAACTCCCGAACAAGTTATTTCGGTACAATCGTCTCCATGCTGGATGGATCCTATCATCCTTTATCTCAAAGATGGATACCTACCAGAAAACAAGAAAGCTGCAAGACAAATTCAGCTACGAGCTGCCAGGTACACCTTACAAGATGGAATCTTGTTGCGAAAAAGCTTCTCCTTGCCTTATTTGAGGTGTCTTCACCCAGAAGAAGCACATCGTGTTCTAGATGAAGTACACCAGGGGGCATGTGGTAATCATCCCAGGGGGCGATCTCTAGCATATAAAGCGATGAGGCAAGGATATTATTGGCCTACTATGAAAGCAGATGCCATAGAATTTTCTAAAAAATGCGACAAGTGTCAACGATATCAACCTATACCTCGCGTACCGTCTGAGCGGATGACCCCAGTCGACAGCCCTTGGCCTTTTGCTCAGTGGGGGATCGATATCATCGGTCCCTTACCTATGGGAAAGGGACAGAATAGGTTCGCGATCGTGGCGGTTGATTATTTCACCAAATGGGCCGAGGCAGAACCATTAGCCAAAATTACTGAAAAACAAACTACTAAGTTTATGTGGAGAAATATTATATGTCGCTTCGGACTTCCTCATACCATAATTACCGATAACGGAACGCAGTTCGACAACGCAGCCTTTGATGAATTTTGCGACAAATGGAAAATACGTAATCTCCGCACTTCTCCATATCATCCACAGGCGAATGGGCAGGTCGAGGCAATGAATAAAATTATAAAACATCATTTAAAGACCAAGCTAAGTGAATGTAAAGGGGTGTGGCCAGAACTTTTGCCAGAAGTGTTATGGGCCTATAGAACCACAGCTTGTACATCGACAGGTGAAACTCCTTTCTCCTTAGCATTTGGTGTTGACGCAGTGGTACCAGTGGAAATTCAAGTGCCCTCATATCGGATCGAACAGTATGATCCCGCGAGCAATCAGGAAAATATCCGACTTCATCTCGATCTCTTGGAAGAGCGAAGAAATGCTTCCCAAGTACGAGTGGCAGCATATCAACAACGTATTGCTCGTTATCGGAATGCAAAAGTTCGACCTAGATCCTTCCAGTTCGGAGATTTGGTTCTAAGGCGAAATCTTGGAGTTCCTGTTCGTTCATTGGATCCGAATTGGGAAGGCCCATATCGGGTTATTAGGGTTGTGCGACCCGGTACTTATTATCTTGAAGACATGCAGGGGAAGCCTGTACGTCGCCCTTGGCACGTGGAGCATTTGCTACGATACTACCCTTAAGATTCGATGTAGTTTATTATAGCATTTTATGAATAAAGTAAAAGATATCTTTTGGCCGCTACTCCATTTATATGGACCTGAATAGCCCTGAAGAGTGCTTACACATCCTCTTGGCCAATTACCTACCTTTGGTAGGACTGAAATCATTACTAGTTGGTTGCTTTTCCATTTACATGGACCTGAACAGCCTCGAAGAGAATGAATACCATCTCTTGACCAACCTTCTGCCCTTGGTAGAACTAAAATCTCAATCGATAGATCAGTCTATCTCAACGCGGACATGGTCGTACGACCCCCGGATTGAGTCTAATTCATTTTCATGAGTTAGTTGCTCACGACTGGTGTAAGGAAGGATCACACTCCGGAATGCGAGCACTGTAGCTCGAGCCCGAATCAGCCATACACCTTAATCGCGAGCACCACAGTTCGTCATACACCCTAAATTGCGAGCAGCGTAACTCGTGCTCGGATTAAGGGTTCGCATTCACTGATGACTCAATATGAAGCCAACTTGGGGGTCTCAATCGTTTGGTCGCAACGAACCCCCAGATTGGGCACATTCTCGTTGCAACAAGGCATTCAGTACAAGGAAAAGAAAGTAAGCAAAAACGAGAAGGCATTCATTGCGTGAAAAGGAAAAGGCAACGAGGACAATACTTCCAAAAATATTTTTTCTTTTCTTTCATTAATGATAAATGTTTACAATATCCATTCACGAATACAAGAGAGGAAAACAAAGAAAATCAATCCCTTGGAGGAGCTGCGCTCTCAATTTCAGGGCCCATTTCTGGAGCTCCGTCAACCTGAGTGGCTTCAGTCACCTCGTTCTCAGCAGCAGCCTGCTCTTCGGCAGCAATGGTGGTCGCGACTCGACCGAACTCCCCCATATCAAAGGATGGGATCATTCGTTGCACTACTCTTAGCGCAAAGTCGCGACCAGCATCATACGACTCGTACCTTTCGTCGTCATATTGCTGCGAAGAACGGAACTCGGAAATTGCCCGAGGCCCTTCTTCCGAGAGCATTTTCGCAAGGGCGACTCTCTCCTCGTCCCAGTGGATCGAGTCGTCCTTAAGCTGCGCGAGAGCGTTGCGCTCCTTGGTTAGGTTGTCGTAGGCCTCCTTGAGCTGCGACCTAGCCTCCGCAAGTCGCTCCTCCAGGGAGATCTTGTCTTGGCGAAAGATCTCCTTCTCTCTCTCTGCCTTCTCCTTCAAGTCGGCGAGTTTCGCGAACTTATTATCCAGAGTTTGGTACCTTTCGGTCAACACCTGGACTTTCTCTATGAGGATTTTTATCTCCTCATCTTTCTTGGAAATCACAGCCTCACGGGATTTGAGGAGTTGATCTCGCCCCAGGACCGCCTTCTCCAAAGCAATCCTTTTTTCATCTGCCTCGTCTATTACGCGGCGAGCGGCGACGATATCTCGCTTCGTCCGCAAGATGAGGTCTAATCCCTGCAAACAAGAAGATGGATGAGAAGAAATACTTAAAACCCCAAAATAATAAAGTTTTTGGGTTAGGAGGTTCTACCTGAGCCATCCTCATCCCTGCCTCTAGGAAGAGGCTCTCGGGGCCTGGCTCGGGAAGAGAGCCGAAGGATTGAGGTGGGACATTCTCGAATAAGAATTTACAGATGGGGTGGAGATGGCGAGGAACAGAATACGTTCCACCACCGGAAGGTTGGGCAACGATCAGCCCAGACGGCTCGCGAGGAGGAGCAGTCGCCTCGCGAGCAGGTCCCTGCTCGGTAGCAGGAACCAGCTCGCGGGCAGGAGCCATCTCTCGAGGCTCCGTGCGCTCACGAGCCTCCTCAGCTGGGGGACAGCTGGACCCTACCCCATCCGGGGAGTTGTCAGCGATATTGATTACTGGCGGCCCGGGCGCGACCGCCAGTGAAGGATTAGCGGGCCCTGCTGGAGCCCCCCCAACCTTGCTCGCGAGAGGAGCAGGCTGATCGCTACCCTTCTCGGTGGATGGGTGAGATGGACCAGCAGATGTTTTCTTCTGCCTCTTAGAGCTCGTGCCCTTCAGCCGGGGCAGCAAACCTCTTTTTTCTCCAACTTGCGTCATCTCGACTTCTCTTACAGGTATTAAGCCCACTGCTGCAAGGCGAGGTGGAGACAAGCAAGTCTCGACGTGCCTATCACCAATAGGCACCTTGTACACCTTTACGATTTTTTCGTTGATCCCCCCTTTCAAGTTCGATTTTCTCAAGGCCGGGATACCTGCGAGCACAAACAGGGGTCAGATGGAGAAACCTTAAAAACCTTTTATTGAAGAAACGGATCACAATGCGGGACTGCCTACCTTCACAGAAAAAACGATTTACTCTTGGGCCCCTGGAAGAAGCAAATTCCCAATTTCCAGATGCGTAAAATCAACGCTTCCTCCAGCCGGGATAATTCGATGTGGGCTTCCCTAGCACAAAGTTATCCCGGTGCCAATAACATAGATAGTACCAGCCTTCGCTGGAGGGTGCCTTCTTCAAGCGGAACATGCGGAGGAACTCATCAGCTGTAAGCTCCCCGTTCCCGGCCTGAGCCCAAAGGACGAATGAGCTTAGGACCACCCTCCATCCATTCACAATAAGTTGCCCGGGGGCAATTTTATAACACCGAAGTACATCCCGGATGAAGGGATGGAGGGGAAGGCGAACCCCCAGAATGAGTTGATACTCATAGAAGGCCACACACCCTGGGGGAGGGGAGTCTGGCGTCTCTCCGTCTCTGGGTAACCGGAGATCGACTGAGTCAGGGATCGAAAATCTCTCCCGTAACTCCAGCAGCCGGTTCTCCGATAGAATGGAGGGATATCCGGCCGCTGTGTACTGACCTGCCGGAACCCTTGCGTTACTAGAAGCAGAGGATTCCGGGGTAGCATCTCCTAAAGGAACGGTACTCTCCTCAGAAGCCATGGGATATTCAGAAAAAAAAAAGAGAGGAAGAAATAGAATAATGGAAAAGGAAAGAAAGAGCACCAAAGGGGATCGAGGAAGACACCAAGGAGCTCCGGAGGAAGATGATGGAAAAAGCAAAGGAGGATTCTGAAATTTCTGTGAAAATCAGAAGATATGGTGGACTCCGTATATTTATAGGCAATCATTCCGCCGTATATGGTAGCACGTGGCGATCTTTCGTTCGGCACAGCACTCAAGCAGGCACGCCCATTAAATACTCGGACACGTGGCGAGCGCCTCTTCATTTCCTGACTGCGGAAAGGCTGGCGCTCATTAATTCCAGCCTAATCATGTACGGTGTCTCGGTGAAAGCAAGAGGCAGCCGCGCATGACATCAAGTAAGTCCTTTCCTTAAGGATTCTTGGCGGCAAGGACTTCGGGGGCATCTGTTATAGGCAAAATGGTGGAGATAAGATTTCATGTGGAAATGTCCATTCGACTCTCGAGATCATCTGATCGAGAGTCGAATATTGGACAAGTGCGGAACGCCCATTCGACTCTCGAGATCATCTGATCGAGAGTCGAATATTGGACAAGTGCGGGACGCCCATTCGACTCTCGAGATCATCTGATCGAGAGTCGAATATTGGACAAGTGCGGAACGCCCATTCGACTCTCGAGATCATCTGATCGAGAGTCGAATATTGGACAAGTGCGGGACGCCCATTCGACTCTCGAGATCATCTGGTCAGGAGTCATGGATAGTCAAATACGGCAAAGCTCGATCCGCGAGCAGACCTTCTCACAAGTCGTTGAAAGATATTACACCCAAAATATGTACTTGGACTCGCGACCACATTTTAACCTGCGAGCAACTTTACTACGGGCGTCTCCTTCCTTTTCGGAGGCCATGACTCCCAGCTACGGGCGTCTCCTTCCTTTTCGGAGGCCATGACTCCCAGCTACGGGCGTCTCCTTCCTTTTCGGAGGCCTTGACTCCAACTATGGCTTCCGGCCGGATCCAGCCGGATTTCAAGGGATTACCATCTAGGGGCGTGATTGTTGGAATAAGTCATTGGGTTGGATCTGACTAAAAAGATAGGATCTTATCCCACGAAATCAGCGGATTCTCAGTATCGTATGCGATACTGACGGGATTTCGACATCTCACGTAATAGATTGGATGGCTTCAGATCTATATAAGGAAATGGCTCCATTGAAGAGGAGGTACGTACACATCATTCGATCTTGGTCCCGTTTTGCTTGGCTTCTCTTCTGTGGCCTAACTTAAGCGTCGGAGGGCTAACGGCTGGTCCCCAGCCACCTTTAGTCGTTGTCTTGCTTCAGGTCTGGTGGTGGAAATCCCTGCTGGAGCGAAGGAGAAAAGCCGGAGGATCTCGTTACAGAATTTGACATCAACATCAAGTTAAATGAAAATACTGGAAGAACAGTTGCACAATTAGAGTATGCGAGTGTTATAGGAAGTCTAATGTATGCAATGCAATGCACTAGACCAGACATCGCATTGCTGTGAGTAAACTAAGTAGGTTTACTAGAAATCCCAGTGTAGAATACTAGAAGGCAATAGGAAGAGTACTTGGTTATTTAAAAGCAACCAAAGACTTAGGGTTATTTTACTCAGAATTTTCAGCTGTACTGGAAGGATATACCGATGCAAGTTAGATATCGAGTGTAGGTGACAATAAATCCACTACTGGATGGGTTTTCACCTTAGGAGGTGCAGCTGTATCTTGGGGATCCAAAAAACATGCCTGCATAACTCACTCAACTATGGAGTCTGAGTTCATAGCCCTTGCTGCAACAGGTAAAGAGGTTGAGTGGCTTAGGGATCTTCTTTTAGAAATTCCATTCTATGCGAAGCCGATACCGGCTGTTTCGCTACATTGCGATAGTGAAGCCACATTAGCTAGAGCCTACAGCGGCACGTATAATGGGAAATCCAGACATATAAGTCTGAGACATGACTATGTAAGACAACTGATTCAAGATGGAATCATTGCAATATCTTATGTAAAATCAAGTAATAACTTAGCTGATCCTTTCACTAAACCTCTAACGAGAGAGGTAGTAAGGACAACATCCAGAGGGATGGGGTTGAAACTTTTTTCAAAAGATTTCACCAGTGATGAAAACCCAACCTAAAATTTAAAAAAATCTCTATATAAGGGTTCAATGGGTAAAAACAAGTCACTGATACGTGAAAAGTTTCAGCACTAAATTATATATATATATATATACCTCATCCAGGATTATAGTGCTGGCCGTTACAGAAAGAGGGTTGAGTCTCAGAAACTCTTAATGTAGTCCAGTCTTAAGGACAAGTGTCTGAAAGTAACGGAGACACTGGAAGGACTTCACCTATATGAACGTAGAGGTGGTGCCGCCTCTCATGAGAATGAGAGTTTTCTCGGGATCGTTCATGAAACAGGATAAGCACAAGGCCATTAAATGTGCTGAGCAAGAAATGTGGGAACTTAAATAACACTTAGAAAGTATGTGTGTGGTATTTCCGGTCTTGTTATCTAAAAATAACTGGTTCAAAGCTGCGGCTACAAGTAATTTCGATGGGTCTTTGAAATACTTACACTAAGGAAGGATTCAAATCGAAAGATATCTTTCTTTATGCATATAATCTTTTATACTCTGGCAAACATCCATTTTTCTATTTTAAAAAATTATTTGTAAAAACAAGTGGGGGATTGTTGAAAAATGTTGTTTTGAAAATATTTTTAAAAGAAAAAAAGGCGTTTGGTTTTTTGTCCCATATCGGATGGGAGAAAAGTTTTTTACCTCTTTATAAGTAGGTTGTTGTGCACCTTACTTATTTATGGTGGAAGAGAGGGAGAATGGTGGCTTGCATGCTTCGCACTCGCATTGGAACACCGCGCACGCGCACGCGCACGGGCTCGGTCTCGGGCACGGGCACGGGCACGGGCTCGGTCTCGGTCTCGGTCTCGGGCATGGGCACGGGCACGGGCTCGGGCTCGTTCTCGGTCTCGGTCTCGGGCATGGGCATGGGCTCGAGCTCGGGCTAGGTGAGGGCATGGGCACGTGAGGCAGTGTGGTTGTAGAGGCGCTAGTGGCGCACTTGGCACTTCGCACGTGCGCATCATGTCGCAGATGGGTCGCGACCTCGCGGACCGGAGCGAGACTGGTGCCAGTCGCGGTGCGACAGAGGCTAGGTAATAGGTCAGGTGGCTGGGTTCGGAACAGAGGAGGTGCTGTGGGTGGGAGGTCTGACAGAGAAACCTCTCTGCTTTTTATAAAGAGCTGCAGGGCCAATTAGAGGGACTTGTGTAACTGCTCATGCAGTAACGGTCCAGACCATGCAGTAACAGCTGCATGTGGCTAGCCCAACAGTCAGAAACGGCTAGCCATTGAGTCTAAACGGTCAGCATGCAGGTGCATAACTCCCACATGCACAACAGTCAGAAACTGCCATAAACGGCTAGTTTCTCACAACAGCCAGAAAACGGCTAGTGCCATTATGGCCTTGGACAAAAACTGTCAGCCACCCTTACCTATATAAACCGGACAGGTCTGGTTCATTCCAACACAACAACAGCAAACGCAACTATCACTATTGAACCAGCACCCATTTGATACTATTAGCCTCTCGGTTTGGTTAATTCAAACCAAGCCACTTAGACCAGCGTAGTGGTCTACTGCTACAAGAAGAAGACCTCCATTCTTGTTCTCTCTTTCTTTTCTTCATCTGCCAAATTGTGTTACTGAGTTCCATAGTGATTTCTTCATTTTTTGCTGAACGCAGAACCACATAAGGCTCGTCGTATCCTGGAAGCAATCCGCCTGCAACCTATCAGCAGACTCAAAATAATTTGAGTAGGGGCGAATTACGCTTTAAGGACAGCGTGATTTTCACGTGCTTCAGCCTGTCCTTATTCTTGGATTTTCCAATTTATTTATTTTTTAAAGATCAGAAATTTCACAACAATTGGTTGATCCATTCCAGAGGTATTGCACAATGTGCTGTGGGTTTTTTTTCTGGTGTAGGTGGGGCCATGGTTAATTGATCCAAACCGTTATATTGTGGATATTAGGCCTTTTATGGTTGGATGTGAACTCTTGCTGTGTTTTTACAGCTGCCAGCATGCACCCTGCAAGAAACCCAACACCAACACTACACATTTCCACCATCTTAGGCATATCATAATATACTTTTCACAATAGTTTGTAAAGAGCAAAGGCTTATAAACCTTTTTTTCAAATCCCATTCCATGTGATATAGGACTAAAGAAATTCACTAATAAATTTTGCTTATTTATTTTAAACACATACTTTTGTATTTTTTGAAATACCCCGTAACAAAGTTAAGCCCGTCATATCAATAGTTTGGATCACCCATGTATACTAATAGAAAGCTTGAAGGGTAATATTCATGCCAAGCATAGTATA
Organism: Liriodendron chinense; assembly: GCA_003013855.2. NCBI lineage: Eukaryota > Viridiplantae > Streptophyta > Magnoliopsida > Magnoliales > Magnoliaceae > Liriodendron > Liriodendron chinense. The sequence continues at coordinate 201,555 of ML058538.1, read as the reverse complement.
ATTCCACTGTAATTAAAACATGTGAAGAAAAGTTTAGCTGGAGCACATTTAGCCTTTGAATTCGAGTCATCTTCCAATTATCTAAACCGATGGAAAGAAGATAAATAAAATCTCTCAATTAGATTATCTAAACCCTTTGATGGTTTGAATCTTTTGTTTTAAATATGAACGATCATAGTAACTTTATATGATCAAATTAAGTGTTGAAATATCCAATCTGAGTTAACTCATCCAAAAAGAGACTTATTGAATTAACAATTTGGATCATTGCCAAAAGCAAAAATTCAACTGCTACAGTCCTAATGTACCAATCCGTTTGGATGAACAAGAGAAAACCTCTGTGAAACCTAGGAAAAGCATAGTTGATCCAACCTTTCCCCTTCCCTCTAGTAAAGAAATTTTCTTAGTTGTAAACGCATGTACAATTCCAGCTAGTGCAATTGGACACATGAAATAGCCAAGCCATCCCGCAAGTGCAATTTTACCACTATACATTTATTCAGTTAATTACGGTCCACCTTACTAGTGCACCAAAGTGTATTAATTTATACATATCTAGAAAGTAGATCCAATTTGGTTTGTTTCACTTATGCCATGTGCAAAAGCTTTCAATAATTCAATTGCAGGTCTTTATTTGTCTATTTTTACTTGCATGTATGGTGACCATGTATAGCTGTTTGAAAATATATAACAAGAAAATTTCTAATCTTAAGTTAGTCATCTTTATTTTTAGTCTGTCTCATGTTTATATACATTATTTTTCCTTTTCGATGATAATACATAAGGGAAAAATATTCTAATTGTACGTGGTATTAAAGAATCAAGTTAGACATGGTATGAGAGAATTGACCCAAATCTTCAATTCTTTCATTCCTATGCAACTGATGACATTGATTTCATCGCTCATCGCAGCCTGTAGTTGACATATATAGTTTGTTTTGGCATTAACGACCTCTACGATTGACCTTGCAATCGCCAAAATTGCCCGAAATCTGACAGTTGTTATTTTTTCTAGTGAAACCCATCTCTTTGATTGTCTTTTCCATTGTCACCACCAACTTCAGTCGTCATCTTCATTGTCGTCGATGCCATTCATTTGAGTCTGCTGATGCTACCATCTTGAGTTCATCCAATGAACTATGATTTGGTCTCCATATCAGACAATCTCGCTACAATTGTGTTCAATTACCGAAGTTTTTTTTTTTTCAAATCTGGTAAACATGTACTAGGCCCAAAATTCCCTTATTGTACATTGCTGCATTAGCTGTCTCGCCACACATCATTACCATTGCTCTTCGACCATGTCGTCGGACGCCTTCGTTGAGACCTATTTCACTACCACCTTCTCCCGTGTCTCCTCTTCACAGTCTTTTACTGCTATGGTTGAGTTTCAGTTCAACCGTTGTTTCAATTCAACTGATTCCCAATCCCTGGCATCCCCTTTATCTCCACCATTCCGATTAGTCAAGGATTATGTTAGTTTCTCTACCCCTCACAGGTGGCAACTATGCAACTTGGAGATGTGCAATGATTATTGCTCTTAGTGCTAAAAACAAACTTTGTTTCAATAATAGTTCTTATTCAGCACCATCCACCAATTCTTTCAACTTTACTTTGTGGACCCTTTCTAATCACACGGTTCTTTTTTAGTTTTTTCAATATCCCTACCAAAGAACTTTTTAATAACATTGTTCGTACACACAATGCATTTGATATTTGGAATAAGGAATTATTGACATACGGCTGCCTATACTTTGTATTATCCTAAAAAAATAACTTGCCTTTAAACTCTTTAAAAAACTTGTCTATTTTCTTAAAATACGAAAAAATGTGGATTGTTTGACCTTATTAACAGTTAGCTAATGATTCCAGCAGTTATCATGTAAAAAGACATTTATACCCATCATTTGAAATGAATTCAACCATTATACATATCCCTATCCTTGCTCAGACGTATGTGGATTTTATATGGACCATGGAGTATGCTGTGAGCCCTACACTAATGTGTGTGTTTGATCCACGCTATCCATCCTCATCATTATTTTAGGCCGGCCACCCCCTGAGTTGCCATATCCACTCGATGTCAGCCACCCATTGAGCTACCCAGCCTGCTTGTCCGCTCAACGCCAGTAATCCTCTTCCCCCCTCTATTTTTTACATGGATTTTCGTGCAAAAACTCAAACTCAGCTCAAAATACTCGAACTCGAACTCCGCTCGAAAACTCAAACTCAACTTGAACTCAAACTCACTCGGTTTGCTAATCAAGCAGGTCCACGCTCAACTCGGCCGAGTCGAGTACTGAGCAAGGGTTAGGTGGTTCAAGCCAAGCAACGAGCAGAGCAAAGCTCTACTCGACTCAACTCGTGTACAACCTTAGTCACCCCACTATTTTATGCCAACTTGGGTTTCGAAGTTTCTAATTCTACGATATGATCTATCTTTAAATCCGATCAGTATCATCACATTTTGACATTGTTTAATTAAAGTACTTTATGCCTAAGCTACATTTTACAAGTAATTTATCTTGCTTTTTCATTTTTTCTTCTTCCTCATAAGTTATTAATACTGATGCAATTAATCATATGGCCCATTTTACATATTTGCTTTATTTATCGACCTTTTTTACTATTTTTCTTTGGTTAAATTATCTAATGGTCATCTTGTCAAAGTCACTCATGTTGGTTTTACTACCTCGCACTCACTATACACCTTGTTAATATTTTATGTGTCTTCTTTTCACTCTAACCGCCTTTCGATTAGTTAATTAATTTTTCTTTAAATTGTTTGGTTACCTTTTATTCTTATTTTATCTTTTTTTAAGACCCAACATTTAAGACAACGATTGGATTGGGCAATAAGAAAAATGATCTCTATCATTTACCTTTAATTATTTATTGACTGCCTTATCTTCCATCTACTCATCTCCTCTTACATTATGGCACAAAATATTCGGGACATTCTTTGCACGCTCGTCTTAAAAAATTAGCTACCAACGTCGCTGTTATTTATTTATTTTAATAATTTCATTGTTATATTTGTCCTTTAGTCAAATAAATTCATCTCCTTTACTTCTATTTCTATTATTACTATCAAGATTTTTCACTTAATTCATTGTAATGTTTATTCCATCATATCTCATTCCGACTTTTTTTTTATTCCTATTATTGATGATTTTTCATGTGCTACATGAATCTATCTTATGTAATTTAAATTAAACACTAGGATTTTTTTAAAATCTTTTCTTGTCGTAATTAAAAGGTAAATTGAAAAATAACTGAAGTAAATATGCAGTGATAATGGCACAGATTTTTTTCATGAACTTCGCACATACTTTTAAGAAAAGTATTATTCCAACCCCTAACAAAATGGTGTTGCTAAACACAAACACCGGAACATACTTGAAGTTACCTCTAATTTTCATGCTCACATTCTCCATGATTTTGAGGTGAATGCTTTCTAACCACTACCTGCCTTATCAACCTCATACTGACCTCCTCCTTTCAAGTGACACTCTGTTTCATATGTTCATCCAAAACTCACCTTGTTACACCCACCTTTATATGTTCATCAATATTCTTGAACCACCGCTAACAAAATTGTTGTGTTAAAGACAAACATCATCACATACCTTGAAATTGCACAAACCCTTCACTTTTATACTCACTTTCCTCGAATTTTGGGGCCAATGTATTCAAATTGCCACCTATTTTATCAACTTCATACCCCCTCATTTCTAATGACAATATTTTATATGCTTATCCAGAAACCACCCCCCTCCCCCCTACTTTTTTTTTTAAGGAAAAACGTCTTAATAAAAAAATTACATCATGGGTTGTACAAAATTTCAAAAAATGAGATAATTTCTCAGAAAACAAGATAAAAAAATTCATTATTTCATTTTTTGAAATTTTTTACAACCTACAATGTAATTTTTTTATTAAGACATTTTCCCTTATATTAAGCTCTCTCTTACACATCTCTTTCTCCTAGCTCCTTTATCCAATGTGTAAAAACTATCAGTCACTATTCTCCTTCCATCATTTGAGCCTTTAATCCATGAGGAGACTTTACTAGTTAACATTACTCTTTTCGCCCCACTTGAAACAATCAACTTCATTTCCTCTTATTTAGCAACACCTATCTCTACCTTGCTTCAACCCTGTACCATTCAAACTGCCAAAGAAACCCTTTCGTTTGGCTTCATGATTTTCACTACTTAAATGCCATCGTGCCTCTTGCTCATATGAGTCCTATTTATCATCGTCATTCTACAAAAAAAAAAAAATCTTTTCTTTAACTAACTTCTTATTTTATGAGAATTTTTCTTTTTCGCATAAATCGTTTATTATTAAAATTTATTTTCCTATTGAACTTATAAGTTATTTTCGAGTTATGAAGGATCTTCATTGGTGTGAGATAATAATAATTCCAATAGCAACACTTAAGCAAAATAATACTTACACGACGCTTTCTCTATTACCACGCACCCAGTAAAATTCTCATTTGTTGTAAATGGATTTACAAACTTAAGTTTTGTTTCGATAGTATTATTCATTGATAGGGAACTTACTTGTTACAAAAATACTATACAATAAGAAAACCTTAACTATCAAGAGACATGTGCCCCAGTTGCAAAGATGGTCATTGTCCATTCTCACATTGCAGTTGCGACTATTTGTAATGACTATATATCTACTAATTGAATGTCCATAATATATTTTTCACATGATGAATTAGATCAGAAAGTTTATGTTTATCCCTCTCAATTTTTCTCAATAGAGGGAGTCTCATGTTTATCGCTTAACAAATTCTTTCATGGGCTCAAATAAGCCTTTAGACAATAGTTTGCTAAATTTTCTATTATTATACTAAATATTAGGGATACTTAATCAAAAGCTAATTATTCTATTTTCGTTTAACATCATAATTTTATTTTTACTAACATTATATTGTATATGTTTATGAAGTTTTCTACGCTAACACTTTCATATTAAGGACCTCAAACCATTTAAATATTTTCTTAGTATTTAAGTTGCCCACTCACATAAGATCATTTATCTTAACTAATAGAAATATACTCTTAATATCTTCTCCAATATCGGTTTGCTTTAGTGTCCAACTTACCGAATTATCCATAAATCAAAATCTTAAACTTAACGATGCTAATGTAGACATTTTCACAAATCCAACTTGATATTATCAATTTTGGTCATTTTATTTATCTCACATCACTCGATTGGATATTATATATGCATACAAATCTTTAGTCAATTCATGAGCAAATTGTAATGCCCTCATTTGAATATTGTTCTTTGCATGCTTCATTTTTTGAAGAATTCTCTAAGCCAAGATTTCTTTATGTCATTTTCTAGCTCTTGTTTTTAAGGGTTATCGATTCTGGTTGAGCTAATTGTCCCATAATATGATGCTCTATTTTCAGTTGTTACATCATTTCATAATACGATGCTCTCTCAAAGGTTATTACACATTGTTTATTAATTCTTCTTTATCTTAGAATACAAAAAAAGCAAACCACACTCTCTCACTTTCTTATTGAGACCGAGTAATATTACTTAATTGTTACTATATGTTGTTAACTTACTTGGCTTACTAATCTTTTACATAATTCACATGCATAATTTTCAACATTCCCTATTGTTTACAATAATAAAGTGGTCTTAGTTGTCAATTCCATTTTTCATAAATGTATCAAACATATTAAGATTGATTGTCATATCATTTGTAAGAAGATTCAATCTTATTTAATTTAATCTTTCTATGTTTTATCTAAATTATAACTTGCAAATTTATTTACCAAATCATTAGGCAAAAATTCATTCTGAAGATTAGGCTTTAAATTGAGTGTTCTTAATCCTCACTCTCCAACTAAATGAGTATTAACATGTATAGTAATCGTGTACCGCTCTATAAAATTGTATAGCTAGGAAATTCGAATATTAGATTAAGCATCTATACTTTCATTTTATATCATATATGATATATTATTGTTTCTCTTTGATGAGAATACGCAAGGAAGAAATATTCCAACTTTACATATGCCAATTAATTTTGTTCAATATTTATTTTATAAGGTATTTAAAGACCATATGATAATCCAAGCCATATAGTTATATAGTAGTCTAAATCAGCATGTGTATGTGTAATGTATTTCATCAAATTTGAGTTTATATGCATAGCCTAGGCTTTCTTATTGTTTTATAACTTAATTTATTGATATTGCTCTCTATTTAGGAGTTTGGATATATTGGTTTCTACGTTGATTAATTTTATTGAAAAATTCTAAAAAAAAATGACTTTATAAATTTATTTTTTAATTAAATAAGTACCAAATAAGGTTATTTTTTAATTTTTACATGGATAGTGAGATATATAATAAATGGATATTTTTAACATGCAACCTATTTATAGTGAGACTCTTCTAAATAAATGAGCTAAATCATTACTAACATTCTCTATTGAAATGAAATAAATCTATTGGTACGAATTAATATAAAAACATAAAATTAATTAATATTAAAACAATTCACATTCTCAATCAAAGAAAATAAAAATCATTTTTACATTAAAAAAATATTTAATCCGAACAAAAGTCATAATTGAGACTGCCAAACAAAAACTCAGAATAAATATCAAAATAAAAATAGACTGCGACGAATGAAAAGCGAAACCGATTGATCTGTGTTGCTCACATACTTAGAATGTGAAAAAACAAATAAGGCTTTTTTCTTTTCTTCTCTTTTCTTATTTTTACGTTTCTTTGTGCACACCTTATTCAAACCAAAAATAAATTCACTAAAACTAAATAGCTTTTTTAAATTTATGCACAGACCCGAGAATTGCTAACAAGTATCACCTCTGCTATGGAGACAGAACTTCCAACGCATGTCTTCTTTATTTATAAAAGAAGAATAGAAAACATTCTTATGGAATTTTCAAATTTTAGAAATGTATGGTATTTATTTGAATTAATAAAAAAGACTTAATAATGCATTTCATCTCATCCTCTTATTAATTTATTAAAATTTAGAAGTATTCACTATTATCAATATTACAAAGCAACACAAATACAAATGATATTTAAAAATATTGAATAGACAATCTTTAACATGTGTAATCTGAATTATTTATAAAATGCAGAATAATTTTTTTATATTTGTTGTAGATATATACATAGAGTAATATTCATACCTTAAAAGATAAATATAAGCCTAGCCATTCATGGGTTTAACCTGAGAGCTAGCACAGTATGAGATAATCCAATTGCATATGTAAATAATTATAATGATTCGAAAATATGTTGGGCCTCAAATAATACACATTGTAACTTCCAAATTCCTTGCATTTTTATTTTATTTTATTATAAAATCTTAAATTTCTTAGGCCCAATAGGATATACATTATCTTTGATATCTATGATGTAAGACTAACTGATCTTTTTTTTTTTTGTGATCCGATTTATTGATATTATAGGGCGATCTAATCAATGGATAGTATTGGCATTTATATGAATGATGTAAAAATCCATGAGATTGAATGAATTGTAATTTTTCAATTAATCTTCAACAAATAAATAGTTAAAATAGAGTATGTTAACCCATTTTCACTAAAATAAAAGATTAATAACCCATATTATAAACAAATTATTATATACATGATAAGTAAGTTAGATAAAATATAGAAAGAGTGTAGAGAGTTTAAAAACTTATTCTTCTTTGAACGAAAGATAAAAGAGATGAAGTTTGATATTTTGGTAGTTGAGTGAGAAGGAGGGCTAGATGAGATATGTTGGTTGTTGTCATTGATATTAAACATGCATTTGCGAGATAGGAAATTGGCGAAGATGTGGGTGGCTAGGGTTTTTTTTACAATTAAATGAAGTCAAGTGACATAGGTGATTGAGTTGTTTGGATATTTAAATGGTGAAGTTTAGAGAGATAAAATGTTAGTGACAAGGTTGATTCATCTATAGCATTTGTTGAAATGGGCTATTTTATAACATGATATTTGGGTACCACCAGGATGTGTGCATGACATCCATTCTGCCCATCATTTGTGGCCCCTCATTTTTTCCTAGGAGCTTAAAAGTTAAGACAATTCAAACTCATCTGAGTTATATTGTGTAATATTATGCCTAAAACTTTTAAGAGCTTATTTTGATTCATAAAAAGTATAAGAAATAAAATAACGTTTATTGAAAAGCCTTATTTCTAGGAAATAATGTAAATTTTTTTTCTTGCTTATCTTTAAATAAGACTTTTCAAAAAATATAAAATTTATTTTCAAATGTATTATTTAGTAAAAAAAAAAATTAGTAGCCACTAGCATGTGACAAATTAACATACATTGTGTATGTGATATGCTTGATGATTAATAATATCTCATCTGCCATATGCTAGATATGTGAGTGCTTGAAGATGATTTTTGACACACGTGGAGAATATGAAATTCTTGAATTTGTACACTAGCATATGGCATGAGATATGCATAAGCATATTTGACATGTGGCCACTTCAAGCTAGACGGCAACACTTGTGCAAATTGGCACCATTAGCGCATATAACATATTTAGAGCAATTGAAGATGGACAATAGCACATGTGGCACATTGGCGCATGTGAAGTGCTTTACATATGTGGGGTATAAGAGAGGATGAATTGGTACACGGGGGCCTCCCCCCCCCCCCCCCCCCCCCCCCCCCCCCCCCCCCCTTGGACGGTGTGGATACAACACATACATCATGGTGGGGCCCATGGAACTTGGTGACATCACTTCAGTGGCGAGATCTCTATCGAACCTGAGATCTCTATCGAACCTGTTAGAACTGGACACGAATTTCTTTTGCAGGAAGTTCTTGTGCTGAGAACTTAAGTGGGCCCCACCGTGATGCTTGTGAGAAATCCACTCCATCCATCCGTTTTGTGAGCTCATTTTATGACTTACGACAAAAAAAAAAGCCGGATCTAAAACTCAAGTGGGCCGAAAACGTGAGGATTGAATGACCACAATTGAAATATTCGTGGGGCCACGAAAGGTTTGAATCAGGCTAATATTTATGTTTTCAATTCACCTCAGTAGGAATGGCGTTATGAACGGTATGGATGGCACATAGACATCACTGTGGACCCAGGGAGGTTTCAACGGTAGGAATCTCCCTACCTACCTTTTCCTTTAGTGCGGCCCACTTAAGTCTTTGATCCGACTCATTTTCAGTCTCATGTCCTAAAATGAGCTCAAAAAACGGATGGTCAAGGTGGATTTCTCACAAATATCTCGGTGGGCCCCACCTAGGTAAAGGAAATCCATGTGTCCATAAGAGCAATCGGCCTCCGAAATTTCCTGCAGACCAATATCTAGCTTGAGACAGACGGTCCTGCCAGGGGATTTGTGGAGCCTGTGGTTATCTTTATGTTTTATCAACGCCGTTCATCTATCTTGACAAATCATTTTAGGGCTTGAGTTAAAAAAAGGAGGCAGGTCTAAGGCTCAACTGGACCACACCACATGAGCCAGTCAGTATTAAAATCTTACGGTTGAAAACTCAGGAGGCATTTTCCCCTCCTCGCCCCTATGTGGCTCCACCCTTGTTGGTACATATGGCACGTTAGCACATGTGGGGTACAAGAGAAGATTGATGATTCACATGTGGCAAGATGGATGGTGACAAGTGACAAATGGTAATGTATGAATTTAATTTAAGAGTAGTTTTACATTGCTTCCATTCACCTAGCTCATTAGAGTTTTCTTATCAAGCTAATTTTTTTGTATGTATAATATTTTCCATCTAATGGATAGATTAGATTTACATTCATAACACAATGGCCCTATATATCTTAGATGCTTTATGCAAAATTAATAAAGTAAACCCCATTATGTGATCTTAGATGTTGAAGACATGATTTATACTATTCCTTTTTAGTATACTTGAGTTTTAAATCACACACGAAGTTAGTTTCATTGCCTGGTAGTGGGCAAACTTGGTAGAGGGAGCTTATTTTATCATTGAGATCACAGGATTAAGTGCTCATGTTGTGTGGGTCTTTATTAAAAAGATAATCACATTGATTGATTTTTGGATAACTTAAATACAAGAAATATCTTTCTATGAATGCAGAAATTTCAAGAAAATTCAAGAAAGTTATAGACCCATACAACTTGCATGTTGCGTGTCCCAGTAAGGATTTGGGTAGCTGGAGATAGGTAGAATGGCTGGAAAATAAGTTAATAAATTTTATATTTTTTACTTAAATGCAGAAAAGTTTGCCTTTTAAGGATATATTTGTCTTTTTAAGAGAAAAAATCAATGTCGCCATCAATTAGGACTTAATCAATTAGTGTAGGTGGGGTATTTATGTCTTTTCATAAGGAAAAAAATCATAGTCACCATCATCCAAGACATTTTCAATTTAATTGGAGTGGGCTATTCAGCAATGGGTCATAACATAGGTTTGACCCTAGGCGATAAGCTACAGTAGATTTTATTTTATTTTATTTTAATTTTAAAAGAAAAAAAAAAGAAAAGAGAATGATAGACTTGAGGAGTACCATAAACATGGGTGTGACCATGGACTTAGCCCTCCTGACCTATGGATCAGCCCAAGTGGCTCAGCAGTTGGCCACTTGGCAATAGGTAAGGTTGACTTGCCAGAAAGAATATCACGAAATGATTACACTCAATGTTGCATGCGTGGCCCACCTATGAGTGCATGGACATAGCCCTGGAATATAGATCAGCCCAACCGATTCAACAGTTGGGCACCTATCATTAGGTGGGGCCTACTTCGCCAGAAGAAAAATCACAAAAAACTGCATGTGTGGCCCACCTGATAAGGTGGGCCCAGCTTCCTTGTCAGGGCATTTCAATCACTTTTTTTCGTCTCTAACTACGCTAACTTCCACATAAACACACACAACATTTCAATCTTGATTAGTGGGCCATGTTCCAGGGACGTAGATCACTGATCCTTTGAGTACAATCGTTGATGAAGCATTCCCAAAAGTTATACTCAATTGAACGGTCTAATCTCTAGATGTTTGACCACAAGAGACATTTGAGAAGGAAAATACAACGAAAATCAGGGTGGGAATACTTCAATCTAGGACATTTTGGAGGCATAACCCATCCACGGTGGGTTTAAACAAACCAATGGTCTGGATTACTTAACCATGGGCTTAACTTGTCAGAAACTGACCACCCGCGTACACTGCGCAAACTGTCGCGTGTATCTTATAATTCGTCCGTTTTTACTGCACACACGCAAGATCCGTGTTCCTAACTAACCCGAGTTAAATCTCACCTTCTCTCTCTAAAAAAATGATTATTATAGACATTGATCCGGACCTTTCTAGTATACATGCGTTTTCAGAATGATACGTGGGGCCCACTTTTAGTTAATCCAGACCATTGGTCTGTTCACCCCCGTAATAGAGAATTTCAAAAATTGATCACAGACTGAAATGTCCCGGAACCATTATTAGGACACCTTGCAATTGAATTTGGACATTTTCTGTATTTTTTCATTTATAATTGTTTATATATTGGAAAAAATTATAAATTTTAGTATTATAATCTATATATACCGTCATAAAAACACACCAACGGTCTAGATTACCAATAAAATGGCTTAAATTCTCATAAATGAAAACTCGTGTGTACACTAAGAGATGCACGTGACGAATATTTCGTATAGTTCCTTTTCGTTCAGGGGAGTTATTGATACTCTGGCTGCGTATGACGCTTGATACGCAAGCACTTAGAAACGGTACACATGGCATAAATTAACAAAAATTAAACCGAGTACATTGTGAAATGTAAAAAATCAGTCCTTTTAAACAATCCTAACCTCTGATCCGTGATACGCTTGTTGAAATAAGACCATTGATTTTTTTCATTTTTAACAGTCCAAGAGAGGTCACAAAAGGACTGATTGGTAATCTAGACCCTTCAAGACAGATCTACACAAGTAATCTCTAATTTGGAAGGCTAATTTGACTTAATGTATGCCTCGTATCCAATTTCTAAGTGCCTGCGTATCATCTATTACATTCTTACGGACTATCGAAGTTTTTGTCATCCTCAAATCCCCTTTCAGCCATCTCTCTAGGGCTAGTCCCTCTCTCTCTCTCAAACCCCCTTCTCACAGTTCTCTTTCTCTCGGAGAAAAAATCTAGGGTTTTTTTTTGTCCAGAGCTTCCTATTTCTAGGGTTTTATCTGTTCTTTTCTCCTCAAGATTTCATTCCTTCTTGTAATTTCTTTAGGGATTAGGGATTTGAATCTTGTACAGATGAAAAAGAAATCTTCACCTAGATTCGTTCCATTCGTTGCGTGATTAATCGATCGATCTTTCCAGAAATTACCATGGTTTCTACATCGGCTCCAATTCAGATTTCTTAGTAAGAACTATCGACTATGGTTGGCGAGGATGATGATGCCGGGTCCCGCGGGCCATGCCCGCTGCCCACCAGCGGCGCGGGCCGTAAGACGTTCTGCCGCTCCGTTTCTTGGTCGTTGCCGCGATCGGCGCCGCAGAACAACGCCCACTTTGATCATGCAAGGGATTGCACAGATGCTGCGGAGAAGAACTGCGGGCAGGGGCAATTTCGACGGTTCCAAGTCCCTCTCACCCCTCGGTCGCAGCAGAACCTGAAGGCGCGGTCCTGCCTCCCGCCGCTGCAGCCGCTGTCGATTGCAAGGCGGAGCCTGGACGAGTGGCCGAAACCAGGGTCGGATGATGTCGGGGAGTGGCCGCAGCCGCCCACCCCGAGCGGCAGGGCCGACTCGAGCCGGCCTGGGGAAGGGCTGAAGCTTGATCTGTCCTCGTTTCAGAGGAACCCAGATGTGGCCGCTGGGCAGGCTTTGGTCAAGCGGGATAGGATCGCGTTCTTTGATAAGGAGTGCTCGAAGGTGGCGGACCATATTTACCTCGGTGGGGACGTTGTGGCCCGTAACCGTGACATTCTGAGGGAGCATGGAATTACCCATGTTCTCAATTGTGTAGGATTTGTCTGCCAAGAGTACTTCAAGGCGGATCTCGTGTATAAGACTCTGTGGCTGCAAGACAGTCCGTCGGAAGACATCACAAGCATTCTGTATGATGTTTTCGATTACTTCGAGGATGTTCGGCAGCAGGGTGGGCGGGTACTGGTCCACTGCTGCCAGGGTGTTTCCCGCTCAACATCACTGGTGATTGCATATCTCATGTGGAGGGAAGGGCAGAGCTTCGATGATGCATTCCAGTATGTGAAGGCTGCACGTGGGATCGCGAACCCCAACATGGGTTTCGCTTGTCAGCTGTTACAGTGTCAGAAGAGAGTCCATGCTATCCCTCTGAGCCCCAGTTCGGTGCTTCGGATGTATCGAATGGCGCCCCATTCGTCGTATGACCCGCTTCATCTTGTCCCAAAAATGCTCAATGACCCTTCCCCATTGGCATTGGACTCCCGTGGTGCATTCATCTTGCACGTGCCCTCGGGAATATATGTGTGGATTGGCAAGAGCTGTGAGCATGCGATGGAGCGGGATGCGAAGGCAGCTGCGTTGCAGGTTGTTCGATATGAGAGGGTGCAGGGGCCAATTGTAACCATTGCAGAAGGTGAGGAGCCATCGGACTTTTGGGATGCATTTTCGAGTGGTCCGCTTCCTGTAGATAAGGAGCAGGTCGAATCAGCAGTCAAGACCAGCTCAGGTAGGAGGAAAGTAGATCTGTACAACGGAGATTTTGAGCTTTTCCACAAAGCAATCACAGGGGGTTATGTGCCACCATTCTCGCAATCGGGAGCAGGCCAAGAGACTCACCTCCCTGCAAGAGAGAGCAATTGGAGCATATTGAGGCGGAAGTTCGTGTCAGGTAGTGTGAAGGAGTGGGTCACAACTTCACGGGTTGCTCTATCTAGAGTGTATTCTGATTCAATGCTGATGGTAGAAGCCAATACTGCAGTAAGCAAAAGTCGGCCAGCAGTGGACTCCTCGTCATCACCTCATCTTTCTCCATGTTCTTTATCATCCGATTCGAGTACCTGTTCAAAATCTAGTTCAGACTCCCCCTCAATGTCGCCTTCAACGTCTTCCAGTTCACTTACTCCATCACCTGCATCCTTAAACTTGTCCGACTCGTTACCACCATCATCCAAATCCTCTCACCCTGTATCGAACATCCAGGATCCTCCTGCTGCCTTCAAGCAAGCTTCGAAGTCATTCTTGAAATCATTTTCGCTTCCAGCTAAAGGAGTTGGTCTTTCTCTTGCTGAACGAAGAGGGAGCTTATCTCGGTCATTGAAGTTGCCAAAGACAAATATATCCCTTGTCTCTCTTATAAGTCCGCAAGAAGGATTTATGAGGGAGAGCGACAACTACACTTCCGATAACAATGTTTTTGATGCGCCAAGTAATGGAGAACGCTGCTTAGACTCTGAGAAAACCAATCCAGTGGAAGATGTAAGTCGAAAGATTCTGTCCAGGGGGTGTCTGGGTGAATCAGTTATTGATAGTTTGTGCCCTGAGGAAGGTGATTTGGTGGAGGCATGTGGAGTTGTGAGTGAATGTCCTTTGAAAGAAGGTCTAGAGTCATCTGTTTTGACTCGGTTGATTGAAAATGGGGCGGAATACTTGAACCGAGTCCGCCCTGTGGTATACAGCTGGCCTGTTTTAGAAAAGATTGTAGAATTTGGTACGATTGATCTTGACTCCAAGGCAGTGTTTATTTTCTTATCTCCAGATGCAGGTCTAGACAAGCACAAGGTTGGGATGCTGTATTTGTGGGTAGGAAGTTGCTTTGAACATGATAGTAGTAGTCAAATGGATAGCCTCAGAGAGATAGGTGAAGCAAAAGAGATTGACTGGAATCAAGTTGGTTCTGATGTTCTTACTTTTATGGGTCTGCCAAAGGACATCCCCGTTAAGGTATGGAATACAACTCTGGATCTCTATTATTAAGTTGCAACATATGAGTTGGTCAGGTTTACTATTTCTTCATGTGCACCTTCCCTGCCCATACACATGCCACATCCAAGCTGCGCATTAGGTGGCGGGTCTGATCAACAGTTGGACCACACTTGTTCCTTGAATGTGGACCACTTGGATTGTTTTTATCTACATGCACTTTTTTTCGCATACATGTAGCCCAACTGATGACTGCATCAACTGATTCTTGGCCTAGGGTATCCACGCACTGATCCCATCTGATGCATGGCTGGCTGTGGCACATGAGTGCCACCTTTTCAGGTGTGGACATATGCAGGGACTGGCATGTAGTTGTAGCAAAACCTCTGAATTGGTTTGTTATGGAAAAGTGCGAAGTTTGTCTTCTGTTTGGGTTTGAAATTTCATTCAAGCTGCAAAACTTCTACCAAATTGTTTAGTGAATGTACTATTTGAGCTTAAAAGTGACATTTTGTGATGTAATGATTTCTTGCTTGCTGGTTCCATTTTGCATTGTTGTTTGTTTTCTATATTTCTCATTGCCATTCTACAATGTTTTGGTGCCTTTTCTTTTTTTATGAAGAATATACTTTGTTAAAGTGAGGAAAGAAAACATTACATAAAGGGCAGAAATTGTGCTACAAAATGATAAGGTCTTTGCGCTCCCTACCTTTTTCCTATTGATCTGCTTCTTGATTACCTTCTCTTGGGACGGGAGAAAATTAAATCGAGAGATGCAGTGATTCTCTAATATCGTCAATGATGCTAGATAGTCGTGGTTCATTTTCACCGTTTTCAGCTCAGCCAACAACATTTGCATGTCACCTTAAACTCATATGTGGCACTGGGTTGAAAACATCACACGAGAGGCAGAATTGTGCTGCTAAAATAAAATGGATTTTACGCTCCCTACCCTTACCTATTGATTTTCCTTATGATTCCCTTGTCATGAGAGGGATCATTTAAATCAAGAGATGTGATGATTCTGCAATCCTGTCAATGATGCTAGCTAGTTGCCATGGTTCTGTTTCTCTGTTTTTAGCCCATACTACTGCATGTGCATATCACCTTCAACCCAAATCCAACATCCAATCGACTCTACAAAATGAAATCCGTTGGTAAGGGCTCTAGCTTCCGATTCAATGTCCATCATTATTACCATTAGGGACCAAGTTTGCTAGCTTTACTGACCATGATTGTCTCAAGCAGTGTTATGTACTCCTGCTAAACCGAGCTGCTGTCAAAATTAAGCTTTAACATGCAATGGAGAAAGAAATCTGGAAATTTGGAGTTCATATCTCTCTCATCCTTGGAACAGTTAAGATATGCACCTCTGGATCCACAGGTTCAATCTTCCAGCACTCGGAGCAGTTTGTATATTCACTTTGAGCGCTTTAGTGTCTTCTATAGTACTGTATGCAGGATGTGGACTAGCATCATACCCATGGAATAGGCGTTTACAATCCAAACCATAGGGTAGGTGTTTACAATTGGCAGAAACCAGGGGGAAAGGTGTTTACAATTATCCTTAAAAAAGAAAAAGAAAAAAAATCAACTCCGACACCTAATTTCTAATTCTATTAAATCAGAGAAAATGCCTTTTTTTGAGAGAGTTAAGAAAATATATTAGAAAAAGAGAGAAAAAAAAAAAGCCAACTGCACAGCAGAGCGACTAACCGGAGGTTAGAGCAGCGTCAAACAAACAACTAAAAGAAAAAAAAAACCAACAACAACAAAATTAGGTCTAACAGGATGGCCAGAAAAGCTCCATGTGGCAAAAGAAAACACAGCTGCAAGAAGAGAATTCTGTTTCTTTTATCAGTAACAAATTTTTTTACTAGATAAAAGCCCCAAACAGGAAAGGAGGTACAAAATTAATCATGGCAATGGATAAGAGTCACTTATAAAGAATACCATCGACCCCTTTGCCAATACATCAACATTACAATTGCATTCACAATTAATCAGATGATTCAGATCATACAGAATATCCATGGAGCAAGATATCATTTTCAGTTCATTCATAATGAAGGCCAGCTTCAATGGGCATGGACATTTTTCTGAAGCGCAAGCAACCTGCTTTACTGGAATCCTCCTTCCCAATCAGAAGCCCGCCAACAAGGCTTGTGAGAAGCTCCATGCCAACTTTGATTGCCGAACTTAGAAACTTTCGTATTCCTTTCTTCTAAGAGCAATAGAGCATAGAAACTGCTATAGATGAAATTTATAACTAAAAGACGGCAAGCTCTCCTTAAATTACTTCCATTAAAAGATAACGGAATGGAATAGCTCCAAAAAGAAGAAAAGAAAAAAACCAGACTTCCCAGCTATCACAAGATCACAAATGCCTCAATAGTTTTTTCTAAAAAATTATTTTTAATTTTTAATTTTTAATTTTAATTTTTTTTTTTTTTAATGTTTCTTTTGAATCAATAAACCTCCTGAAGATAAGTACCTCTTCAAGAAACTCCCCAAAAAAATCCATGTAAGCTGTAAGGCAGCCCTTCTGATGTTGGTGTCAATATGGTAAGGCTGTACGTCCCTCAGCCAATGCTCATGCATCATCCTTTGGGTTATCAATGGGCGGTGTCCCAGCTTGGTCCATTTAAATTTTGGGCCTGAAATTTAGGCACGTTCTGGCCTGTGGGCATGAAAGTCAGGCCCTTACCTTCTCACAGTTTGTTAGCTAGGATGTCTGCCGAAATTTTCTAAAGACTGCCACTAAGCTTGTATGTCTAAATCGATCTCTTTGCGACGAGGAAGCTGAGGAGTTTGTGGCCCTTTCAGATCATATTCATTTCTTTGCTTTGTCACCCTCCGATCTGGATAAGATGATGTGGAGGGCTGGAAAATTGGGATTATTCTCGGTTAAATCTTTCCACTCTCTCTTGCGAGGTGGTGTCCGTCAAGGGGCGACGGGATTCACCAAGTTTGTTAGACACTATAATGTTTCTCCAAAGACAGCTACTTTAGGTTGGTTGGTAAGGAAGGAAGAAAGTCCTTAATATTGATAACCTTCAGAAAAGATTGATGGTGATCCCCAATATTTGCATTTTGTGCATGCACGACGAGGTGACGGAGGATCATCTTTTTGTTCATTGCCCTTGTGTGTGAAAGATTCGGGGCAGATATTATAGGTTGTTTTCAAATGGCATGGTCCATTCTAGAGACAATGGATCTTCTTTTGATTGCTTGGCATGGGGTGGGTCTCGAGAAAGAGAAGTGAGTGCTTTGGAGAATGTCTTTACTCGCAATTTGGTGGACCATTTGGGAAGACAGAAATGCTAGGTGTTTCAACAATGCCAGGAAGTCGGTCGAAGGCAGTTCTTAAAGGGCTAGAGTGCTGGTCATTGAATGGGCGTCTTGTGCTCCTAATTTAAAAGGATGTAATGTCTTTTCTTGGGTAGTAGTTGGTTTGGGTTGCTCTCTCAGTGTCCGTTTTGTTGCTTTAGCTTTTGGCTTTTGGTGTTATAGTTTTTCTCTTTTTTAATAAAATTTAATGCTCTTTCACAAAAAAAGAAAAAGAAAAAGAAAGCTTGCAGTGTCTAAATCCGTGAGCTCCAACACCTCTTCCTTTTTCAGGATGAGTGTATTGTTAGTTGTTTACTTCCATATTTACTCAACTTCTTTCATGGAATTCATTGACCACCTATAGTATATCCGTTTGTCCCAGAAGTCTTTATAAAAGTCACCATGAAACCATTGGGACTAAGGTTTTTTTGCCCCTCCATATCATAGACTTAGGGCTCGTTTGGCATCTTTACTCTAATTGAATAAGAGCTAATTCAATAAGTCCTTTTTGTTCTAGCTCTGTTTTAAATAAGCTTGTTTTACCAGCTTGTTTGGTAAAATCTCTAAAAAAAAAAAAAAGCTCTTATTTAAAATAAGAATGTTTGGTAAAACTTTCAAATAAGAGCTTTTTTCAAGGGTAGTTGACGTCATTTTTAAAGATGACAAATTTTTTTATATAAGACCAATCCAAATTGTTGTTTTGGTGGACCGTCCATCATGTGGGGGCCAACATCATTCCTAATTGTTCTTTATATGGGGCCCCTCAATGTCCACTACCCAGTACCCATCACCCATCACGTGGACTCCACATTTGATGTGTCCATAGTGTGAGCCATACTTTTGAAGTGGATTGTCCATCATGTGGGGCCCACTTTTGATTTCCACCATTCATCATGTGGGGTGCACCTTCTATGTGGATCATCCATCATACGGCCCACTTTGGATATGGGTCATCCATCATGAGAGACCTTGGATGTGGACCGTCCTTTAGGTGGGACCCACTTCATGTGAATTGTCCATTATGAGGGGCCATACTTTTATGTGGGCCATCCATTATGTGAAGCCTACTTTGTCCATTATGTGGGCCCCACCTTGATGTCGACCATTCAATGTGTGGGGCCCCACCTTCATTATGTGTCGTTCATCAGGTGGGCCCACCTTCAATGATCATCATCCATCACGTGGGTCCCACCTTTGACGTGGACTGTCCATCAAATGGGACCCACTTGATGCACATGTTCCGTCATGTTGGGCCACACTTTGATACGAGTCATCTATCATGTGGGGCCCACCTTTGATGTGAACCTTTCATTACGTGGGCCCACCTTGATGTGACTTTAATATGAGTCATTCATCATGAGGGGCCCATCTTTGATGTCCACCATCCATCATGTGGGTCCCACCTTTGTTGTGGACCACTATCATGTGGGGCCCACCTTTGTTGTGGACTACTATCATGTGGGGCCCACTTGATGTAGATAGTCCATCATCTGGGACCTGCCTTTTATGTCCACCATCCATCATGTAGGTCCCACCTTGGCTGTGGACCGTCCATCATGTGGGGCCCAACCTTTAATATGTGTTATTCATCATGTAGGCCCACCTTTAATGTCAACCTTCCATCATGTGGTCTCACATTCAATGTCCACCATCCATCATGTGGGTCCTACCTTTGATGTGGAACATCCATCATGTGGGTCCCATATTTGTTGTGGACCATTTATCATGTGGGGCCCACTTGTTGTGAATAGTTCATCATGTGGGACCCACATTTGATGTCCACCATCTATCATGTAGGTCCCACCTTTGCTATGGACCGCCCATCATGTGGGGCTCAACCTTCAATATGGGTCATTCATCTTGTGGGCCCACCTTTAATGTCAAATTGTCAATCTTCCATCATGTGGTCCCACATTCAATGTCCACCATCCATCATGTGGGTCCCACCTTTGATGTGAAGCATCATCAGGTAGGGCTTGCTTGATGTGGATCATTCATCATGTAGGGCCACACTTTGAAGCAAGTCATCCATCATGTGGGGCTCACCTTTGATGTGATTGTGCATTATGTAGGCCCACCTTTGATATGGGCCATTCATCATGTGGGGCCCACCTTCACTATGGGTCGTTCATCACGTGGGCTTGAAGAACTTGTAAAGAGAAGAGAAGAGGGTAAGATGGGAATTACTTGAAAAGTTTAAGGGTAAACTTGTCCAAAAATTAGTCCACAATCTCTACCCGCTTCAGCTAAATAAGCTCCGTTTCAAAAAGTAAGCCCTCCCCAACTTATTAAATCGGAGCTTATTTGCTACTTTCTAAAAAAATAAGCACTTCATTAGACTTTTACCAAACGGTCTAAAAGCTTATTTTTTAGAAATAAGCCAATAAGCTCTTATTTGTAGAGATGCCAAACGCCCCCTTACTTTTTAACCTCCTCTTCCACGGAGGTCCGCTCAACCCATTCTGAATTATCTACAAGGATGATAATAAAACTGAAAACATCAAGGTGTGGCCTAGCAAAATCTTCTTTTGGATAGAGCTTATGGAAATAATTAATTACTTTCCTGTTCCTGTCCAGGGTACTCCTGTTTATCTGCACTCGTATTTCCATCCACTGTTATTTCAACCATGGGATTCTTCAATGCTTATGCATCATTCTTACGGTTTTCAATGGGCGGTGTCCAGCGCCAGCTTGGTCCATTTAAAATGTGGGCCTGAAGTTTAGGCCCGTTCTGGCCTTTGGGCATGAAGGTCAGGCCCTTACCTTCTTGTAATTTGTCAGCTAGGACTTTTGCCAAAGTTTTATAAAGACTGCTACTAAGCTTGCATGCCTAAATCTGCAAGCTCCAAGACCTCATCATTTTTTCAGATGAGTGTATTGGTAGTTGTTCACTCCCTTATTTAGTCAACTTCCTTCATGAAATTCATTGAACACCTACATTATATCTGTTGTCCCAGAAGGCTTTTATTATAAAATCCATCATGAAACCATTGGGACTAGGTAATTTGTGCCCATCCATATCATAGACTTGCTCTTTGACCTCCTCTTCCACGGACATCTGCTCGACCCATTCTGAATTATCTACAAGGATGGCATTTTAACTGAAAACATCAAGGTGCAGCCTAGCAAAATCTTCTTTTTGATAGAGCTTATGGAAATAATTAATTACTTCCTGTGCGGGGTCCTCTTGTTTATCTGCACTTGTATTTCCATCCACTGTTATTTCAAAATTGGGATTGTTCCTTCTTCCATGAGCTAACGAAGTAGAATAATTTAGTATTCCCTTCATTGGGCCATGAGGTTCGAGGTTCCTGATAGCAAGAAATTTCTCCATCTTAATATATCTCTAAACTTTCTTTTTAGCTCCCATATTTCTCCTTCTTGGTTATACAAATGAGCCCTTTATCTTCCATCTCACCATTGATTGTCAACTGTCATTTCCCTAGGATGTCAGCCTTCCTGCCCTCCAATTTCCTGAAAGTTATTCCATTCCTTGATTTATATTTTTGAGAATCTTCTTTTGAGAATGATACCAACCCAACCTTTGGCCGCACTTCTGTTCCACCATCCTCAATGAACTTGGCAGAACCTGCTGCTAAATTCTAACCACACCTTTTTTAATCCGAAAGGTGTAGGGCCAACAGACATACCTATTAATCAAAGAGTATCCAATGATTAAAATTGGGGCTAGCTAGGGCGGTGAAAGAAACCCTGATGAGGTACTCTTCCATGAAAGAGAGAGCAGGAACCAATCAAGCTTCAATTTCATTGCTTCTTATTTGTTGGACAACTTAAATATACCTCCTTGAGTTGGGATGTCCATAAACTTGTTAGAATTAGTGAAGTCTGAAACATTATAATGTTTGAAGAGATTCTGCATCCCTTCCCAGTTTCTCACAAGGGAACCAAATATCATTGAAACTCTCCCTATGCAATAGAGAAGATTCCAACTCCTTACAAGGGCATTCAGTTCTTCCTACATCTCCTCTCTTCTTTGCCCATCTGATCTCTTTCAGTTCTAATGCTACCTTCTTATTTGTGGAATCTTTATATATATATATATATATACACCATTCTTATCTGTGGGATTGATGAGACCCATGAAATTCTTTTTTTGAATGGTGCAACAATATTTTATTGAACAAAGTCTATTAATACAAGATCAGCAAAGGCCTAAAGCTATCTACTCTCTCAGCATATTGACTCGACACTGATCTGCAAACCACAACAGAGATTCAAAAAAAAAAAAAAAAAAAACAGATGCTAAGCAGGACCCAACAGGGCCCCAGATATGCGAAGCCTCCTGGAATGAGCAGCCCCCAAACTTGGATCTAATAAGAGCCTGGTGAAGTTCTAGACATTTGTGCATTTGACTATGTCAAGTGAAGTTCTGTCTTTGAAGGCATAGAACCCCCAACCCCAACCCCCCCCCCCCCCCAACCAAAAAAAAAAAAAAACCTTTTGGACATCCTTGCATATGATGTTCCATCCTCATTCACTTAAAGCACATGATTTTTTCTTGCTTTGTATGCATAGAAACAATCCCATGTGCACATTCGCTGCCCCTAGAGTAAGGTGTTCTGTATCTGTTACGATATATAGCTGTAAAGGCCGATATGCATAGGTAATGGCCGTGACCACTACGCGATATGGGGGTGAAACAGGGCAGTTGGTTTTTTGGGACCATATCAATTGTTATAGGGGTTGTAACGGCAGTTATGGGGCATAGCGACTGTTACTGCCCGTAAGGGGTTGAAAAACGGCAGTTATGGGGCATAGCGACTGTTATTGCCCGTAAGGGGTTGAAAAACGGCCACTTATTTTTTCTGCATAAATTCATTTTTTTCCTCTCTTTTTTTTTCTTTTTTTATTATTATTTTTTTTTCACTTTTCTCAATTTATAAACTTTCTTACATTCGAGAACATATTTCAACCACTCATATTATAGTAGATTGTGGCGATTTTGGGTGAATAGAAGCTCCAAGGTCCATCTTTTTAAAAAATTTGAAAAACGTGGTATATGCATTTTTTATACCGATTTCTAATTCTAATGCCAGATTGTGATGTGTAAACATTAGAGACAGACAACCATATTCATAAATTCACCAAACAACCCAATACAACAGTCTCACCGAAGAGTGGACCGTTATGCTAACACAACCATGTTCAAAACAAAAAATTTGGTATATGCATTTTTTTATACAGATTTCTAATTCTAATGCCAGATTGTGATGTGTAAACATTAGAGACAGACAACCATATTCATAAATTCACCAAACAACCCAATACAACAGTCTCACCGAAGAGTGGACCATTATGCTAACATAAGCATGTTCAAAACAAAAAAAAATGAATACATATTTGGAATATTTACATTATTCTAGATTTCTAGTTATTTTCCCGAGTTTTTTTTTTAAAACCATTACGGGGGTCGTAACGGTTGTTTCACGTACACCCCCATATCGGCCGTTGCGACCAATACCCGTATCGGTAACGATGGTGACTGTTACGGCCATCATTACTGATACAGAATACCTTGCCCTAGAGGTTCTGTTGGTAATTAGAATTCTAGAATTGGGATTATTCCTATTGCTGTATTTATTTCTAACTCCTGGTTAATTGTTAGAGTTGGATGCTCCCATTACTATGACTCCATATGGCTGCTTGATTGGGTTGCTCTCAAATTTTAGGATGCATTTTTACGGTAAGTTTCCATATCTTGTTGTGACGAACAAACTCCTGAATTGAAAGAGGAAGTCCATTGACATAACTTTTGATGGTTGGTTATCAATCTCTTGTGGCACAATTGACGTTGGCATTGGTGATATACCAGTTATAATTTGGAATGCTACATTGTTTCTGATGCAAATTGAGGAATCGATTATCTTTAGAAAAATTTGGAACCAATAATGAAGTGTCTGCACTAGGCAAAAGTTTGTCCTAAGTTTCTTTTATCTTCTCTCAAAGCAATTGTCTTTGCTTCCGTCAGTTCCTCCTCCAGGATGAGTGCTTCCCCCAAAGAGATGCATCTGTTCTTGATTCCATGTTCCTGAATTTGGAAGTCTCTTCCCGAAAAAGAAAATGTTCCATTGTCCTTTGAGCATTATAACTTACACTGCTCCTAGTTGTGTTGGGACACTGAGGGAATGTATGGACTGTCCATTAGGTCAGCACACATACCATGCAAAATGAACCAATCGGTAGGGATGTAAATGGGTTGAGTTGAATCAATGGGTCACTGGACCCATTTTCCCAGTTAAACATTCCATTTCTCTTAGAGCATTGCGACTTATAGTTCTCCTAGTTGTATTGAGTCTGTACTGTCCATTAAGTCCAGCACATATTTCATGGGCTGTCATGCAAAATTGCACCAATCAGTAGGGATGTAAATGGGCCAGGTTGACTCGATGGGTTGATGGACCTTCCCAGTAATAAACAGGCGTAGATCTCAAATTGGATCCACTGGGTAGGGGTTGGGTACAGAACACCTCATTGATAAATGGGCGAGGTTTAGAACTTCTCAAAAGTTGACGGCCCTATGATATCTGCTTGTCTGTCTTCTTGGTTATATGCTCGTGAGTAGAGCTGGACACAACTTGACTCGACTCGTTCAGATTGACTCGGATCGACTCGATAAAACTTTGTTCGAACTTTTGTTCGAACACATAGGGTCTGTTCGAAAAAAAATTGAGTCCGTTTCAATCACAGCCCTATTCGACTCGACTCGAACTCAAACTCGACTCGAATATTGACCGACTCGACTTGACTCGTTCGTTCGACTCAATTATATATATATATATATATATATATATATATATATATATATATAGAGAGAGAGAGAGAGAGAGAGAGAGAGAGAGAGAGAGAGAGAGAGAGAGAGAGAGAGAGAGAGGGTTGGATTACAAATAAACATGACCACAGGCCTTAGGAAGTTTTCAATGGTGGACGTCATTCTCTTCATTGTTTCTTGTGGTGTGGTCCACTCGAGCTTTGTATCATTTTTTGTTTAATGCCTCAAAATGAGCTGTACAAATGGATAAAATAAATACATCATGGTGGGACCCACAGAGCTTTGAATAGTCGAGGGTTCGCTTCACTTTTCCCTTTTCCCTCTTCAGGTGAGCAAATGTATGAACATTAGCTATCTATGTTATGGTTTTTTATTTAGTTAGTTAAAAACTTTAAACCTTGTGATTTGTCATTTGTGATATGTAATTTGTGAATAAATCGGTATTTTCACTGTTTAGTTGTAGAAAAAATATTTTCAAGCGAAAAAAGCTAAATTGTTCGAACTCGTAAAAATGGTCCCAAATCGATATGTTCGAACATGTTTGAACATGGCTGGGCCAGACCAAACCAAGTTTGAACAGAGCCACTACGTTCGAATGTTTGTTCGAACACACCCACTCAAGCAGCCGAACGATTCGATCTGGTCCATGTTCGACTCGGATCGGATCATTGCCCACCTCTACTCGTGAGATTAAAAGTCTCTTCTCAAACCATCTGAATCGGATCTCTATTAGTTCCCAGCCATTGAAGCTGGATATTCTCGAAATGCTATCAGCTGGCCCCCTCTGGCATCAGTCCTTGGAAGATTGCAGATGGGATTGACGAGGTTCAAAACATTTGTAGTGCGCATCGGGTGATCATCGGACACATTGAGGAGAAGCTAACGTTAAGGTTGACCAGCTTGCCAAAAAGGGTGCTATTAAGATTTAAATCTTGATTGAGGATAATAGATCTGACTGATGGGTCCTCCCTTGCTTAGCTGTTTGCTTTCAGTTTTCTTTTTGTCTGTTTTTTCGCCAGCTTCGTGCTAGGCCTGTTTGTCTTTACCTGTTTCTTTACCTGTTTCTTTTCTTTAATAATATTTGCTTGCCTTCAGAAGAAAAAAAAGACTACTAGTTTACCATTTTGTTAATCTTGCTGGAAAATATTGTATCAATCTTGTTTTGGTCTCTTATGCAAGTGAATACTATTTTCATCATCACCGCCATTGCCACTGCTGCATTGCAGCTTTTTTGGGGCGGGTTTTACGAATCCTGTTTCACAAAAAATTATCATCATTAATCATTGTTGTCATTAGTTTTGGGTTCAGCTTTGAAACCAGTTTCATCAAGAATTCCTATTAGGTCTTCCTTCAATTCTCCTTTCTGGCTTTTCAGCTCTCTATAAGTTTGCGTTTCTTACTGGGCCCATCTTCATTTTTCTTAGCACATGGTTGAACCATCTCAAGCAGCACTCCATTTTATATCTCAAAGTGTGACTACGCCTTGGTTTCTTTGAATGGCTCATTCTTAAACCCATCTTTCCCAGTGTTCCCATACATGCATCTGAATATCCTCATCCTCTGTTTATCCTTCCCTCTTAATTAATCGACGTTGTGCCCTATATAGCTTAGCTGGTCTAATAGTTCCGTTATAAAAAAAATTTCTTTTGTTTTATTGGCATGTGTGATCACACAGCACTCTATAGGCTCATCTCCCCTTCATTTGGTCAACTCTAATTTTATTGCAAACATTCTCTCGATCTCTTCTTTGTTCCAAATGATAGAGGTAATAGAATGGAAGATACCACTTAGAGGAATCTCCTGGTTGGGAAATGATTTAATGCCTACTCAAAAATGGTGATCATCTCATCCCTCAGAACTGAAGTCAAGGGATTGATTGGCAGCATTTCATTTCAATTAAAAAATTATCCTTGAGTAAGACAGACTTAAAAAATTATCCTGCCTTTTTGTTGCCTTTTGGCCTTTTTTCTCTTTTAATAAACTCGTTGCCTTCCCAAAAAAAAAAAAAAAAACTATGTTTTTGGGAATGTCTTGATGAAAAGTGGATACCGCTTTACTCTGCATTCCATTTCTTTGTTTTTTGGATCCCAAATGCAAGCCACCTTTTAGGTTTGAAACCACGACTGAATTCAGGAGGAAAGATATCCCACCTGCTTCCCTACCAAATTTCTTGTTTTCTTAATAGAATTAATGAACAATGAATTGCATTTTTTGGGTACTTGTGTAGCTTTTACTTTCCTGTTCCTAATCATCTCATACTTTTGGCTTCACCCTTACTCTGTAGTTTTCACTTCCAAGAAAAGTCTGTATGAACTGAGGCTTACCCTTGATGCATATTCTTCCTTTTAGTTTTTGACTTTGCCAATTTTCTTCATGCCTGTTTTAATTAAATGTGGGACGAGAATAGATTGGGATGTGAATCATGTGATGCATCCTGCAGGATGCAGGTGTCATGAAGTGCTAAATTTTCCCATCCATAATATCTGTCTCAAAATGAGAACATTGTGATAATAGGTCAGGGCCCATTATCATTCCATTCTCATTCAAGGTAGCAGACAAATGTTCGTCTACACGTTTAGCAGACACCACAAACCAGCCCTTGGCCTTTTGCTTTTCACTTCTCAAATGATGCTCAGAAGCTGTAGAGATCGAGTCTTGTCAACCCTGTTATTGCAGTTTGATCAGCTCTCAATTGCAGACAGACATAATTAGTCTGTTCGGCCACTAAGAGCTAGAATCCTGCATCTGTGTCCAGCAGATTTAGCAGTTGTTTCTTCGGTAGAATGTAGACTGGTGAAACTGGACAATTCAGCCAGTGGCTCAAGTTGGCCGAGACAATTTTCATGTGATGTGTCACATTGAAAAACCGTGAAAACCGTCTTATCAACTACTCTGCACCAGAAGAATTTCAACCCTAAGGTTTGAGTACCCATCGTGGAGTGTGTGGGCGTGAGGGTGTGCGTGTTAAAAAAAAAAAAAAAAAAGAACCACTGTGTACCATGTCATCGATAATCCACTCTGCATTACGTGTGGAGAAAGATTAGATAGATTGTTGGTTAAACTCTAGGGCACTGCATGTTCACAAATTTCTACCCATGTACTTATAAATGATAATAGAGCTTTCTTGGAAAGATAACTGAAATTTCTTTGCGTAAATTAATTCAACTTGTCGCTATTGATATATTGAGAGGATATATTGACATTGTTATGCATGAGGGAGCGATAACAAATGTGAGGACCACTGGTGAAAGACAAGTGAGTCCTCAATTACCATTGGCTTACGCTAAGGGTTGGTATTAAGCCTGTACCTTTTTTCATTGGTTATGGACGAGTTAACGAGGCATTTGCAAGAAGAGATCCTATGGTGTATATTGTTTGCAGATGACATAGTTTTATGGACAAGATGAGGGAAGATGTTAAATATAAAGTTAGATTTATGGAAGGTTGCTTTAGAATCTAGAGGATTTAAAATTAGTTAGACTAAAACAGAGTATATGGAGTGCACCTTTAGTAATAATAGGAGTGAAAGCGAGGAATTAGTTAAGATTGCTGACCAAAAAGTTTCCCAAAATGACCAATTTCGGTACCTTGCGTCAATAATTCACTAGTTGATAGATTGAAAAGGATGTTGCCTATAGAAATCAAGCTGGGTGGAAGAAATGGAGATGTGCTTCTAGAGTTTCATGTGATTGCCGTGTACCACTGAAACTGAAGGGGAAATTTTATCGGATGGCTATAAGACCAGCCATTGTTTATGGTACAGAATGTTGGGCAGTTTAAGAACATGCTCATAGGATTGAGTGTAGCTGAAATGAGGATGTTGAGATGGATGAGTGAAGATGAGGAAGGATAGGATAAGAAATGAATGCATTTGAGGGAACTTAGCAGTAGTACCAATAGGTAATGAGATGAGGAAAAGTTGACTTGGATGGTTTGGTCATGTGCAACGGAGACCAAAATCCACACCTGTTAGGAGTGAATTAGTACAAGTTGAAGGGGCAAGGACCAAAAGGACATGAATGGAGCTAGTAAGAAAGGACTTGATGACCTATGGTCTAATTGAAGGTCTAGCCCTTGATAGAGTGGAATGGGGGAACAGGGTTCATTAATCTGACCCCAACTAATAGTGATAAGGCTCGGATGATGATGATGAGTTGCTGTTGATGGCATATAGATATTAAGTTAGAATGATATCCACTTGTTGTACTGGAAGATGTGTGAGATATATTGGATTTGGTTTCCTTGTAGTTTACTGTTTCTGACAGGAAAATGAAACTTCACATAATGGTGAATTATATGATCCTTGACCTGAGGATACACACACAATACTTGTATTTTCAGTTTGTACAAGTAGTGCCCATGGTTCAGTGATCGAGATTGTTGGGTCTAATTCCAGTGGATGGATCATGTCCCAAAAACAATTGCTGATTGGAAATTCCTATCTGACCTTTGGCCTTTTTAAAGTTGAATGTCGACCCTTGCTGTATTTCTCTTATTGACCATATATTTTCTGGCCAGGATGTGAAGGATTTGGATTTTTCTACCAAGTTTTTGGGGATTCATCATGTACCCAACCGACCAGTATCACTGAACTATGATCCCACTTGTACAAAACGAAAACCAGACCACACTGTATCCTCATGTTAAGGATCATATAATTTCTTGTGCACAATATAGTGAAAGTAGTATAGAGATGTGGTGTTTTCTGTGAATGCAAGCATTTAGTTCTTAACTCTTGTTTCCTTAATCGATTTCGTCATTAGATTTTCTCATTTCCTTAATTATCTGTGTTTTTTTTGCTTTGCTCTTGCGTCAGTTTGTCAATGTCACTTGTGATTGCATTTTTTATTCATGATTCTGCATTTGTATGTTGGATGATGGATTGGACAGGTTGTTAAAGAAAAAGAGGAGCCAGACGAATTCCTTGAATTGTTGAAATTTTTTTAGCATCACTGAACCGGTGAAAGATATGAATGCAAGGGCCCAAACACCGCCATGGTTTCTGCAGTTCACAGGTCATGCTGCAGACAGTTTTTGGCATTTTCTAAGAGCTTCAGCTGACAAAATCAGTGAGGTAATTAATTGCCTTTTCCCTTTATGTCCATAAGTTGAAATTTTTTAGGGGCCGTTTGGATTGGTGGAAAACAGGAGTCAACCGTGGAAAAGGAAATCGGTTTCCTCAAATGAGATGGTGTCCCTTGTTTGCGAAAGACAAGAAGAATGAGGATATCGGTTTTCCTTCCCACAGTTTTCTTCAGAAAAGGGTCATTTCCTTTTCCTTTCTAAAACCTAAGAAATGAGATTTCCACCCTTTTTGAGAGACAACTCCCACTTTTTTACTGTTGACCATTCCACATTTCCATTGAAACCATGTATGCTAAAACAAACATGTTATTGAAGTATTCTTTTCCATAGTTTTCCTCGAATATGATGTTTTCCTTTCTTCATCTAATTTTTGTTTTCCACCGATCCAAACAGGGGTTGCAGAATCTAGATTCTAAAGAAAATTGAGATTCCAGTGTTGGAATTCAAAATTGCAGAAACTGGATTGGAAACTCAGGTTCCATCTGGAACTTGCTGTTTGGTTGAAAACCGTGTAATCCAACCGTTGCTTGCGGCATGGTCCACTTGGGCTTCGGATCCGCCTGAGAACTTGATCCCTGGCCTATAGTAGTCCTGCAAGACAGATGGCCGGGTTGGATGACAAATAAACATTATAGTGGTCCCTAGGAAGTTTTTAATGGTGGACGTTCAACCAACATTGTTTTCCTGTGGTGTGGCCCACTTGAGATTTAGATCTGCCACAATTTTGGTCGAATGCCCTTAATTGAGCTCTCAAAACGGATGGACCGCGTGGATATAAAACGCATACATCATAGATGTACAACGCATACATCAAGCCTAATGACGCTCACTTCCACCTCTTTTCCCTTACGTAGAAACGCCCCCCTACACCATTTCTACTAATCCCAATTCCAGCCAATTTAGGTTTCCAGGTGGAATCCTGTTTGGCTGGAATTTGCCGCCAAACACACCAGTTAAAATTGGATTCCGCTGGAATCCAGATTTTAAGCTGGAAACAGGTTTCCAGATGCCAACCAAACGGACCCTAAGAGGATACTATATATGGGGAAGGGGATATCCTACTAGAAGTGAAGGTTTAGGAACCCCCTCCCAGGCAAGGAATCTGTTTTGGAGTTCCCTTCCCTACAGACACGAGATAAGTGGGAAGGACAAACATCTCAGTATTACCCACAGTCTCATTAGTTCTCCACTTTCGATTCATTCAAAATCCTTGCAAGCCTCAGACCAGACAACCATCTGGCAAGTTAAACCCACCACCATTCAACCCCCTCTGCTTTTTTCCTGACCATGCATGATTGTTGTGCTCTTTCCAGATCTGCCATAATGTGACTGTGGCTACCAGGGAGAGGTTCGCAAGGAGCATGGCCTTGGATTTGGAGAAAACCCAAGGAACCTGTGTACATTTTTCAGGCTTGACAGCCTCTATAATTTCTACCTAACATCTCATTAGTTCTTCATTGGTTTCCTAAAAACTCCGTTGCAAGCCGCAAACCATGACTGTGCTGTGAATTCTGTGAACCCCCTTTCAACTCCTCCAGCTTTGTTCCAGAACTAATGATTGTTCCCACTGAGATCTTTGGATAATATCTTGGTTAGTTTCTAGATTATACCCTGCTCCCAACCACATAAAAAAAATAAAAAAGAATTTAAACACACACACACACACACACACACACACACACACGGAAATTGTCCCCCACTGAGATCTTTGGATAATATCTTGGTTAGCTTCCAGATTATACCCTGCCCCCAACCACATAAAAACATAAAAAAGAATTAAACACACAAATACAATTTATACACACCATATTGAGAGGAAATACAATTTTTACACACCATATTCAGTCAAATCCAAAATGGTTGATTGGTTGTGCTTTTGTTGATCCAATGGTTGCGAGGTTATGACACCTTGGTACTTCTAAATACTGTTTTGGAGTTCCCTTCCCTGCAAACATGAGAAAACCGAGAAGGATAAACAGCTCACTGAGATCGTTTAAGCACTGAAGCAACATTTGCAGTGCATCTATGCCATGGTTTCTGACAGAATCTCCTGTGGTCCAAAAGTTCGAGGAAAGGACATAAACTGCCACCATGCAATTCGACTCCAGAGTCATAGTGCACCTTTCTTGCTGTTTCTGGAAAAAAAAAAAAGGAAAAAAGAAATAAAGGGTCTTGTGTTCACATTTGATTGTTTTCTGCTAGGTGGTCTCATGAGACGGATTTAAAAGCTTTACAACGTTTTCCTGTTTTATAGGAGGCCGCCATTGAAGTCATTCGTGGCGAATCAAGATTTGGCCCGCCTGGATGTACAGTGTCAGCTCTCTAAGCCACCACCCCTGCCCAGATAAGCGAAAGCTTGTATTTTGTCTAACTGATTTTGAATTTTCTCATGTACATCATCACGAAACGTTGGATTTCCATGTCCTTAGCAAGAAGAGTAGATTGAATTTTCTTCTTAACTGATTTAACCTTTCTTTTTAACACACACCAACAGGGATTGTGCACAATGCTGCTGCCTTCACACATCATCCCCAGAGTGCCACCCCCTTTTTTTTTCTTTCTTCTTTTTTCTTTTTTCTTTTTTATTGTGCAGTTGTATGATGCAAATCAAGCGCCCCCACACACTGAGTTGTGACACATGATGTGGGCACAAAATCCAAACGGTCCACTAGATGAGTCACCTCATGAAACCCCAGGGCGAACTTTTTGGCCTGATCCAAAAATCTGGTGGGCCATAGCAAAGTGAAGACTCCCAGGCCCTTGATTTACCTCTCACTTTGCTATGGCCCACCAGATTTTTGGATCAAGGCAAAAATTCACCCAGGAGGTTTCATGAGGAGCATTTTGCCACATGTCAAAAGTCCTCGTGAAGCTCCCATGAGAGAACCAGTTCTCATGAGAGCATTTTTCTACACGGTGGAACACCTGAGCTTCTCACACAGATCTAATCTGCACGGTGGAACACCTGAGCTTCTCATCAGTGAACCCAATCATGTAGTTTGTATGACGCCAGAATCAGGCCACTCCACCCACTGGATGGGTATAGTGTGTGAACAGATGGGAAGCTGGAGGAAACTGCGAGTTTCTTTTTACCCATCTTTTCCTTTGGTTTTTGTCCCTGCTTGATGAGTGGACCAGCCTAGTTTGGCCTCCATGCATACAGTCCTCGCAGACCTGGCATGTGTATGGGGTGGGGCTATACGTGTGTAGGATTTGCAAATGTCATCTTTGCTCAGTTTGTGGGTTGCATGTAGTCATCTTTGTTCAGGTTGTGTTTATTGTTTTTCAGTCAAGGTATGGATGGATCATGGTTTTAAGAATTCCAGTTGATTTGGATTAGGTAGTACCTGAGGCAATCCCAACTCGGGCTGAGTCTTGACTTGTCCCAGGGCTGAACGAGTCAATATGAGTGGGCGAGTTTTGACCATGAGATGTATCAATATCAGAAAGGTAGTTTATCTGCCTACGGTGACTGCCCCCACCAACAAAAGTTTGCATTTTTGTGTTTGATTGAGTTTGACCATCCTACCGGACTTGTGGCTTGTTTGCAGGATAATCACTAGGCCCCACCAGAATGGGCCCAAAAGCTGCACTGATTGCAGTCCCATTGATCAAATCGTTTTAGATTTGTAATCAGTGTTTTTGAGTTTTCCACAACAGCCGCTGCCCATGGTGGGGCCATTCCGTCCGTATTTTAATTCATTCTTCACACTTACATTGAAAAAGAAACTAGTCAGTTCTTGGAACCATGTATGATGAGTTTTGCTGGAATACGTACCTAGGATACATAGGGACATTATCCATTTAGATCGCATCATTTTTAATGGGCTAAACTGTTTATTTTGATGGGCTTTATAGGATGGGTATTTCAACAAGGATGGTGACTTAGTGGGCTCCCCAGTTTAGTGGGTGGGTGCCCTCGATAGGAAATCCACCAACCCTCTGCAACAAGGAAGAGTTGCATTTTTTCTTCTATCTTTCTTTTTTTGATAGATGAAAAATGACTGTATTAAGGCCAAAGCCAGAATCAGAAAACAGAACAAAACAAAACAGGAGTAAAAATATTTGCAAACCACACCCAGCAGTGAGCAGCCTACCCACATAGGTAGCGTACTGAGTAAACTCTGCGGGGTCCACCGTATTTATGTATTTTATCCACTCCGTTCATCTATTTTAAAAGATAATTTTATGGTTTGAGACAAGAAAAATGAAGCATATAAAAATCTTAAGTGGACCACACCACATGAAACAATATGAATTGAATCTATACCGTTGAAAAATTCTTGGGGCCGTGGAAGTTTTGGATCAAGCTGATATTTGTTTTTTCTCTGCGTGTGATCTCGTGAACAGTTTGGATGACAAATAAACATCACTGTGGGCCCCAAAAAGGTTTCAACGGTGGAAATCATTATACCCACTGTTTCTTGTGGTATGGTCCACCTAAGTTTTGGATCTGCTTCAATTTTGGTTTCAACCCCTTAAATGAACTGGAAAAGAGGATGGACGGTGTAGATAAACTACATACATTTACAGTGGGCCCAACTGGGTGAGAAAAATTTTGAGTTAGCTAAGCTAGCTACACTGGGTGCAGCAATGACCCCTCCATGTGTATGTATTGTATCCACGCCGTCCATCCATTTGGCCAGATGATTTTAGGCCATTATACAAAAAAGAAAAAAAAGAGGCAGATCCGAATCTCAAGTGCCCCCAAGAAGTTTTTAATGGTTGGCGTTCAATCCCCGCTATTTTCTGTGCTGGGTCCACTTGAGCTTTGGATCTGCTTCATTTTTTGTGATACGACCTAAAATGATCTCACCAAATGTATGGACGGCGTGGATACAATACATACATCATGGTGGGTCATTGCTACACCCGGTGTAGCTAGCGTAGCTAACTCGAGGGTGTAGCAAAAATTTTCTCGTTGAAAAGTACTGCTGCCCAGCCTTCAAAGACGACGCAAGAGAGAGTTCAATTAAGAACACCCGAAGCAATGTGATTCTCATTCTGAAAGGTTGGTTATTTCTTTCTAGTCGAACCTACCTAAGGAACGCCAACAATGTACTACTACCATCTGCGGGCACCAAAAGAAGCTCTACTGTTCCAATGACAAGCCCTAAACAATGACTTAATCGACGACCCTTGCAGGCCTTTGAAAATATCAGACCCCAACCATCATAGCAAACACACTGCCTCTGAAAAATTCAAGACCAGACCATCTTAGCAAAAACAGTGCCATGATAGGTGATCTCTACTGTCTCCTCAGCCTCAAGGCAAAGATTACAGACATTTGGCAGGCAGCATCATATTTTGTTTCTGGAGGTTGTCAATCATAAAAAAAAAAAAAAAAAAATTAAATAATAATAATAATAATAAAAAATCTTCTTCTTCCTCGCCCATTAGGAAAAAGTCGCCACTTTTGGAGGTGTGACCTTTTCCCTCTTTGTTCCTTCTGATAAAGATGTTGAAACAAGGACTTTGCAGAGAACTTGCTAGACTCATGAACCAACTCCATCCCTTGCAAGTGAGACAGCAGACACACTAAAGTCCTCAATTTTGAGATCAGTTAAATTTTTTATTTGACACGTAGCTGGGCACAGAAATATTGACTGAAAGGCTCATATTGGCAAGGATCAGGAAGGAGGACCAAAGCAAGGAATTCGGCACCAAACATCCTTCCAAAATCTAACTCTGGAATCATCTCCACTCAATAACTGAATCCTTCCTCCATATCGGGAAGACTGTTCGGTCCACCAGCCCATTGGATATTATTTCCTCCATAAAAAGTATCTTCCACCCGGAATCTCTAAACCCATTTACTTAGGAGAGAAGAAAAATTAAGGGTGTCATTGGTCTGGTTAGCACTAGCCAAGCTCTGTCCAAACGAAATTTTGACGAAAAAAGAGATGAACATTCTTATTTTTTTAAAATAAGAGATCTGCCCCAACCCTTAGATGTGTAATCCTAGGTTAGGTCAAGGGCCAAAAAATTAGGCTTAGCTGTGATTCAGGTGGGCCACACCAAAGAAAACATTGCAGTGATGTCCACCCTTGATTAGTATACGGCCTACTGTGATGATTATATAAAATCCACTCTAAACATTAGATTCCACACCAATAGTTAGTCGCAGGGCCCTAAAATTAGGCCAATGTGTGATTCATGTGCGCCGCACCAAGAGAAATAGTTTGAAGGGTGAGCCTTGTCTTATATGCTGTTTTGAATCATGTGCCCCCTTGAATTACGAATGGGGCTGCATTTTGAGCCATGTACATAACATAGTGTGACACACTTGATGGATGGGGTGGATTTCACATCAACACCAAGGTGGGGCCCACCTAAGGCGCCAATCACCTTTTCTAAAAAAGACTGTCAAATAACTCCTTTTTCTCGTGATGTGTAAGATGTGTACGTAGATAACTCTGATGCCCAACTCTTTATCTTTTGGAGGCCTACCTTGATGTGTATGTGAGATCTACTATAACCATTAGATGTGCAGTCTATCACGCCCAGAACTAGGCACCCGACACATGTGCCCTGGTCACTTGCTCGGCTCGGTATGCAAGCATAGGACAGGGAGAATTTGTAAGTTTTTTTTTTTTTTTTAAATATATCTTAGCTTTAAGTTGTGACCTCTATGCAAAGGAAAACCCAAATTCCACTTTACTATATACTTTTTACAGATACAATGAATACACAAATTCTATTACATAATACTTTGTAGAGTTTCCAAAAGAATTAAAGAAGTTAAAAAGAAGCTATGGATAATGGTACTAGGCTACTCCTGTTGCTTACTTTGGCTTGAAAAACAATACAATAATAGCAAGAATGAGCGTAGGAAAGCCCGCTTAGTAGTATTTATCAACCATGGGCTAGCAATATAAAATGTGTGACATGCTAGGGCATTGACTCTGTACCTGAAATTAGATTTGTTCTATAAGGTACCAAGCATTGAAAACAGGGCCCATCAGTATGGATGAGGTCAACTGAGGCACATGAATGCCAGGGTGTAGTTACTAATCAGGAAACTTTAGAAAACCCTGCACAGTCCAGACAATTACAAATATCAGCTTACCTTTGGGCTTTGGGCCACTTTTGGATACATGCCTGCTTTTAAAATTTTAAAGTAGTCAGCGTGGGAAAGAGTCTATGGGCCCACTTTTATGTATACAATTGATCAACACTGTCCATCCGTTTTGTACGTTTTGTAAGCTTATTTTAAGCCATAAGCCCAAAAATAAGACAGATCCGAGTCGCAAGTGGAGCTTAGGAAGGTTTCAACAATGGGCAATCTTTGGACTGTAAAATGAATCTGCTGATGTGGTCCACTTGAGCATTGCATCTACCTTATTTTTGGGCTCATGCACTAAAATGATCTAGAAAAACGGATGGACAGCTTAAATTTTCACAAACACCATGATGGGCCCCACCTATCTTACGACCCAAGTCTAGGGAGTGGATTAGGGTGGTGATTGACCATTAAAAACTTCTTTGTTTTTCCCTTCATCCAGATCTTGGTGTGGAAATACAATACATGCCGTGTTGGTGAGACTGGGCCACACATAATCCACTGCCCCAGCGTGGTTTGCAACACACCCCATGATGTATGTGCTATATCCACACTATCCATCCATTTTGTGAGATCACTAGGGCATGAACCAAAAATGAGGTCGAAACCTTGCAAGCGCCCACCACGATGTTTATAAGGTTGTACAGACCTGGATGAAGGGAAAACAAAAAAAAAATATCACATACTTCTGTAGCTCCCAAGAAGTTTTCAATGGTATGCGTTCAATCCCCACTGCTTTCCATGGTTTGGTCCACTCATTATGGTTGCTGTGATGTACACGTGCAGCCTGACAGTTGGGCGTATCCACACCGTCCAACCTTTTGATAACATCACAAAAGCAATCCAAAATTTTTGGCCCATAAGTTTTTAATGGTCAATCACTATTGTTTCCTGTTTTATTCCGCCTCTTTGGATCTATTCATTTTTGGACAATGCCCTAAAATGATCTAGCAATGGATGCCCCATGGTCAGGGCAACACCACCTAATCCACTCTCCCCCATCTATTTTCGAAGACAAAAAATCAGATGGATTTAAAGCTCGAGTGGGCCACACAACTACCATTAATAAACCAGCCTGACTATTCATAAGGTCATTCCCAATGGGATGAACTGAAAGAACAAAAATATAAATGAGGTCTAAAGCTTTTGTGGGCGTACAATATCCACAGTTTTCTTCTGTGGCTCACTTGAGCTTTGGATGTGCCTCATTTTTCAGTGGGCGTACAATCTCCACTGTTTTCTCGTGTGGCTGAGCTTTGGATGTCTCAGTTTTTGGGGTCATGCCATAAACTGAGCTGGCAAAACATATGAATGGGTGGATTTCTCACAAACACTATTGTGGTCCCACAGCTTCAAACTGCTGGACACGGCAATACGGTCCTAAAAGAGTATGTAATCCTCACGGCATATGCCACCAGACAGTTATATCAATAACGGCACAAAAAGGTAGGCAGATTACTTTACATATTTAAAAAGCAGGTGCAACTCCGAAAATGACCCAAAAGGTAGGCCGTATTTGTAATTCTCTCCGGAATTTTAACTTACGCTAGTCTAGCCATAGTTCCATTACTCAGCTTGATCAGCCACAACAGACAGTGGGCATCCAGTCAAATGCAGAACTGCTGTATTTCCTAGTCAACTTATTGCAGGTCACCAAACAATTCGTTGAGAGAATTTGGCCACAATCCATTCTGAGGATCATAGAGTTGGCTACATCTTCGAAAGATCTCAAGCAAATGTTTTCTGATTAAGACTGAGAAAAAAAAAGCTCAGGGCAACAGTGAGTTTTCAATCTTACGATCGAAAATACCTTTCAACGCGAATGCTGCCACAATATTCCAGTAAGATTTCAATCCAAAAATGAAATTCTGCATGGTTTCTGTTGTTGGTTTTTTTTCTCTGTATCCTTTTTTTTTTTTTTTTTGTATTGCCAACTGCATACCGAAGCCGCAAGCAATCCTTCGCAAACAGCCACCACTTCCACATTCATCCATGTTGGACCCACTCATCGGCTCCAGCACTACTATCTCTCATGTTCAAATTGAGTAAAATCTATGGACTGATGACCCCACTCTCTGTCCAATACGAACCAGGAGATCGCTCTGGTATCAGCGGTTTCCATTTCCGTTCAACTCATTTCCATCCCCATCATAAATATGGTCTAATTGCGCAGGTTTTTGTGGTCTATTTTTCAAGAAGCTCTTTGCATAAAGGGCACCGAAAACAATAACCTGACAAAGTTGTGTAACAGAGTCATTGGCCGAATTATATGTCAAAGCTTAAAGATACTAATGGAAGGAAATGGGGAGATGTACTTACAGCGCCAATCCACTGCTTCCAGCTAAGGGGATGTGAGAACCAAACACACGACAGCATAATGCTAGCCAGCTGCACCAACACAGAATTTCAGCAGGCCAGAGATTTTTAGAGACAGAAAAAGCTATAACTGTTCTATTGCTTGAGAGGAATGGAGTTTTTCCAGTAATTGTAACCTAAGCCATGTATCTGGTGGAACTGCATCATGGGTTGGGCCATGATGCACCAATACCTGACAGGCAATTACAAGCAATTGTCAACGTTTAACAGTGACGTATCGGAGCTAGGACCATCTGATAGTAGGGGTGTCAATGGGGACCATCCAATAGTAGGGGTGTCAATGGGACAGGTGGGCCCAGTGGGTATCCAAACCTAGCTAGACTCGAGGCAGGTGTGGGTGTAGCTAAACGGGTGTGGGTATGGGTCAAGGTGTCTTTTTGAACCAGATTAATTGGGCCGGGTGTGGGTATACTCCAACCTATACCCAAACCCATTTATTTATGTACTACATGAATGCATGCATACATATACTCCACCGAAAGTACTCACCGGCCACAAGATCACACCTGTTGGTGATGTATGTTATGCAATCTATTCACCATGAATTACCATTTGCATTTTTTTAGTAGGTAAAATACATTCCACTTATGATGGACTGGCAAATTATGTTGGCCAGATCTCATAAAAAACTGGTTTTGGGTGCCCATTTCAGGGCTAGTATGGGTATTGGATGTGTGCACCCATTGGTAGGTAGGTATGGGTACTGATATACCTGGCTCAAACCCAGCCCACTGACACCTCTATCTAATAGGGGAGGCCTTTCGGGGCATCTCTTATCTACCAAAAGGCCCACTAATGGACGACTTGGGTCAGAAAAAAGTGGCATGGTTAGTTCAGTTTACTGGACCAAGTGGATGCTCGATGAATTATTGTATATTTCCTTCTAAGAGAGAGCGGAGTGGAATATTAGAAAACTGTCTTACTTGTCTCGTGGTCATTATAGTAGCAAATGTAAGAGCCCCAAATGTTCGGATGGTGTAGGAAATGAAGAATTGACTTGCTGTTGCCACCTGAAAATTCAAATCTTGATCATGTAATAGTCTCTGAGAGTGATGATGAGCCAAAAAAAAAAAAAGAATTTGAAGGGCACAACTGCCTCAATAATTTCAACACTAAAAAGAAAAGAAAAGAAAATGGCACTTACGGTAGAGAGCAATAAAATGTCAAAAAGGCAATCTTGATGGCGAAACACAAATTCTACTGCCAATAGAAGATGTCCTTGTATCACAAGTCCTAAGTTCAATAAAATAAATAAGTTCAGTAACCAAAGGCTTCCAAATCATTACAGAAAGGAGCACTTAGTATGTTTCCCATCCCACAGAAATGTGATACATAACATAATGCAATAACACAGCCATAGTATACAAAGGTAAAGATAAAGCCTTGTCAGTGGTCACCACAAAGCAAAACATCAGTCCAAATAGATATAGATACCAGTACCACTTGCACGGAGATCACGCCAAAGCCATGTCAAATCAAAGACCCTTTAGCATGACTCTAAAAAGAAAACAGCAGTGGAATGTTAAAAGATCAGGGAATTGAAGAACCCTCTCGTTGTAGATTTGCTTGATGTTGGTTATGCCGACTCAATAACGATGCATTAGCAGAAAGCTTGTGAAGAGTCATTACGAAATCCTTGGGGGGGAATTGTCATGTGGAACATCATGTTTGCCGGAAACTTACGGACCACAAAATTCACTAGCTTCGAAAGATCTAATGAGAGTACTAAGGAGGCCTAGATTGATGTTAGTGTGTCAAACTGAAAGATTTGGAAGTGGACACCTAATGGATCTGTCTTGTCATGCTACCTGTCACAGCAGCGACAAGGTCCCCGTGTGCTGAAGTGTTGGGAAACTCCAAACCTCCATGCATAAAGGCATTTCCCTTAGTAGCTACTGCTAATATGATTTTGACCCTCAGTAATCTTTGCAATAGTTACAAGCTTTCTCTAGCATCTGCTTCCTATGTTGGGAAGATGGGGAAACAGTTGATCATATCAGTTTAATGGCTGACACGTGGTTCATTGGATCACACAGTATTAAAATAATTTCTTTTGGGGAAGAGCCCACCACAATAGCTTGCGATTGGGGCCCTTGTGCATCGCCCTTGCGATGCACTACTGCATGGGCCTGGTGCACCCCTACTCGAGGAAAAAGGTGTTGTGGGTGTGATATCCATACCCCAAAGGGTATTTATTGTTGGTAGACAGATCTTGGATGGAGCTCTTATTGCTCAGGAATGGCATTGATTTGAGGCACAGAGAAGTTCGGTTGGGCTTCATGTGTAAAGTTCATATGGAAAAAACCTATCATGTCGATCCAAAATTTCTGAATTACATGTGGAGGAGACGGGTTTTTGGGGTAAACTATGTGTCAGTTTCGCATGCTATTCAATTTTGGTCAATAGCACAGCAAAAGTTCTTTTCAGGATCTCTAGTCGGTCGTGGCAGGGTGATCCTTTATTTATTTATGATCAAGGAGATTTTTATTGAAAAGAAACCACCGGAAAGAATACAAAGGAACAATTAAGAACTGAACAACATGACCTCAACCCGTCCCACATCAACGCAGGCTAAAACAGGAAACCCCAGCCCAACAAGATAAACAAAGAAACAGGGAATCCGGAGCAAAGGACCACAACGAGGTTACCGTTAAGACTGACCACAGTGGTCTTCCAGAAGAAAGTTAGCTCTCACAGCACCCAATTAGGCCAATATATCAGCCTCCCCATTCACTTCTCTGGGGACAAAAACAAAGAGATCTGGATTCCAGTTCTCAAATAAAAAACCTCCATATCCATGATCCTCCATGGAAAGTCCCCAACATTAGCCCATGAAATAAAATTTTCAGAATCTCCTTCAACAATCGCAGGACACAGATTCCACTCTACAACCAGCTTCACCAGCTTCAGCAGAACTGCAACCTCTGCGTGAGTGGTGTCCTGGATTCCAACTGGACCAATATTTTCAGAAAAATGTCACCATTGCTACCCAGAGAACAGTCATTGAAGTTAGCTTTAAAGAGGCCCAAGGGTGGTTCTTTCATCTCGCCACAACCTTCTTTGACTGACCACAATCCAAAATCTCCTTCCAATTGTGGATCACAAACACTGAAGGGATACCCTTGAATTATGCCTTGGCCCAACTTCTCACAAGACAGAAAAAACTTCTTCAACTCGGCAAGAATCATGGTAATCTTTATCCTGAAAATTTCTGGTACTCTTTCAATCCAAATGGACCACAGTAAAGCAAAGATGGTCATATTCCACGATATGTGCC
This sequence comes from Liriodendron chinense, assembly GCA_003013855.2. Lineage (NCBI taxonomy): Eukaryota > Viridiplantae > Streptophyta > Magnoliopsida > Magnoliales > Magnoliaceae > Liriodendron > Liriodendron chinense. Next base: position 158,737 of record ML058538.1, on the reverse strand, counting down.
CAAAGGGACCGCAAGCGTTGGAAGATCTGGCCAATGGAGATTCGGTAGAAGCATCGGTGAAGAGGATAGAGAGGAAGATCGAAGGCTGTGGGAAGGGAAAGGCTGTAGATTGGTTTTCTTAGCTTCTTTTGGGTTGCTTTGTAGCTCTTTCACACTTTTGGTGTGTTTCTAATAAAATTGCCATTACTTGTGCGCCCCCCCCCCCCCCCCCCCCCCCCCCCCAAAAAAAAAAAATCAGAAAATCTTTCAAGAAAATAGAGGCAGAGAAATACAAAAGGGGCAAATAGCATTTACAATTTCCACCTACAATTACAAAAATATGAAAGACTTATAAAGAACACCATTCCCCATCAAAGAGCTGTGGAGAATATTCCAAACAAGAGGTGAACAGCTAATACCAGCATATGCTTAAATGTTAAAAGTAAATTGTAGAGAGGATAGAGGAATAACTTACCACTTAAACTGAGAATGCAAGAACAAAATGTTGTATAGAATATTTGGTTGTGTATTTCCATATCATAGCCCTTAAACAATTTGTCCTGGAATGTGCTTGTGAAACCATCGAACCTGAAAAACATACAAGCAAGCGTGCAAATGGATGGAGTTAAAACACCACCTTCATGGTTTTTCTTACATTCAGTCTGGAAAAGTGAAAATGAAGAATTTGGAAATCCAAGCAATGAAGCCAGTACATCATCAATAGCTGATCAGACTTGAAATTTTGGAGAACCTAAAGCAGACAATGGATGGTTGATGGTGATTCCATAGTACTACATGCTTAAAAACAAATGAAAATTCAGATCATGAATGTAAAATATTACCAAATGGATTCAAGGAATAAGAACTGATGAGATCTTTATATATGTGAAAGTTCGTCTGGAACCTATATTTATTCTATGGAAGCTAGGTGCAATGTACTAAAACAAGACATTGGCATCATTTACAGATAGCATATGGAGCCGTCTCTAAGACATTAAAATAGAAAGAGGACACAAAGTTGGCGAAGCATAGAGAGAGATTCTGGTTCACAGTTTGGAGAGAATTAGTAGACTTCACCCAATATCCTATTTCTTGATTTGAGGGGCCTGAAAACAGCAAGGAATTCACAAAGATATGATAGATATCATGCTGTTTACAGAGTGCCACACACAAAAGAGGATTCAGATAAGAGTTGTCGGCTGTTACAACTGAAGGAATGCAATCATATTGTTTAAAACAGCACTATATTTCCTGTGCACAGTGATGTAAACAGGAAGCACAGATTCTTCATTTAGACATGCAAGAAGCCTTGTGCAATTGAAATAATTTACCCACTTATTCCATCATTGAAAGAGCATAGAAATGGCAAGGACAAAGATGGATCATGCTCTTTACTGTGCAGCATACATAAATCATCATTATCACCATCAGCTAAGCCTTGTCCCAATTAATTGGGGTCGGCTACATGAATCCTATTCTGCCATTCCACTCTATCAAGGGCCATAACTTCAGTTAGACATGTCCCTTCCCTTGCCCTTTTAGAGCCTTTAACTTTTACCAACCATAGTTAAAACACCGCACGGCAAAAAAAAAAAAAAAAAAAAAAAAAAAAAAAAAGAAGCATGAGAAATGTACAGGTTAATCCAGTTATGATTACAAAGAAAACGTTAAACCTCGGTAAAAAATACGGGAATGCCAAAAAATGGGGAAATCAGAAGTTCAGGTTTAATATGGGCTTAACTTAAAAAAAATGATGGAAAAAAAAAAAAATCAGCTCCACCCACCCACCAATACACCCACACACCATCAAAATGAAGAACTTTAAATCTATCTCACAAGTAAAATTTTGAATTCCTGCATGTCAAACACGAAGAAATGGAAGGTGCTTCCGAAGTAAATGCAAATAATGGAAGGGGGGGTTGCAAGTAGGGCAATGTTTCTTGTAGTTGAATAGGCTGTTGGTCTTGGTTGCTTTGAAAAGATGTAATTTTTTCGGTTTTGTGTTGTTACTTGGGTTGTAGCTAGCACCATCTCGGCACTTCTTTTCCTTTCAATAAACTGTTACAAAAAAAAAAAAAAAAATCTGTGAAGTATTGTCCCCCAGTCGAATTATAAGTCTTTCTAGAATAAGCTTATTCCGAGTCATTCGCCAACACGTAAAAAATTGAAGATACTCACTTGTGTGTAAAAATCTACAATCTTTTTTTTTTTTTTTAATCTAAGAAAACTAAATTTTATTGAGAAGCCAAAATGGTTAAAACTACACAGCAAACAGAAATGGGATCACATGAATTCATACATAAAGCCCATCCCAACACCTCAAGCTTAGCCCTCCTGAAGACATCCCCCGGTGACCCACTTTTGTTTTGAAAGCAATGGCTGTTTCTTTCCCTCCATAACTCTGAAAAGACAGCCAAGCAAACCAGCCGCCAAACTGCTCTCCCACCATTCCCTACACCACCGGTGTGCCAAGCTAGAAGGCCGTCTTCAATAGACCTAGAGAAAAGCCACTCCATTTTAAAGAAACCAAGGAAACCCACCCTTCTCTACATTCTTATGTGTGTAAGAGTTATTCAACTGCATATTCATCAATTCATACACTCATACACTATTGCTTGCGCAGGGCATATTGTGTTGTGTGCATGCCATCCAACCCATGCATTGAGTCCCACAAAGATGATGGGATGTCCCAAAAATCAGACGGCTCCAATCATTCAATGGGCCACGCCATAGAAAAAAAAAATTGAGAACCACCCAAAACCTCCAATTTGGCCCACATGATGGTTGGATCAGCCTATTTTTTGGCATCCAACTTCCATGGTGTGTCCACCCTTAAGGACAGGTTGGATGCCATAAACACACCGTGATGGCCCCACGCACTACTATCGTGGAATAAGTTTATTTTACCAGGACTCATATTGTAACAGCGTGGGAAACTGCCATATTAAGGAAAGGGGAGCACTCTGGGAGTGAATGACGCTTGATACGCAGGCACCCAGAAATTGTACGTGGCGTGCATTAACTCGAACTTGAATTGACGAATTGTGGAACCCACTGTAACTAACGTTCCCAAATTCAGATTTCTTTGAAGTTCCTAATCTCTGATCCTTGGCCACTTGTTTGTTAAAATAGAATCAGCGGATGTTTTAAGCTGACCCCAATTAATTGGAATAAGGTTTAGATGACAACGACGGTGATTTTCATTTTAATTGCCCAATTGACATTCATATATCCGACAGTCGGATTGTCAAATAATCTTAATTTTGGTTCCTGGTACATCTAAACTGGACACCTAATTTAGATTTAATCTGAAATAATTTTATGCTATGTATGCAAAATTTTAAGTTATAAGCGTTTTTTAGCTGGCTAGCTTCAAAGCTGTTGAGCTTTTCAAAGGCCCCCTTTAGGGCCCAGGCCCCTAATTCCATAGCCCCGCTTAAAGTGAAAGTGACTCCATAGCCCTAACTAAAGGGTTGGCGCTTCACATTTTTCAGCTTCAAAATGCATTTTTATGTTCCTGCATATCATCCATCACACTTTGCCAGAGTATCAAAGTTTTTCACTTTTTTAAAGTGGAGGGTGATCATGAATCTCGTTATTCATTGTATGGCCCTCATGCAAAGGGCGGAATAAATGTTAGAGATCTGTGTGTAGCACACATATTAAAGATCCAAACCATTCACCGAGTAAGGACGTAAGGTATATCGTGACTATGCCATAGACCAAAAATAAATTTCGTCAGCTAATCAGTAAGTTCAAAATTCTATGAAAAGAAATAGGTGGTTAGAAAGAAAAGTTAAATCATAAAAACAACTTACGTGTGGTTTGTTTGATGAGTGTAACATCCTCATTTTTGGTAAATGGTGTGTTCATATTGCTCGCTACCTGATGGATAGATCAAATCTTTACCACATCCTCCATATGCGTGGATATTTGATACATATTCCGCCCCTTCCCATGAGGGGGGGCACACTGAATCGCGATTGACGAAATCAGTCTTCAAAAGAAGAGTCCATTTTGCCTCTATCACAACATAATATCTAAAATGTGTCGCAACCCACTGGGGCCACATGCTGAGTGTCCCGATGACCGGAACCATCTATCTTATGGATTCTACGATATAAAAACCACCATACACAAATTCGCTGAATGAATGCTTATGCCCATCAGAGTCTGTAGATGAATTTAGACCAATGAAAAGAAATTTTTCAGTGTTTTCTATTCCATTCTAAATATCAAAGGTTGCAATTATCACTAAAGCATGATTGTGAGATAGTAAATTAGTTATAATATTATCAAGATAATGAATGGTTTAAATCATCAGACTATCTGAGCATGTAGGCCCTGGTCATTGGCAACACATGCGGAATGCTGAGTCATAACAAACTCAAGAAAGAGAAGGGGAAAAAACTTTATGAAAAGAGAGTTTTTTTTCCGTATTTTCTTTTTTCTTCTTCCTCACAAGAAGAGTTACAGAATCATAGGCGACCTTGACTCTTGACTCGAAACAAGTACTCTCATGAATTTCTTGGCATAAGTTTGACAATTGGCTCTACTCTTGACGTCTAACCTTCACCCTTTACCTACAGTTAAAATCTACCATGAATAGACTTGTGACATGGTTAAATCTACTATCAATAGACTTGTTACATGGTTAAATTAAATATTCATCAATCTGTTGAAACCCAACCACTGCCAACTTTTGAATGTTCGTCAATTAAATGGAAGGGGGAAGAGGAGATAGGAAAAGGAAGAAAGGAAAGAAAAGAGGAGAGGACGAGAGGGGGGGAGGGAGGGGGGGGATTGTTCCTTGTGTTAGCCCAAAATACTAACACACCAACTTATATTCACACGAGGGGAAAAAAAAATATACTTCTCCACAAGAGCATAGATGCCCACACAGTTACATATATATAGGGCAGTATTCCTTGTATTAGCCCAAAATACTACACTCCAATATATATTAAGATGAGGGAAAAAACATATAGTGCTCCCAAGAGTACACAAATAACATACACACACAGTTACATATATATGTTCCTACATCTAGTGCCTTTTTCAGGCCACCAAAACCACTTTTTTTTATATGACATTTTGATGCAAAAGATGTTTCATCTGCATGATCCGATTAAGAGGGGGAGACTATATAATAATGTTGGTTATTGCTGTGATTTTAATACTGAATAATAATTGGAATTCATTTTTTGATCAACAACTGCAAAACTGCATTTTAGTAGGGACAAGGCTTAGATGATGATGAACTACAAAACCATTGGAATTCATTTGTGGTGCCTGGAGCCAAATCGTTTAGAAAGCGTGGCAAAATATAGCACTGCCAATGTAAAAATATGATAAAATCATTGTCAGAAGATGATCAAGCAGGATACATTTCTCAATCTAATGCAAATATTAAATGAGTCAGGATTCTATTATGAACTACCTTTAAAATTTCCAAACCACTCAATCCCAAGAATAGCACCATTGCATGCCTCTGTTACTCAAGACAACAATCTAGAAAAAGAACCTCCTTATGATAGAAACAAGCATGGCCAAAATAAGTCGTGAATATTGAAGAAAGAGCAGTGTATACAATGGAGAAATAAGCACTCAATCGTACCCAAGATAACCCGTCATTAGGAAAACGCCCCAGACTGTGCTTTCCCTTCCCGTATGGTATGGACTAATGTCAGCTGCTGCCTACATTTGGAGAAAATGTCAACTAATGTGTTTGATACTATTAACAAACTGACATGAGTACATTTCAAAAGCACATATATCCATAACAAACTCAACTATCAAACATTGCAGTAGAGGCCATATACTGTAGGATGACTCAGTTTAGACCTTTCATATTCTTTCTGCAAATAAGGCATAGAATTGAACATGCAGTACATGGGCCAAGGACAGTCACTGTGTTCCACAGGAAGGGAGAACCAAGAAGCATCTTTTCTTTACATGGTAGCCATGAAGTGTTGACGCCACACTAGAAAGAAAGATTCATCAAATATATTTTAATTTGGATATTGATAGAGCCATGACGTTCACAGTAATATTATTATACTCAAAGAATGAGTAAAGAATACAATTCTAAAACAAAAACAATCAAGCCCAACACTCTAAATAAAAAAGGAGATTATACTAGTAACCGCCTCAGCCCTCGCCCGAATATTTCTAAAAAAACATCCATTTCTCGCTCCCCAAATTGCCCAAAACACTGCCATAATGAGCAGTCTCCACCTCACTTTTCCGGATTTCCCTACACCTCCCTGCCACGCCCAAAGAAGATCTTCCACCATCTTTGGCATCACCCATATCATCTGGAACAATGATAGAAAGTGACTCCACACCTTGCCGGAGAGGGGGGCAATGATGGAGAAGTGACTCCACCCTGTCGCTGGCATCAGCCATATCATCTGACTCCACACCGTCTCCGGCATCACCCATGTCATCTGCAAAAATAAAAAATAAAATTTGGAGAAGTGAAAAGTCCAATGTCTTGGTGATTTTTCTCTCGGATTTTTTATCTTCACATGCTGCGGGGGGGGGGGCACTCGGTTCTTTGTCAAGCAGAACTGGAACTTTTAGACCATCCTTATAGATTCAACTCTACCAAATTACTGTTTCCGTCTTTTGTCTTATTATCTGACTTGTATTGTAGTTGAAACCTGAGGAACTAACCAAGGACCAACATACTTGAACATCCAAGAAAAATCGATCACTTCAGCCTACAGGTTTTTGACTAAAGTCATAATCATCTATTGCTATCATGAGTCAATCTTAGGTGGGCCTCCCATGAAGAGAAAGTTCAAATGATTACAGACGGCCATTTACATTTATCTGCCACCTCAAATGACCCCGTACTATGCCCGTTGATATTCATGTAAAGAAAAGATTATCATGTGCTGGTCCTTGCAACGGGACTGTGTAGGCATGCCACTCTAGTGGCAGGTAGAACGGTCTTAGGAGAACCACACACAACCAAAGTAAACAACCAAGTACATCCAACAATTAATCAATAAAGCAGATTCATATGTCTAAAAAACTAATTAGAAGAATTAAATTCCAGAGGAAGGTTTAGAACTCAATGACTACTTTTGGTTCCATTACTAATTGGGTCTATAAACACATGGAATGTCATTCTACTTGTGGATCTTCAGAGAAAGGATAAAATGCATGTGAAAGTGATATAGCAAGAGAAAGCACGATAATGACATTAGCAACATGTGAACCTCAGAACAACTAATATGCATCCATGGCTTAGGAAAAAAAAACAGAAGTGAGGTTAGATTGAAACTAGGAAAGCCAATGGTGGGAATTACTGGATATAGAATGAATATGGAACACCCCAGTGTCACTAGCACAGCAAACAAGTAGTCTTGTCCATTATATCTCTTTTGCATGATACACGTGCCCCAGATCTGCAGAAGCAATAAAAGGATCAGCTGAAAAAGTCGCTAATTCAAAACTTAAAATAGCTACCAGAAGTTAAAGAAGTGAACACAAAATGAAATATTTGTATATTCTTGAATTAAGTGATGAACTGCTGATTTAAGAACTTCTCCGAGGAGACTTAATCCATTGGTTGAACTGAATAGTGTACTTGTTCTATCCCAATAGTGTATTTATGGAATAAATGCTGAGGATACTATACGATATAAATACAATACAAAAAAAAAAAAATGTTGTGGCCATGAAATTCCTCAACTCAGATGCCCTCTCCAACTGGTGTCCTCAAAGGGATTAGCAGTCACAGCTATGACCAGATCTCTGATCTCTTGACATACTGTCCTGATGTTTCCACCAGTTTTTAAAATAAAATTTAGATTGGCATTGGCATTTGACTTAACAGCTCTATTTTATTTCACTCTTCCATTAGATCAGAGAGCTCATATGAGTTAAGCCAACAAAGTCTAAGATGATGATTGCTCAAGCAGACTTTGAAGAGGAAAACAATAGAGCAAGACTAACATTGCCATGAATATGGAGAATAAAACTAGGCCAAGCAATATACCATTGCAAAGTTGGGATCGTTCTTGGTTAGATCCTTCTATTCTAGTGTTCTTGGAGTTGGTTTTCATGAAGAGGCTGGAGACACCAAATTTGTTCGGCATTTACATTGCCCTTTTATTTGACCCATCTGAGCAGACTTCTTGAGTCGCTTCCATCTTTTGTGTTCCTTCCTAAATTTGGTGGCCTCTCTCTTGGTTGCGTGGCACGGAGTAGGGCTCGGGAAGGAGAAAAAAGTGTTGTGAAGGATGGGGTTGCTAGCTGTTTGATGGGCTGTTTGGGAAGAGAGATGCTAGATGTTTCAATGAGGAAAGGAAATCAGTGGAGGGTACTTCTCATAGGGCTACGATGTTGCTTATTGAATGGGCCTCTTCTATTTCTAAATTAAGGGATTGCAATCTTGAGTTTCTTAGTTAGCCCTTGGGTCGCTTTCTCGGCATCCCCTTTTGCTTGTAGCTTTCGTTTTGCTTTTTTATTAAACTTTGAGTTATCTTTTCACAAAAACAACAAGAAAAAAACCACTGCAAAAGAAGCTCCCTACTAGCCAATGGAATTCTACACTTGACTACTTAGGTGCAGCCGTGCAGGAAGCAAACATAACCAGGTGATGAATATACAATGTCAATGCCTCTAAAAAGGGGGAATCAAAACAGAATAAAGGTACGTAGAGTCCATTTGAGACCATGATTATCATTGTTGTTGCTGTTGTCATCATTATTATTTGAGGTCATCATTATTATTTGAGGTCAACTTGACAAACCTTGCCTTGGCAAATAGTTAGCCTTGGGTCAACTTCACGAACCCTACCTTGAAAATCATTCCTATGTAAAGCCCTATCCTTTGGCAAGTGAACAAGCCTTCATATCCCTTCTCACCACCTTGATCCAAGTTTTTAGGGGTTCTCTCATCCACATTTCAGGTCCTTCAGTCCTAATCAAAGTTTCCCTTTTCATCTTGCTTAACTATGAATCTAATCTCTCAGACCAGGCACGACATATCTCTTGAGAATTTGAGACTATAATGCCATTGTGTACTGATCTAATAGGAACACCAGATATCCAAGAGGGAACTGCAGAAAAAAGGTGCATTTAACAAATGCATTCCTCACATTCATCTGATGAGGCATCATCAACTACCTTTATTATAAAGATGTTACACAATGGTATGAACATATACCATGCATGCAACAACATTTATCTAATAGATAATCATTATCATCTAAGCCTTATCCCAACCAATGTCTTCAGTATCAACAATATCAGCCAATATATCCCACGATGTATCTTACATCCAGCTTGTGCGATACGAAACGCATAGGTAGTGCTAATATATCCCACCTATTTGATCCGGTGAGCATTTTTTATTTTCGATCAATTTTTTAAATGTAAATCATGTTAAATTAATGTTTGCTGATATATCCCACCTGTTAGATCTAGTAAGCATTTTTTATTTTTAATCCTTTTTTTATGTAAATCATGTTAAACCAGTGTTAAATGGTCATGAATTCATGATTCTTCATGTTTTGCATGAAAAATCACGGATTTTGAGCTTTGATTTTGAGATTTGGGGGAGATGGGCTGAGTTGCAAAACATTGAGGAAAATCAAATTTTCTCAATTTCTCAATTTCTCGCAAATTGGTTGCAATCTGTGTCCAAACACAAAATCAAACATGTATGTAACTTGATCTAGTGATTCTTGGTAATTTGGGAATTTTTCGAAAAAAAATATTTTTTAATTAAAAATTAATTAAAATGTAAAAAATATTTTGTTTTTAAATTCCACTTTGATTAACAGTCAATTGGCCCCCATTTCAGAGTATTAATGACTGTTTGATGAAATTATCATCGCATGTAATCTAATTTTGGAATTTGTGGAAAGATGGACCAATTTGTAGAAAATTGGGAAAATTTTTAAAAATTTTCCAAATTTTCTCAAAGTACCAACATTATGTTAGAGAGTATCTTTACTAGTATCATTCTACTATGTCATAGGCATAATATTGTTGGTTTGTGGAGCAGCAACACTATACCCAATGACTTCGAGATGGAGATGATGATTTTAAGCCATCGTATAATTCCATATGGGTCTCAGCCAACAACCACACACATTATTCACAAGTATATTTCTAGTTTTCTACTTTTTCTTTTGCTATTGAATGTATTGCTTGTGTTTCTACGTCTTCTTACATTTATAAATTATATAAATAGACTTTGAATATACTTGCATCAATTCAGTCAGACAACGCATGGATTAGGACCCCATACAAAGGAAACCTATTATATGCACTTGTTCTTTGTGATGTCTTGATTTATACGTGTATTAATGTCTTTTTTAACAATCCATAAAGTTTCATTAAAAAATTTGACCAATTTTGCTAATATTTCCCCATGTTTCCCAACAACAACGGTACATTACGCGATATAACCAATATATCCCATGCGAGAACCAATATGTATCTGTATCCACTAGTGCGATACATTACATGATGACGATATGAAAAACATTGATCCCAACTAACTGGGGTCAACTACATGAATCTTTTTTCTATGATTCCAACTAATTGGATAATCAACTATTTATTAAACTGTGAAAGAGCAAAGCAAGAGACTGTAGACTCATTCCCCAAGAACACTAGTCAGCAACCAAAACAAAATATCCAACACCAATATACAAGTAACCAACTAGCCCCAATGGAGAAAATAACAATACAATGCATGGCATCGACGATAATGTCCCTGAAATCCTCCAACACATAATTATCAGGAATTACACCAGCTTCGGCCAGCTAGTCAGCCTCCTCATTCACTTCTCTATGAACATGAATAAAAGACATTTAGTGACCAGTTCTCAAGTAAATAACCTCTTCCACCATGTCCGCAAGCCTCCAAGTATAGCATTCACCTGATGCCTAGGAAATCACATTCTCACCGTTGATGGTAACATGAAGCTTCATTTTAACCACCAACTTGACCGTCGTCAATAGAACTGAATACCCCACAAAATTGGAATCCTGGATCCTAATAGGACCTAAAAATCCGATTAAGAGTTTAGGACCTCCCCATTTCCATCACACACCAAACCCCAACACCCACAAGGCCAGCATAGCTCCAAGAGCACCCATGAATTTGCTTTGAGAAAGCCAGGAAAGGGGAGCTTCCATCTAACATCCGCTTTGTACTGAGATTGGCCTCAAAGAAGGGCATCAACCCATCTGTAATGCAACATCAGATGAGTAGATCGTGAAACTAGGATCAACCCAAGACAACTTCATATCAAAGAAAAAAATCTTCTTAATCACAAACTCAGTGGGGGACACCTTTCTCTGGAAATCCATTTGTTCTACTCCACCAAATAGACCACAGGGTAACATGCACCACCTTAAATCCAAAACCGAATTAGGGAACACCTACCCATCTCAAATTTGGACAGCATACCAATCCAAACCACCCTAGAAAAAGCATGGTGCAAAAGAAGATGATCCCCCATTTCCTCATAGGAGCAACATAACATGCACTACTTAGCATTGACACCCTCCTCCAGGCGGGACTTCAAATGGTTCGAGATCAGAATCTTGTCATGGCTAACTATCCATACAGTTCTACTTTCTAGTGTTTTAATGTGCCGCCACTTAGACACTCCTAGACACAACACTTTCAAATTTGTACAGACAAAGTGTCCTAGTGATGTCATCGGAAAGTGCTATGTGTTGGACCTTTTAAGTGAAGTATCCAACCAATTTTCTACACAAAAATTTCATTTCACCTTCTTTTATTTTTATTTATTTATTTATTATTTTTTAGGCAAATTTCTTGTCAAGCCAAGGGCCTCTCAATTTTAACCCTCGAGCTTGCTTCCATTCTTTTGTTCTCAACAAAACTACCTATAAGGATTTTCACTCGCAATATATTCCTGTTCATTTTCCATCACATATACCATGACTCCTATAACAAAAAGGTACAAGCTTTGTTGTTTTTTGGTTTGGGTTCTAATATTTTAACAAATGGTGATGTTCATAAAACTACTAGTTCTTGAGATGATTATTCGCGATTTCCAATGTTTCATCAACCAGTTTTTTGTTAGTTCTAACAGCTTGTAATTTGTTTCTATTGGAACTATGTGAATATTCTTTCTAATTTTCTGTCTTTAATGTTTTCATTGTTTTGTTTAATTTTATTATTTATTTAAATTATTATTTTATTTGAGTACAAAAGTGTCCCCTTACCTAGAGTTTTAAGTTTGTTATGCGGGGACACTTTAGCACTTCGCAGTCGTGGCACATATCTAGGTAACACTACATCCATACTAAAGCATTGATCTTTGTCGTAACCGGAACAGACTAAACCTTGGCAAATTTAGAAGCCCCAGATTCAAGCTTGCCAGTGTTAGAGCAAAAGATTTTTAGAAAACATAGCCTCGGAATTCAGTGGCCATATCCCCTTACATCGGCTACTGATGGGAATATAAATATAGCATGCAAGACCTCCAACAGCCAGGTGACTTCCGAAATTTCTACATCTCTGAAATCTGACGAAAAGCAGGACACCATACAACAAAGTCCCTTTGGCACTCAAAACAATGGAGAAACCAACCAAACACCCTTTGTTTGGATGCTACAAAAATACGAAGACTTGAATTTCTCTACCAAAGAAATCTTCAAACACCAATGATCTTTCCAGAACTAAATAAACAGTCCATCTCCAATTTGAAATCACATCTGATTCGAACCAAACATAGGAGCCCCAGGAAAATACCATACCAAATATTTTAAAAAAAAATCCGGATCTGCCTGCAGCCAACTTAATCTCCCAACTGTTATCAACAATCCCATACTTGGCTGCCAAAATGTATTGCAGCAACGATAGAACTCCATCACCCATCCCCAACCTACTTCATCAGCTTATATGTTTTAGTATCTCTTATGCCAAGGCCTCCACTTCCAATTGGCTTACATATACCACAAAGTCGAACCGACGAACACTTCCACTGAGCCATTTGATAACACTTATTTTCAACACTTATCACTGAAATTTGATATTTTCAGTGATTTTCACTAATTCAGATTGTTTGGCAAATCCAACGTAATTAAGTGCTTAATTTAATTTTCATAAAAAATATGGGTCTTTTTTTCAGCACCCCTCCCTTCACTTAATGTTGAAGGCTGAATGTTGAAAGTGGTAGTGCATTAAGATTTCTTTTCACTTTTGACTAAAATATTCCTAAAATTATTTCATAATTACAATTTAGCACTTAAATTAATTTTCAGAGCTTTTTTTTTTTTTCTTGAAGGGCAGAGCTTATTTTTCAGTTTATCAAATTGCACTTGAAACTCTAGTCCTGAGAAATTGCTTTTGGATGGCCTCAATCCTGTTAAAAGTTCGATTGGCCACCTCAAGACCAACAACAAGAATATCATAATAGAGAAAAAGACTGATTTAATAGAAGTAACTCTCCTACCAAAAGACCGGACTTTACTTTTCCACATTGTGAGCCTTATCCAACACTATTCAATTACCATATCCCACACCTGCACTCCCACCCTTCCTCTAAAGACGGGAATATCCATGAACTTCGGTAAGAAATTTGTGACAATGCACACTATTGCCCAAACAAAAGAGTAACAGCACTACACTTCATACTGATCCCATCTAAGCTGCTTTAACACATATTCACTCTCAACCTAGATACAATCTCCAAGATAAGAACAATGTCCCTAAAATTACAAGCATCTATTAATGCTTTGAGAAAGATGTAAACAGGAAAGGCCCTTGGACCAGATGGTATACCAATAGAGGTTTAGGAGTACATGGGAGAAATTGAGTTATTTTGGTTGACATAGTTGTCCAATGAGATTCGAAGATTGAAGAAAATGATAAACGAATGGAGAAAATTACTATTAATGGTACCTATTTATAAGCATAAAAGAGGCATACAGAGCTACACTAACTATCATGGTATTAAACTTATGATCCATTCTGTGAAACTTTAGGAGAGAGCAGTGTTTTAAATAGCTACACTATGTAGCGTGTAGCTTACGCTACGTAGCGTAGCTTAGCCTTAATGCTATGTAGCTCAAGAAAATAGCTTAAGTCACATGTAGCCTATGCTACATGATAATTTGCATACGCGACACACTACATAAACTAGGCTACACGCTACATGCCTTACATTATAAGTTATTTTTTATTACAACATTAAAATCAAATAATATTTTTGATGATTTGTTACATTTTTTTATTTTCAATATTTAATGCTTTTAGTAAAATGATATAAGTAATAGTATTAAATTAGTTTTGTTGCTCTTTCTTTTTCTTTTATACTTAGTGATTACCCTTTTCTATTAATTTAAGTCATGTTTGGTCGCACCAAAATATCATGAAAATTTGTTGAATTTCATTATTAATCAATCTAATTTGGTGAATATCATGGAATTAGTACAACCAAGAACAACCTTAATTAAAAATTTAGAAGTAACTTGTAGCTTACGCTACACACTATGTAGCTTACGCCTCACGCTTCAAAGGGGTGAACGCTACGCTACACGCTATTCGCTATTTAAAACACTGGGAGAGAGTGATTGACCAAAGACTAAGGCATGAGACAAAAGTATCAAAAAATCAGTCTGGTTTCATGCCAAGGAGGTCTACCACTGAAACAATTTTTCCTATTTATAATTGATGGACAAATATAGGGAGAGGAGGAACAATTCCACATGGTCTTGATTGACTTCGAGAAAGCATTCAATATGGTCCCTAAAGAGTTAATCTGGTGGGTGTTGGGAAAGGAGTTTCAAGAGGATATACTGACATGATTAAGGTATATGTATAAGTGAGTAATAACAAACTGAGGACCACTAGTGGAAAGACAAGTGAGTTTGCAATTACTATAGGGTTGCACCAGGGATCGACATTGAGCCATACCTTTTTCTATTGGTTATGGACAAGTCAACGAGGCATTTGCAGGAAGCGATCACATGTTTTATGTTGTTTGCAGATGACGTAGTTTTGATTGATAGGACGAGGGAGGACGTAAACCATGGTGTGCCGTAAAGGCCATTACAAGGTCATAAAGGCCGTTACATACAGATAACAGTGGCAACCATTACATGTTATGGGGTCCTGACAACCATTATGAAAAAATGACCTATAACTGCCATTAATGACCCATTACACTCCCTGTAAGGGCCATAACAACCTCGTAATGGTCTGTTACAGGCAATGTTTTAATATCAACGATATCGGCCGATATATCCCACCTGTGTGATACGAAATGAATTAGGTAGTGCCAATATATCCCACATTTTCGATCCGGTGAGCATTTTCAATTTCCGATCCTTTTTTTTGTTGTTGAAATTATGTTAAATCGGTGTCAAATGGATAAAAATCCATTGGTTTTTCAGGTTTAGCATGAAAAATCATGGAGTTGGAGCTTTGATTTCGATATCTATTGGTTCTTCATGTTCTTCATGTTTTTTTTTCGAACTTTTCCTTCAACTAGTTGTCAATTGAGACTAATTTCAAAGTATTTAGGAGTATTTGATGAAATGATCATCACATACACTCTACTTTCAAATTTTGAGTGTAAGTGGTCCGATTTGGGGAAAATTGGGAAATTTTTGAAATTTCCCTAATTTCTCCCAAATTGCTTGCAATGTTGCACTCCAAACATGAAATCAAGCATGTATGAGGGCTGATCTACTGATTTGTTAAGTCCTTGTCAATTTTTGAAAAATAAAAATCATTTTTTATTAAAAATTAATAAAAAATTTTTCGAAATTTTCCTTCAACTAGCTGTCAATTGCGACTAATTTCAAAGTATTTAAGAGTGTTTGATGAAATGATCATCACATACACTCTAAATTTTATGCATTCAATTTGAATATAGTTGCATTAATTCATTCAGACAGTGCAAACCTTAGGACTCTATACAAAGGAGACCAATTACGCAAACTTCTTTTTTGAGATGTTATAATTTAAAAGTGTGTATTAAGGTCTTTTTTTACAATCCTTGAAGTTTCATTGAAACGTTCAACCATTCTCCCAATGTTTCCCAAAAAGTGCAATAAATTACCCGATACAAATGAGATATTCCGTGCGCGTATCTATGTCCCAAGGGTGCGATACATAATGCGATACCAATATTTCGAACACTAGTTATGGGAAAATACATGTTTTTTGAATTTTGTTTCCAGATACAGGCTTTTGGGTTTTTTTTTCTTTCAATGAAAAAAGAGACTGTAACGACTGTTACGAGAACCGTAACAACAGTTATGACCCATATTGTAAAGGTAATGGTGGTGGCTGTTATGGCCTCCATTACCATTACGGAATAGTTTGATGTAAACCCAAAGCTAGATTTATGGAGGGATACTTTAAAATGTAAGGAATTTAAATTTTTTTTGGACCAAAAGAGAATATATAAAGTGCAATTTTAGTAACAATAGGAGTGGAAACGAGAAATTAGTTAAGATTGCTGACCCATAAGCATCCCAAAATGACAACTTTTGATATCTTGGGTCATTAATTCATGAGTGGAGAGATTGAGAAGAATGTTGCCCATAGAATTCAAGTTTGGTGGAAGAAATGAAGATGAGCCTCTATAGTTTTATGTGATCATCGTGTAGCAATCAAACTGAAAGGGAAATTTTGTATAACAGCTATAAGACCAGCCATGCTTTATCAAACAGAATGTTGGGTAGTTAAGGAATATGTTCATACTTCATAGGATGAGTGTAGCTGAAATGAGGATGTTAAGATGGATGCGTGGCAAGACGGGGATGGATAGAATCAGAAATTATGCATTTGAGGGAACTCAGAAGTAGCCACAATAGGAAATGAGACATGAGGAAGTACACTTAGATGGTCTGGTCATGTGCAACGGAGACCAAGAATTGTGCTAATTAGGAGTGAGTTGGTGCAGGTTGAAGGCTCTGAAAGGGCAAGGAAGGCCCAAAAGGATATGGGTGGAGGTAGTAAGAAAAGATCTGATGAGTTATGGTCTAATTGAAGTTATGGTCCTTAATCGAGTGAAATGGCAAAGCAGGATTCATGTAGCTGACCTCAATTAGTTGGGATAAGGTTTAGATGATGATGATCCCTCAACGACCCATCCCCCCAAAGCATGTATCATCCGCATACTGCCCATGAGAAATATTAACACTTGGAATACTTATACTCATACCCCCAATGAGCTGCTCTTGGGATCCCATCTTCAACATTCTTGACATTGCTTTAGCCACAATGGAGAATAGTAGTGGAAAGAGTAGATCATCGTGCCTGATCCCTCTCTTCCCCTATAAAAATCTTTCATCATCCCATTAATAGGTACCAAGAACCAAGGAAATTGACACTTTAATCCCATACTCTTCACCATGCATGCAACAACAATAGTCTAATCATAGTTACGCGACTCAACCCCACACTCTTCTCTATGTCCCAAGTAAATCAAACTTCAAGGGCTTGATCTTGCTTCAATGTCACTTTATATGCCTACTTGCATCAATAGCAATTTCCCTACTGTGATTACTTAAGTAGCCTATAGCTAACACAAAAACGAAGCCACCCTTCGAAGTTGTAGAAAGAAAAGCTTTTTAAAGGGTTAGTGATCACAAGATAAACCTCACAAGTAGTATATAAGGACGAGTAGGGCAATCAAGCAAAGGTTGTGGTAGTATGGTAAAGAGTTAGTGTAGAAACATAAGTTGGTTGACTCGGTCCCTAACTCCTTAAGAGGCTGAATGCATGATCTGATCTCTACAAGTATAATCGACAAGGATGTATGAGTGGGTAATTGAAGAGCGAAGAGCAGGGAAGATGTAGTCCCAAAGTCAATCATATAAGAGAGAGAAAATAGTTTCTCATGGACAAACTACAGAGAATTAATTACTGTAAATGAGAGGAAGGTGAACAAACAAGTGAAACTGAAAAAACTCAAATAAAGTACAGTAGGAAAAGTCCTGCAACACCATGGAGGCATGACTCTAGTGAAAGGGCTCAATATCCAATCATGCACAACTATGAGACGGGCCTTAGGCCAAAACTACTGGTAGTAGAAGAAATAGGAACATACCCATGACTAGGGCTGTCAATGGATCGGATACGGGCCGGATCAGTGATGATCCGTATCCGATCTGATTAAGGATATATCCGACCCGAATCCGATTCAGATCACAAGTATATGATCCGAACCCGACCCGTTTAAATATTTTGAAACCTGTTTCCGATTCGAATATGATCCGACCCGATATCCGAATATGATACAGCCCATGGGGTTTTGGAAAATGGCTACAGAAAACGGGAGAGGGCACCGACCGGTGACTGGCCATCCATATTCCAGAGGGGAGAGAGAGAGAGAGAGAGAGAGAGAGAGATGCTCTGTTCACCTATGAGAGTTTTTTTTTTTTTTTTTTAATCGGGTCGTTAACGGACCGGATCAAGGTTGATCCAAATCCGACCCGAATATTAAACGGATCGTCTTTGGGTATCCAAATCCGACCCGATGATCTAATTATTGATCCGAATCCGATTAAATCGGAGTGGATCTGGATCAGGATACGGATCATGATCCGTGCCGTTGACAGCCTTACCCATGACCCCAAGATATGAAATGGACATGGGATCAATACAGCTTTTGAACTTAAAATTGAATTACCAAATAGGATCTAAAACAGGTATATTGCTAGTTCTGAAGTATTTGGGTCTCATAAGTCATGCCAACAGAATGAATTGTCTCAGTATTATGTTAATGCATCCTCTTTGAGACTTACACGAATGTTGTGAATTCTGCCCAGTAGTGATGCGCCAACTAGTCCCAAGCATGCTTTTAAATATAGTCCAATATGACTTGTTATCATCCAAGTCACAATGGTTTCAGTACAAAATAAAACAAGTCGTTGTAGCGAAACGGGAATAAAATGTATCAATACGGACCGAAATGAGGCGAGTCATACCAGTTTCGGTTCCTAGAGAGTCACACTCAGATAATCCATGATCCCAAGCCTAGGGAAATGAGAAGTTTAGTATCAGGTAGGCAGCTGGTCATTTGAACTTTTGCCAAGGAATCATGAGAATTCCTGTTTTGAACCTTGATAAGTAGGAAAAGAGATGCGCAAAGCAAACGAAAATAACTTGAACAAGGCTAGGATGGTGATGATGATTGTTGGAGCACAATAAAAACATTGGTATGAAGTGTTTGAAGCTTGAGGGTACAATTCTTATCCAACTAAACTGGAGTTTAAAGTCAAAATGTCAAATGCATGGCTTATGTTAAGCAAAAAGAAGTCTGTTGGATCTCAATACAGTCAACTATAGCTTCATTTTCTCATTAGTCTCCAAATTTTGATGCCTAAGAAGTATTTGAAATCCAACACTATTCCACTTGAACTTTCCAAAAATCCAAAACGCGCACTATTCCAATAGACCATCCTCCTACTGATCCAAAAGGCCTTAAAAATCCAGACAGATCAGATGAATAAGGTCCTTAAAACGACCCGAAAGTGATTAACGAACTGGATTGGCAGCCCACAACTCGATTAAATCAGATATAGGTCGATTGTCAGAGTTACTCGGAAACCTTGGATATGCCCAACTCTAATAAAGTCACATTTGGCCAACCCAAATTAGTTGAAAATCTAAGTGGGCCAGATAGAAAGGGTCCCTAGCAGCTCCCAAAAAAAACCACCGGACCTGATCGAAGATCACCAAATCTGGCAAAGAGCAAACCTCAACCACTCATCTAAACCCTCGGAACTTCAAAAATCACTCGTACAGGACCACGTTAATGCAGAAAAAGTACAAAACAAATTGTTGGCCCTCCCAAGGACCGATGATTCATGAAAACTCTCTTGTCATCATTGACGCCATCTGGCAGCCTTAAATGGGGTATTAAAATACTGACATCAGCCCAGGCCGATGTTGTGGTTTATTTAAGGGGCTCAACACAGAGCCCTCAGCAAGCAGCAAGTAGAGAGAGAGAGAGAGAGAGAGAGAGAGAGAGAGGGCGGTGAGTTTAGAGGGTTTAGGAAGTGGTGTAGGGGGTTTTGTCTGAGGTTTTGCCTGTCTGAAAAAATCCCAACAACACCGAGGTGCTACCCAACCCAGGAAACCAAAATAGCCTACTAAAGAAGCTACTAAAGCCAAGAGTATGATTGGAATCGGGGATATCCTATCCTTTTTTGCAGAAAAAGGGTGTTCGGTCTCCCCTTTTTCTTCTCACATATCAACTCAATTCATGTTCCATTCCACATATCCCCATTATACCAGCAACAACCATCTTTATTCTATTAATAATATTACTATTTCTTTCTTTTTTTTTTACTTGGTTGCCCACCAGAGCCTTTGGTTCTGTGACATAAGGCTAAGATTGCATTTTCATTTTATTTTTGTTTACCCGGGCCTCTAGCTCTATGAAGTAAGGCTACGTTGCATTTCATTTTATTTATTGTATTTTCATTGTCTTTGCCTACCCAAAGTTACTTGGTTCTGCAAAGTAAGGCTAGACAGCTCTCTTCTTTTATTTTTGTGTACTTGGACCCTATGGGTTATGTGAAGCATGGCCAAATGTAGTAAACCAAAATTCTGCCGAATCCCCCACAAATCGAAAAACCCCATATGTAGAGACCACATATCTTGCGGGCGGAAAATGGTGTTTAACTCCTTCCTTTTCCGTCTCCAAGGCCCTTCCTCAAAATCTATGATTGCATGCCAAACCGCAGGAGTCGCACGAGTTGGAGAATCTTGCGATTCTATAGTTTCTAGCCAGCCATAGGTTTTGAGCTTCATTTGATTAATGGCGACTCTAGTCAAACATATCACATCCGAGTCAACATTACACCCCATTTGCACATTAAAAAAGAAAAAGGAAGAAGTGAGGGCGACCGCTCGCAGCAGGAGTGTTCACAATATATAAAGAAGCTCAGCCCTAGATGCTCCCAACTTGGCCTTATAATCAGCGATTTCAGTGGCTTCTATCCTCACAAGAAAGAAATTGGTTTCCCGCTGCACAATTCTTGAGCTTCATCCACCATATTTGCTACTTGCCATGGGCTAAAGCCTGAAACAGCCCAGCTGATCATGTTTCTAGAGTCTCCTTCAACTATGCATTGGATGAACTTAAATTCCATAATCAACTTAATAATCTGTAATAGTCGTTGCTTCTGCATGATTCGAATCCTGGATACCAAGGCCTAAAAACTCCATAAGAATTACACTGCAGTGATCCTGAATACACTGACCTATGCCTGCAAAACCTAGATTCCCGAAAGAGCAGCCATCAAAATTGGCTTCAAAAAACTTGATGGAGGCAGCGTGTTAGATCTCCGCTCCAAATCCAGCAAAATGGCATATCCCAATTTGCCGACAGAAGCTAAGGGAGGTTTTTCTCAGCTTTGCATCTGCCATACTCCAAAACACTGTCAGTCTGAATTTTTTATTACTAATAGTCCACCCATTTTCCATTCTATCTCTGAAGATCCACCCATTTCTTTCTAGCGATAGGACCCACACAGTGATAGAACAAACCATCTTTCATAAAGTTCTTACAACCTCACCCCAAGCAGTCAACGACCAGCCTCCCACAAAATCTGCCACCGAGCTCAGGAAAACCCATTGCATGTCAAATCTTGAAAACACCTAGGACCACATTTTATTTGCAAGATGACGAAGGCCGTCCGTATGGTCCAAACCGACTCCCATGATAGTAAGCAACGATTGCAAATATCAACAATGGAGATCGTCAATTGCTGGATGACCCTGCGATTCAGTGACAAATCGACTTTGATCAGGATACAAGAGGATACGTATCTACGTTGATATTATCGGAATATGGCCAGAAATGGTGGCCGTTGATATTCGCACGAATATAGCCATCAATCAGGGTCGTTGAAATTCTCTCGAATATAGCCATTGATCAAATGATGTAGCATTGTAAAACCACCTCTTCTTATACGATCATTGCACATCAGAACCTTTTTGAGATTTATATGTATGCATTCTTAATGGAAAATCTCTGTTAAAATGACAGAAGATGTAAAAAATAAATAAATAACTAAATAAACAACTATCTATTATTAGAACCAGTTCAAGTAGCATGATTAAGCTTAGGCCAACAGACCAGATCAGTTTCCTTCTTATAGGCAAAACAAGCATCAACCACTATATTATAATATGTAACTGTGAGTGTGATCTAGAAAGAAAAAAGAATATCCCACTAGCATTGGATGCGTTAATGGTTCTATCCCAACCAAGACAGCATTACAGAAATGTTCTTGAACTTTGAGAGCTTGGGTAGAAGGGCAGCAGAAGATAAGCAGTTAGAAAGAGAGGCAATAACGAAGCAGAATCCACAGGAAAGAGATACAAATATCATATATTCTAATAACTATAACATGGCAAACTGGAAATCACTGACTATTATTAGTATAGGAACTAGCAAATCACAATGGCAGAATGTCAATATCTAGAAGCATAAAGGAGTGCATGAAAATAGCAGTTTACGACCTATAATAACAAGAGATGACTTACCATAACCGGTATCATTTTTGCGCATTTTGCAAGTGTCTGAACTGGGAAACTGACGTACTTGAGGGCCTGAAACAGTCATTTTTGGTTATTATATGCTCCAACAATAACTTCTATTAGGGTGCTCACGCCACAAGTGAAGCCAAGTAGGGAGACTTTGCTAAGCCCATGCACCTCAAGTCACACCTCAAAACAATGCCACATGAGTGCAGACATCTGAGCCATGCATAAGTTGGGCCCCACCCATATGGATGACCTGGCCCAAAATCAGGCCTGTCAGCTCATCAGGTGGTTACAAATGTATGAAAACCTTGGACTGTTAAAAAAAGATAAAAAGGGTCCATATGTAAAGC
This sequence comes from Liriodendron chinense, assembly GCA_003013855.2. Classification (NCBI taxonomy): domain Eukaryota; kingdom Viridiplantae; phylum Streptophyta; class Magnoliopsida; order Magnoliales; family Magnoliaceae; genus Liriodendron; species Liriodendron chinense. The sequence goes on along the minus strand of ML058538.1, from coordinate 135,884 downwards.
ACACTTGTTACCTACCTGGTGAGTGGACTTGTCAGATTTTCTTTTATTTTTTGGGGGGCCATGTCATCTACACAGTGACTTCCACCTGATGCATGCCTCTGATGTCCACAAACATTTCAGCTGGCACATGAAGCCGCACATGGAGATCTGTTTGGGCTTAGAAAACTCTAACAAAGGATGCCAACAAATGAAAAGGGGTAGTGTCTTTTTGTTCCTTTTACAGACAAACAAAAAGTAAAGCTACAGAAATGTTAAAACTTACCTCATACTGGCATGATGTTGTCAGGATGTTAGATATTGATACAGCACAGTATTTATAAATTGGAGCAGCGGGATTCAAGGTTTTTTTACTTGCCTAAAAGGACAAAATAGCAATATGCAGTGTAAGAAGCTAACTTTAACCAATTCCAAAAGTATTTAATATATAGATAAGCTAGTTTACCAGTAAAGCGACCGCAGAAACAGCAGATGTCGCAATGCGGTTGCAGAAAACAAGAAACAACGAATATCTAAAAAATTCTTTGTTTTGCCCGTATGGAATTCTCATGATCTTTTCCTGGAAGAAATAAACATTTCAGTGAGCATGTTCACTCTTGACAAATAACATTTTGTGTTGAAGCTTTTGCAGTTAAAAAACTGAGGACCAGCTGAACTGTTTTTAGCAACTAGTACACCTCCATAACCATTGTTTGGAGTATCCCCAGTATTATCCGTATCTTCAGCTCGGCGATAACGATTACACTAGTAGCAATAGCGATAATACTGGTAGTATCGGAAATTCCAGGTATTGGGGATACATTGCTGAGTATCACCGATGTATCAATATCACAAATATTTTCGACTGTATAAATTCCAGGCATCGCTTGTATCGCCAATGTATTTGCCGATATTTATGACTGTGTAAGTTCCAGGTGTGCTTGTATTGCCAGTGTATCGCCAATATTTCAATAATATCGCCAATGTATCGATAACGACAAAAATCTGTTTATTAAAAAAAAATCCGTTTCAAATTTTTTTATGGGCACATGGTTGTATGCTGAAATGCATGTTTGCATGTGTGTATACGTACGCATGCATGGATAGATGGATGTGTGTGTGTGCGCGCGCATGCATGCATGCATGGATAGATGGATGTGTGTGTGCGAGCGCGCATGCATGCACGATGGGTGGATGGATCCGCCATTTTCCCCATGTTTCCTTGAGTTACGATGTACGCTTTTAGGCCCCATTCAAGGGAAACTTATTATTTGATTTCTAAATATGCAAATACGCATCTTTTTCGCAATTATTTTATTATTAATATGCAAATATGTGTATGTTAGCATCTCCTGAGCTATCATTGAAAAATTCCACCATTTTCCCCATGTTTCTCTAATGTTTTCCTGAGTAGTTGTTAGATGCTTTTAGATCCCCATTAAAGAGAAACTTATTATGCATGCCTTTTTTTCAATTATTTGATTCTTATACATGCAAATGTGTATTTTACATCTCATGAAGTTTCATTAAGAAATTCCACCATTTCCTCATATTTCTCCAATGTTTCCCTTAGTCGGTGATACATTTCTACGTATCATCAATAATATTGTCGATATCGATACATGTTTCCATATCCCCAATAAGCAATACATGCAATGATATCGATGATATTAACATTGCACGTAACATTATAGATAGGATTATAAAAATCACATTTTAACCACAAAAGAGAGACTAACCTGGTCTTGAAGAATAATTTTGATTTTTTTTCCTTTCTATAAACATCTTTATTCAAGCTAAAAGCAAAGATCATCAAGGCGAGGGAGAGTTTACATCATATAAATGGAGGTCCTAGACTAGGTAAAAATGTTCAACAAGTAAGCAATAACATGTTCAAAGGATGAAAGGTAGCTGAAATGAGAATGTTGAGATGGATAAGTGGCAAGATGAGGAAGGATAGAATTAGAAATGGATGCATTCAAGGGAACTTAAGAGTGGCACCAATAGATAATAACAGAAAGTAGACTTTAGATGGTTTGGTCATGTGCAATGAAAACCAAGAACCACACCAGTTAGGAGTGAGTTGGTACAAGTTTAAGGCTCTAAAAGGGCAAGGGGAAGAAGGCCCAAAAGGATGTGGCTCTTCCCTTGTTTTGAATACGGTCCTGAGAGGCTGACTAAAGACACCACCTCTAGGCCAGCAACAGTAGATGCACATTCACAAGTGTCATAGTTTCCACGATCACCTTCATAGCTCCCCTCTGGAGATAGTAAGAAAAGACTTGATGACCCATGGTTTAACTGAATGTATGGCCCTTGATAGAGTGGAATGGCGGAATAGGATTCATGTAGTCAACCCCAATTAACTGGGATAAGCTGACACAGGACGACTAACTACTTACTCTAAAAGCTCAAACTGATAGAGCGTGGCAAATCAATCCCTTTATCTCATAGCCCAGGCTCCTATTTCACACAAGCCAAACCCTTGGCCGAACCCTCCTTCGTGGGCCCCACTTCACATAGGTTCGAATCACGCTAGCCACCCACCTCACACAGGTGGGGCCCGCATCGAACAAGCCACCCGCTTCACACGGGTCGCCCACCCCGTGTGCCCCCGCTTCCCACAAGCTACCCTACTAGAGCCTGGTATGAAAATGCCTCTGCATTAATCACCCTCGATGAGGAGTCTCGAACACGGGACCTCCTGCTTTGATACCACTTTTGATGCGGGACAACTAAGCACTTGCTCTAAAAGCTTGAACTAATAGAGCGTGGTGAATCAATCCCTTTATCTCACAACCCAAGCTCCTACTTCACACAGGCCAGGCCCTCGGCCGAACCCTCCTTCGTGGGCCCCACTTCACATGAGTTCGCATCACATTAGCCACCTGCCTCAACACGGGTGGGGCCCGCTTCACGTGGGTCAACCACCCCGAGTGTGCCCCTACATTGTAAGGCTTAGATGATGATGATGATGAAATAATTGGAACGTGAATAAAAGTAACTACTATATAAATGGCTAAATCTTAGATCTCTTTAAGAATGTTTGGTAGCTCCAAGGCCTAATTTTTCTTTGAAGCCCAAGGGATGTTACAAAATAAGTCTCGTTCAATGATTAATTCTCTTTCTAGTGAAGATTCACAAATCCTCAAAACTTCTAAAACCACCCTCGCCTTAATTTCGTTCAGATATTTTTTTTCCAAAAAGGCTAGAGAACATCTTTCTAGATTCTTCACTTAAAATCAAGAACAAAGCCAACAATTACGATCGACACCATATTCCCAATTGAGCTTCCATCAAATTCATGTCAACTGGGATGTTCTACAAAGGCCATAGGAGGGAGGCTTAGGTGTGGGGAGGAGGGAGAAAAATTGGGTGCTACTTGGAAAATGGTGGTGGAGATATGGGGAAGAGAAGGATACCTTGCTGAGGGAGGTTATTTTCATAAATATGGGACCTCAGGAGGAAGGGACTAGTTCCTTGGCTCCCTAATTGGTACATAGGTTCAAACGTGTGGAAGGATATTAGTCACATTTACAGAAGATCCAATCATAATGAATGGAACATATCTAACAGAGTGTGAAACATTATTTATGACCACATCCAGTTTGTGGTTGGCAGTGGCAATAAGGTCTACTTCTGGAAGAATGCATGGCTAGATGAGACTCATTTGGCTAGCTCATTCCCCTCTTTGTGCTCCTTAGCAGCTACCCCCGAAGAAAAGGTTAATGAATGTTACGAGACCTTCGGGCATTTTATAGTGTGGAATATGTGCCTCCGGAAGAATCCTCATAATGATGAAGCGAAGGGTTTTTGCTTTGCTTGTGGGTAAGCTCCAAGAGATGAGGATCGACCCTTTGGAGAAGGACAAAGATTTGGAGATAGCCAACCGGTGGGGGCTTCTCGTCTAAATCCCTCCTCTAAGGTGTGTGCTTACTCCAAGGGTGTTCAAGCATTTGCATGGACAGCCACAGCAAACAAGAACCTTAGGGTTGATAATCTTAACAAGAAAAATATGAAGATTCCAAACATGTGCATCATATGCGTAGAGAGGAAGAAGAATATGTGGACTGTTTGTTTTTGCATTATGGTACGGCTAGGGCTGTCTAGGACCCTTTCTTACTCTTCCAGGTCAGGTTCGCTGGGTGCTCAATAGATCAATTTCTGAGGTGATTGTTGGTTGGAAAGATGGGCTGCTCTCACTGAGAGGCAGATTAATTTGGAATTTATTTATGCTTGCCATCTTGCGAGCTTATGGAAAGAGCGAAGCGATCGAATTTTTGAAGGAAAATCTGTCCATATTGCCTCCCTGAAGAGCTCAATTGCCTCTTTGGTTGGAAAGATGGGCTGCTCTCACTGAGAGGCAGATTAATTTGGAATTTATTTATGCTTGCCATCTTGCGAGCTTATGGAAAGAGCGAAGCGATCGAATTTTTGAAGGAAAATCTGTCCATATTGCCTCCCTGAAGAGCTCAATTGCCTCTTTGGATATCGAATGGGCTATCCTTTGTCCAGTGTTTTATGGGATATCCATGGCAGAGCTTCATCGTGATTGGGGAATGTCGTTTTTGGGTTATTGGGCTCTTTTTATTCAGCTATCTGTTTGGGATTCCCAGGGCAATGCAGGCTTGTTTTGTTTTGCTTAGGCCGATGATGAGTGCCAATAGCCCTTTTTCTATCAGTCTCTTTGTATTTGCCTTTTTTTCAGGTTATATTTTCACCTTCTCAAAAGTTTACTTTCAATGTTTCTTTCCACTTGACTAAGGAAGAACACAAAGGCCGAGCCAACACATTGGTAAACATTTACTTTCAGTGTTATTCTCATTGGTACATTGGCATTAGCTCGGCTTCCTAAGAAAATAAACCTGGGAGCAATCTGGTATTCACTGGTTTCGCTTTGAGAAAAAGAAATGATCAGGAACTGCCCCACTACTTGCACGTTTTGTCTTGCCAATGGTTGCATGTTAGGAGATCCTAGCTGTGCAAAAGATATTCCCCATCCTGAAAAGTACCTACCATTGAAACCAGGATGACCCATGAATCAGGCAGGCCAAATCTGGATGCTAGGTCAGATCTTCAGATGTTTATTAATATTGTTGGTATGGGCCACCTAGCATATGGAATGGCCCTATTTTCACTCCCGATAATCCTCATGATGAGAAAGGAAAAAACCTATTTAATAGATCGGACACTCAACACTTGCAACATGTTGGTTTCAAAAGTGTGCAGTACATAAGCTTGTGGCAGTAGGGCAGTACCTTATCATTTCTCTCAGAAAAAAAAATAAAAATGAAGAGGAATTGTATGTACATTGGCACGATTCTTCACGCAATATGCAGAGGCTTTCGATTCTCACAAATGGGGCTCTTAGTCCAAAACTACAAACCATTGGGATGTTGTGTGCACTGCAGATGGACACACAATATGACATGGGACTGAATGTTGTGTCCCACCTCATCTATACACACATGATATGATGCAGGACTTAGCAATTCCGCAAAGAGAAATGATCAGATGCCATTTTGATCAGGACACCGTGCAATACTTCATCCACAGTGGAATGCAACGTACCAATGGACAGGATTACCCGATTATTGGTCCCCAACTTGTCACAATTGAAACCCGTGTATACTATGAAAATTTCCATCCCATGTCATATATTTGTACCTATTAAACATGCAATCGGGTACACCTCTCTCTTATGCATACAATCAATGACATGTGACAATGAGAGACGATTGCCCCTGAGAGGCAATTAGTACAAATCCACAAAGCTTTACTCACTGAGGTTCCGTCTCATGCTTCTTCCTCTACAACTAACTTTCAATTTCACAAAATATCTTGAAAAGATAGAACTTTCCTTATTACTACATGCCCAACTAATGGGTGTTATTTTATGACTAAGTGATACCTTTCCAGATCTAAAAACTTTTATCATTTCTTTCTCACAACACTTGCACAGAATAACAAACAGAAGAATTCTCTAAATAAGCACCCCTTATCACCAAACAGCCTAGTGACCAATTTTCAAACTATTCTTGGATTTTCTATGTAAAACCCAAGTCAACCTAAATAGCTTTGAATAAGATCCACACAAATCCTTCACCATCTCACAATAGATAAAGAGATGACTGTTTTTTCCTCATTTTCTTTAATCTCTTAAAAAAATTAATAAAAAATTTCTCTCCTTTTTTTTTCTTTTTTTTTTTCTTTGCATTTAATGTATCTACTAGCCAATTAGAGTTCTCTTAGTCAAACAGTGGCAAGTAATAACTTTTTCTGCCAACACCATCCAACAAAAAAATTCAACTCTTAATGGGAGCCAAGTAATAACTTTTTTCTGCCACCACCATGCAACAAAAAAATTCAACTCCCAGTGGGAGCATTGCACCCCATACTTACGCAATAGGAGAAACAGATCAGCCTAAGGGCCTGTTTGGATTTCTGGAAACAGCCGTAAAGGTAGTAAAGGCATAGCTTCCAAAGGAAATCTTTTGATTGGATACGCAACATCTCACTAATATTTCATTCCTCAGGAATCACACCACAATGAAGGCCTATGTCCACCCCTTTCTGCCTGAATTCGGCTGCGGGGATGGACGGCATGGATGTGAGGTATATACATCAAGGAGGGCCCTAAAGTTAGGGATCTACCCACATGGGTGGATCCATGATCCACCAAAGCCATGCCCGGTTTGTCCCGCCCTAAATACCATTGATACGGGAAGTTGGGATTACGTATCCAATCACCCGATTTACTATTGTAATTGGAATTTGTTTCAACTAAGCTACAACTACTTGAAATGAATTGTATTATGATCCTTTTGTAGAAATCCGGTGGAATACCTTGAAAGATATAATTATTATAGAAATACCAACCATTACAGGGGATTCCATGAATCCAAACAAGCCCTAAAGGAAAATAGAATCTAAAAAATAAAACAAAATAAAATACAAGGATTTTGTTACTATCACAAACCCTTACTCTCCTTAGCCTACCAAAAGCCCCTATAGACCACCAATTAATTGCCACTTCTTTTAAAGCCATTGAAAACCAAATTTCAAACCCCTTTTCTCACTCTTACAAAAGATTCCCAACAACCACTCCATAAACAATCCCAACTGAGGTTCAGATGCATGTTAGATGCTGCTTCTTCTCCACTCATGCATCATCACAAAAACCGATCCTATACCCCATCCCGACTTGAGACCTGATCCCTGGCTGGAATTCCTCAAAGACTTTACCAACAAATGCCCACAATGATTTTTCCCAAATAGAATTAGCTTGATCACCTAATCTTTAAAGCCACTTCCCAAGAAGAGCTTGATCACATAAGCTTGATCAACCAGTCTAATTTCGTGTGAAATATCATGAATTGTTGTAACCAAGCGTAACTTTAATTAAAATCTAGAAGTAGCATGTAGCTTACGCTACACATTATGTAGCTTACGCCTCATGCTACAAAGTGGTGGATGCTATGCTACACGCTATGAGCTATTTAAAACACTGATCAATACATATCATCTGTACGGGGCTGGTGGTTTGGAATAACAAAATTGAAACACTTGTATCGTAATGCAGACATAGTACCCACAACCCACATGTATTGGTCTGTATACGATACATACCTCCCAAGATGATTTTAATGGAATTCAACACAACGCCAAAGTCGAAAGTCATGAAGATAATGTTAGTGCACTTTTCTGTGGCATACTAGTGCACCTTGTTTGTCAATTACTTAGGTCAGTGGGTCTAGTGTCGGTTGAGCTTAATGAAGACGAAGAACGAAGACTCAAGACGGACCGACTGCATCAAGGAAGAAGAAACAGGTAAAAGTGATGCCTTGGTGTGCCTTGCCTTGACCAAAACCTAACCCATAACCTCTTAGATGACTTGCACCAACTAGGTATACCTTTAGTCATCATCATTAGTCTTAGAATTCCATGAAAAACATGATAAATTAGACTAATTAAAGAGGTGGAAGCTGCTGCAATAAAAAAGGCTCAAACAGCAGTTTCCGATAGGTGTTCCGATAGGACTCCGATCAATCGGACACTGGCTCCGATAGGACTCCGATCAATCGGACAAAAGCTCCGATCAATCGGACAGAAGCTCCGATCAATCGGAAATTTTTCCAGCAACCTTGAAAATCCACTGGACATATTTCCGATCAATCGGACAGTCTTCCGATCCATCGGAAGGGGTCCGTCCGATCAATCGGACAGTGTTCCGATCAATCGGAATATCTTCCAGAGACTTCACTGGATAGATTTCCGATCAATCGGACTTGTCTCCGATCAATCGGACAGGTCTCCGATCAATCGGACATTTTTCCGATCAATCGGAGATGCACGAATCTGCCCGTTTTTTGACCGTTGGAAGAAAATCTATTTAAAAGGGGGATTCGTTTTTTGAGCCAAGAGAGGGAATTTTGAGGAGATAGAAGCCACCATTGCTAGAGATCATTAGAGGCTCTATCCCAAACCTATAGCAAGCCATTCTCCTTGTGTTTTCATCACAAGCTTGGGCCATTCAATGGCATCTTGAGAATAGGACTTGTTCCCTCTTGATTCCTAGGGTTTAGACACCTTGATGATAGTTAAATCCTTTGTCTAAACACTACCTAGGAGTCCATTTAGGTGCATTCCTCTAGGAAACCCATTTCCTACCATTTGTAGAGGTTTCACCATTCCCTAGCACCTTGGGCATCTCCAATGGAGCATCACATGCAAGGTAGCTGATCTTGGAGCTGAAGCCTTGGCAAAGCAACGGCGTCAAAGATCGGGGGAGCACAAGGGGAGCTGATTCAAGCACGGGAGAGCGAGAAGAAGCAACCCGAAGCGGCGCTGAAAAAGGGGCTCAATCCGACAAGTAGGTTGTCTTGCTAAGAGTCCATCCACTCAATTCCCTGTGGGAGTTGAGTGTAGAGTTTGTTTGACAAACTCGCCCCGGGGTCGTCAGTCGATCCTTGGCCTATTAGTTGGGCCTAAAATCTAGGGACGTCAGCCGTTCCTTGGCACGTTAGTCGGGCCTAAAACAAAGTCTCCAAGGGGGAGCCACCAACACGGGTGCAAACGTGTAGGTTGGGAGGAACCTGTAAACTCCCCGGTTGGGTGGATCCGAGTTAAAACACCTTGGTTGGGAGGAACCAGATTTAAACTCCCCAGTGAATGCCGGTGTGCTCAAAGGGGTTGAGTACTTGAACCGGGAGTGGAGTAGACAAGTAGTCGAACCACTATACATCCTTGTGTTTGTGATTGATCTTGAGCACATTTCTCTTTAATGCATTGAGTTTAATTTGTTAATTATGAATGCTTAGTTAGGAATGTATGCTAGGCACTTGATAGGCACATCCACACTCACAAGATGTACTTTCACTCCTCATGTTGACTTGAGCATTTCTTGATCCATCCTCTCTAGTCCACATGAGTTGATTAGACTAGGTTGTTAATTGCTTTATCTTTTGCTAGTCTTTTAATTGGACCCACTTAAGCTTGGAAGCCAAAGTGTTAATCGCTTACATATTTTAATTTGCTGATTTGTTAAAGTAGGCGAAAAGATTTTTTTTTAAAAAGGTCCTATTCACCCCCCTCCTATAGGTTCAGCCATAATTCTAGTTGCTCCTCAAGCTTCCGCACGCGTATGCGTAGGGTGTCGTGTTAGGCTACCCGACGCAATTTCAATTGGTATCAGAGCGGGTTGCTCTTCAAGGACGTAACCGTCTAGAGTAAGATCCGATACCGGAGCACTAGCATCATGTCTAACAAAAAAGGAGAATCTAAGTTGCCTCATGTTGAACTATAAGTAAAATGATTAGTTGAGGTCAACAATAACTAGGGTAGGAACTATTGTCATATCCCCTACCGTACATTGCTCTCCAACTTGGAATGAACCTAAGGGAGAAAATCTAGGATAGATGAATTCCCTCCCAACAAGCATGTTGGGTCCTATTTATCATACCCAAGGGGGTTGTGATCTAGGTTAGGTGACCTTAGGAGACCATATTGTGCTTATATAGGAAAATCTGAGGATTTCAGCCTCATTTCTGTGTGTATGGGCAAATCAGAGGATTCAAGCCTCATTAGCCCAATTTTTGGTAATTTAGCCTTGCTTTTAATTAATATATTTGCTTGCTAGATTATTACCATGCTTAGATTAGCTAATCATCTTGAGTTTTATGCTTCATTGTATGCTAATCTTTGCTTAGTATTGGTCTTGATATACCAATAGGGGAGGTTGGTTGATTGGGCTATAAGCCCTTGAGCTTTAATGCTTAGTGTATATCATAGATGACCAATTTAGCATGATTAACTATGCTTAGATAGTTACATTTTCTTGTTAATCATGTTCTTTAGCATGCTCCATGATTTTATGTTCATGCACCCTATACTCTCTCTAGTTAGCATGTGCTTATAGTTATAACTGCGACATATTATCTTCTCTTACCTTAATCTTAATTGATATATCATTAAGGGGGAGAGAATAGTTTGTCAATTGCTAACAAAAAGGGGGAGAAAGATCAAGTCCCACCAAAACTAGTTTGCTATGTTTTGTGATGCAGGGATTGACAGGTTATGGGGGAGCAATCTGAAGAGGAGTAGCTTAGTTTAGGCATGTCAAGAGTCCTGTATTTTATTTCATATCAATGTAATCTCTTGTACATGTATTTGTTTTGGTAGGTTAGGTTTTTGTAAGTAATTGACAAAGGGGGAGATTGTTAGTGCACTTTTCTGTGGCATACTAGTGCACCTTGTTTGTCAATTACTTAGGTCAGTGGGTCTAGTGTCGGTTGAGCTTAATGAAGACGAAGAACGAAGACTCAAGACGGACCGACTGCATCAAGGAAGAAGAAACAGGTAAAAGTGATGCCTTGGTGTGCCTTGCCTTGACCAAAACCTAACCCATAACCTCTTAGATGACTTGCACCAACTAGGTATACCTTTAGTCATCATCATTAGTCTTAGAATTCCATGAAAAACATGATAAATTAGACTAATTAAAGAGGTGGAAGCTGCTGCAATAAAAAAGGCTCAAACAGCAGTTTCCGATAGGTGTTCCGATAGGACTCCGATCAATCGGACACTGGCTCCGATAGGACTCCGATCAATCGGACAGAAGCTCCGATCAATCGGACAGAAGCTCCGATCAATCGGAAATTTTTCCAGCAACCTTGAAAATCCACTGGACATATTTCCGATCAATCGGACAGTCTTCCGATCCATCGGAAGGGGTCCGTCCGATCAATCGGACAGTGTTCCGATCAATCGGAATATCTTCCAGAGACTTCACTGGATAGATTTCCGATCAATCGGACTTGTCTCCGATCAATCGGACAGGTCTCCGATCAATCGGACATTTTTCCGATCAATCGGAGATGCACGAATCTGCCCGTTTTTTGACCGTTGGAAGAAAATCTATTTAAAAGGGGGATTCGTTTTTTGAGCCAAGAGAGGGAATTTTGAGGAGATAGAAGCCACCATTGCTAGAGATCATTAGAGGCTCTATCCCAAACCTATAGCAAGCCATTCTCCTTGTGTTTTCATCACAAGCTTGGGCCATTCAATGGCATCTTGAGAATAGGACTTGTTCCCTCTTGATTCCTAGGGTTTAGACACCTTGATGATAGTTAAATCCTTTGTCTAAACACTACCTAGGAGTCCATTTAGGTGCATTCCTCTAGGAAACCCATTTCCTACCATTTGTAGAGGTTTCACCATTCCCTAGCACCTTGGGCATCTCCAATGGAGCATCACATGCAAGGTAGCTGATCTTGGAGCTGAAGCCTTGGCAAAGCAACGGCGTCAAAGATCGGGGGAGCACAAGGGGAGCTGATTCAAGCACGGGAGAGCGAGAAGAAGCAACCCGAAGCGGCGCTGAAAAAGGGGCTCAATCCGACAAGTAGGTTGTCTTGCTAAGAGTCCATCCACTCAATTCCCTGTGGGAGTTGAGTGTAGAGTTTGTTTGACAAACTCGCCCCGGGGTCGTCAGTCGATCCTTGGCCTATTAGTTGGGCCTAAAATCTAGGGACGTCAGCCGTTCCTTGGCACGTTAGTCGGGCCTAAAACAAAGTCTCCAAGGGGGAGCCACCAACACGGGTGCAAACGTGTAGGTTGGGAGGAACCTGTAAACTCCCCGGTTGGGTGGATCCGAGTTAAAACACCTTGGTTGGGAGGAACCAGATTTAAACTCCCCAATGAATGCCGGTGTGCTCAAAGGGGTTGAGTACTTGAACCGGGAGTGGAGTAGACAAGTAGTCGAACCACTATACATCCTTGTGTTTGTGATTGATCTTGAGCACATTTCTCTTTAATGCATTGAGTTTAATTTGTTAATTATGAATGCTTAGTTAGGAATGTATGCTAGGCACTTGATAGGCACATCCACACTCACAAGATGTACTTTCACTCCTCATGTTGACTTGAGCATTTCTTGATCCATCCTCTCTAGTCCACATGAGTTGATTAGACTAGGTTGTTAATTGCTTTATCTTTTGCTAGTCTTTTAATTGGACCCACTTAGGCTTGGAAGCCAAAGTGTTAATCGCTTACATATTTTAATTTGCTGATTTGTTAAAGTAGGCGAAAAGATTTTTTTTTAAAAAGGTCCTATTACCCCCCTCAATAGGTTCACGCCTAATTCTAGTTGCTCATCAAGCTTCCGCACGCGTATGCGTAGGGTGTCGTGTTAGGCTACCCGACGCAATTTCAGATAATCCATATTAGTAATGTGTGGCATGCCTTAGGCTTATTGGCAAGGTAATCAAAATCGGTTATGTAATGGTAATGGCCGTAACCGTTACGTGTTATGGGGCCAAAACGGCTATAACGGCCATTACAAAAAAAAAAATCGTAATGGCCTTGTAAGTTGTAATAGTCCCATAACAGACTGTAACGGTCCCGTAATGACCTTATAACAGCCTAGAAATATTTTTCTTCAAATAAAAAAGGCATGTAACAGCCGTTGCGACCCGTATCATAATGGCAACAACAATGACCATTACAACCACCGTTACCATTATGAAACACCTTGTTTATTGACCATTGTAACAAATATCACCGAGATTTTAAAACCACATGATATTATTGCAGAATGTTGGTTAAAAAATGTTGGGGATAATCATCATCATAAGCCTTGATAACTAATTGGGATCAACTACATGAATCCCGTTCCACGATTCCACTATCAATAGCCATAACTTCAATTAGACCATTAGTCATTAAGTCTTTTCTTACTACCTCCACTAACGTCCTTTTGGGCCTTGCCCTTTACCCTTTTAGAGCCTTCAACTTGTACCAACTCACTCCTAACCAAGGCAATTCTTGGTCTCCATTGCACATAACCAAACCATCTAAGTCTATTTTCCCTCATCTTATTACCAATTAGTGATACTCCTAAGTACTCTCAAATGCATTCATTTCTAATTCTATCCTTTCTTGTCTTGCCACTCATCCATCTCAACATCCTCATTTTAGCTACAGTCATCCTATAAGGTATGGCTAGTCTTATAGTGATCCTATAAATTTTTCCTTACATTTTGAGTGGTACAACGACAATCACATAAAACTCTAGCGGCACATCTCTATTTTTTTCCGCACAGCTTGAATTTTGTGGACAACATCCTTCTCAATCTCTCCACTCTCATGAATTACCGACCCAAGATATCAAAGTGGTCATTTTGGAAACTTCCAGTCACCAATCGTAACTAATTCCTCATTTCCACTCATATTTTTACTAAAATTGCACTCCATATGCTCTATTTTAGTTCAACTAATTTTATATCCTTCATGTTTTAAAGCACCCTTCCAAAAAAACTAGCATAAGTTTGATGTTGTCTACCAACTAGACGTACCCTTCCTCCTTTAACCGGGCTTGGAACCGGCAATAAGAACAAAAACTCCCACAGATGCAATGTAATAGACTAATTACATTGGTTGATTACAATCAAGCGCTACCTAATAGTCTATTACACAAGACGATTCAATCAACGAGTTGATTACAATGAATGGATTAAACAATGATTACAATGAATGAGTTAAACAATGTAAGCGATAATATCGCAAGATTTTCAAAATCTCAGCAGTTTTTAGTTTTTCATGATTTAATGAAAAAAATACTACGAAATTAACACAAAATTATTTAGAAGTTAAAATAATTCTGTTTGTACTTTTATATTCAATTTTCATAAAATACTTCCTAATTTATAACGAATAATTTTAAGTATTTGATTTTTAGCACCATTCAAAGTGTCTGCAATATTATGATAATATCCTCAATATTATCTGTATCTCCAGCTTGACAATACTAATAACACTGGTAGCAACATCAATAACAACGGTAGGATAAAAAATTTCAAGTATTGGCAATGTATTGCTAAATATCGCCGATGTATCAACATCACCAATATTTTCAACTTTGTAAATTCCAGATGTCGCATGTATCACCAATGAATCAATATCAAGAATGTATTACCAATATTTTCGACCGTGTAAATTCCAGATGTCACTTTTATCGCCAATATATCGGTTATATTTTGATAATATCACAAATGTATTGATGTTGCCAAAATTTTATTCATTTAAAAAAATCCATTCCAATTTTTTTCTACGGGCGCATGATTGTATGATGAAATGCATGCTTGTATTTGTGTAGATGAATGCATGGGTGGATGGATGGATGGATGGATGGATGTGTATGTATATGTATATGTATGTATATTTGTATTTTTGTGTGTATGTGTATGCACACATGCATTGATGAATGGATGGATCATGCATGTGTGTTTGTATGTATGTATGTGCATGCACGGATGGATGGATCCACCATCTTCCACATGTTTCCCCAAGGTTTCCCAAAGTCAAGGATATATGCTTTTAGGTCCCATTAAAGGGGAACTTACTATTTGATCCCTAAATATGTAAACATGCATCTTTTTCGCTATAATTTGATTATTTATATGCAAATACTTGTATTTTAGAATCTCCTGAAATATCATTGAAAAATTCTACCATTTTCCCCATGTTTCTCTAATGTTTCCCTAAGTCAGTGTTACATGATTTTAGACCCCTATTAAAGAGAAACTTATTATGCATGCGTCTTTTTCACAATCATTTGATTCCTAAATATGCAAATACATGTATTTTAGCATCTACTGAAGTTTCATAGAGAAATTCCACCATTTCCTCGTGTTTCCCCAATGTCTCCCTCAGTCAACGATACATTTCCAGGTATCAGCAATAATATCAGCGATATCGATACATGTTTCCGTATCCCCAGCCAGCAATACATGTAATGATACCAATACTCTGAACTCTGATTTTCAGTGAGATTTTCCCAATAATATAGTGAGAAGAACATAATCATCGTCATGATCTAAGCCTCATCCCAATTAATTGGGATCGGTCACATGAATCCTATTCTGAAAATCTCCTCAGAAATTCCCAGGCTGAGAAATTGCCCAGAACAAGATTTGTCACTATGTTACTAGCCCCCTTTTCCTTTCTTCGGAATTTACATAAGCAGTGTTCAATAAATAAAAAAAAAAAAGTAATCCATCTCCATTCGATTCTTCTCCTAGACATTCTGTCTACTGATTTGTATGCACTCTAGATAATATCCGAAGGTTATCTTACTGCATCGGAATGTATCATGATAAATTTAAACAGCAATACGGTGCGTCTAAACAGTGACTTTAACGCTAGCAATGATCAGCAACATTTCAATAGAAAAAGAGTGGCACCAGTTTGAAAAATGGATTCACAGTTCAGAAAAGAAATGGAAAATGGATTTGAAAAAGAACGCGATCTCATGGAAATCAAGTCCAAGAAATACATCACATGAATGCAGAAACTGCGATATGGAGAATTGCGATGAAACGATCGTCACGAAATGAGATGATCTTGGAGAAGGCGAAATCTGAAAGGATAAAGATTTTCTTTGAAGGGATTTGCCTGCAAGACGCCGTAGATGACGAGGGTGATCATGATTCCGCCGACGGCGAAGATCCATTTCCACATGGGCTTCTTCTCGTTTATGGGTATTAGCGGTTCGGCCATGGTCCATCAAAACGGACAGTCCGAAGGTGAAAGAAGGGGCTGAAAGGGGAGTCTGCTGAATACGAAGAAAACGCCGAGAGCAGGTGGGGTTTTTAGGGCGCGAGATTTTGGGATCGGCGAGAGAGAGGGTGTTCTGAGCTTGGACGCCGTTGTGCGAAATTCGCGGGTACACGTGGGAATGGGAAGAGCGAGAAACGGAAAAAGAGTTTTAGCGCGGGTTTTCTGGAGAGAGAGAGAGAGAGAGAGAGAGAGAGAGGTGGGACCCGGATTGCTTCGACTCAGACCAGAAGCTACGTGGGCCACCGTGATGTTTGTGAGAAATCCACCCGTCCATCCGTTTTTACAGTTCATGTTGGGAAATAAGCCAAAAAATAAGGAAGATCCAAAATTAAAGTGGGCCTGACGGCCATTGAGGTTTTGGATCAGCCTAATATTTTAGAGAGAGAGAGAGAGAGCTGATGGCAAGGCTGCTTGCCTCTTCTGCCCCACCAAGTGATGATCCAGACCATTCACATAGAATTAATCACAGTAGATGGTTTGTGTGGAAAAAAATTATAACGATTCAATATATCTTCATCTCTAAAGAGTGATATAAATCAACGGTCCACAAAATGGGACTATGAAACGTAATAATGAAGGGTGGTGATCATTAATCAGCGGTGTGACGGCATGTATCATGGATGGTGGGGGCAGAACGGTGGAGCAGATTGGGCTGTGGGACCACTGAAATGTTGGTGTGCTATCCCCTCCGTCCATCAGTTTCTACAGCTCATTTTAGGCTATGATCAAAGGAAAAAAGGCAGATACAAAACTCAAGTGGGCCACAACACGAAGGATGGAATGATCCACCACTGAAACCTTCGTCTTGCCCACCTTCATTTTTATATTCCATCCAAACGGTTCACAAGGTGATTACTACCAGGATAGAATGGAAAACACAAATATCATCTTCATCCAAAACTTTTGTGGGCCGTAGAAAGTTTAAATGGACTAAGTTTAGTCCCCAATGTTTCTTTTGGTGTGCCACTTAAGTTTTGGATCCGCTTCATTTTTGTGTTCATATCCTCACATGAGCCAGCGAAACTAATGGACGGAGTAGATGTCACGTGGACATTGTGGTAGCCCCATAAAGCTATGGCTTTTTACAGGAAACTTGTGTACATTTTAGCCGGCCAGAGTCGGCCGTAGCTCCATCCGTCCGACGTCAGGATTCAACTCGCATCCGTTTTAGCCGTCCATGTTTTAACCTTAAAGAGTAGAGGTGGGCAACGGTCCTAGCTGGACAAAGTTAGCCCTAGTTTGGTTTGGCTTGTTCTTGTGCCACCCAATTTGTGGATCGGCTTAGTTTGGGCCTCGGGCTGACTCACGCGGCTCGAGTTTGGTTTGCTTCAAAAAAATCTGATTCGAGTTGGGATCGGTTTAGTTGAAAATTTTAACTGGGTTGGGCCGAGTTCGAACAGGTGACAACTCTTTTTTTTTGTTTGTTTGTTTGTTTAAATAGAAAAAAAATTTAGAAGTTAGAAAAAACATACTAAAGTATCTTACTACATGATGTTTAACATCCTTCAAAGGAGGAGTGCAACTTCAAAATAAACATGTAAAAGCCTTTTCCAAACAAGTACACAAGCATTATTTTACAAGTGTAAAAAAAGAGCATGCATACATATATATGTATCATTTATTATCCATGTCATCATTTATATGTATTATCCACATTGTCTATCCATTTTTACGTATCATTTTAGGACATAGGCCCAAAATGGAATCATATCCAAACCTCAAAGCGGATCACACCACAGGTAACAATGTACTTACAATCTACCAGCCGAATCAAACAGAGCTTCGAGCCGAGCCAAGTTGGTACTACCTTAGTATGAGCTTGGTTTGTTTTTTCAAACGAGCTTGACTCTCAAGCTTGGTTTGGTTTGAACTTCTATTCAAACCAATCCAAGCCGAGCTTTTTCAAACCAATCTGAGCTGAGCTTTTCGAGCTGGCTTGGTTGCCCAGCTCTATTACAGAGTAAGAAACGTGGATGCAGGCTGGCTGGTGACCAGAACTCCAGCAAGCTGATGTCAAAGCTCCGTGGGACCCACCATGATGTATTTGTTTTATTCACACAGATTGTTCATTTTTTCAGATCATTTTAAGGCATGAGACAAAAAATGAGGCAGATGCAAAACTCAATTGGACCACACCACGGGAAACAGTAAGGAGAATGATATCCACTGTTGAAACCTTCCTAGGGCCCACAGTAATGTTTATTTGTCATCCAACCTCTTTATGAGAGTACAAGGAAAGGGATGAATGGAAAACACAAATATCAGCTTGATCCAAAACTTCTGCAGCCTCCAAAAATGTTCCTACAGTAAATGTTCAATACCCGGTGTTTCCTGTGGTGTGATTCACTTAAACATTGGATCAGCCTATTTTTTGGATCATGACCTAAACTTACCTTATAAAATTTATGTACATTGTGGATAAAACACATACATCATGGTGGGACCCACAAAGCTTTGACATCAGCTTGCTGGCCGTCATTAGTGTCATCAGCCAACCCGCGTCAAAAAAAACGCCAGGTGTTGAAGTGGGAGTTACTGGATACTCTGGCAGCCCTTGATGTGCTTACAAGTTACATCCATAACTGTACACATGGCATAAAACCGTTTGGATCTTATTTGTTTGTTTGCATACGACCGTTTGGTGTTTTCATTTGTAACCGCGATGTGTAAGTTTTTTTCCATGTTGTTTGTCATTTTTTTTAAAATTATTTTAAGGTCCAAATAAGATATATCTAAAGCTTAAGTGGGACACACCGTAGTGTTTATTTGCCATCCAACCTATTCATAAGGTCACATGGCCCCAATAAGATTTTAAAGATGGCCCTTGGTCTACCAAAGCCTTGGATGTGAAGCATTTTTGGGGTGGAATTAGGTGGTATGTAATTGCATCTACATTATGTGAGCGCCATGCTGATATATGTGTTTTATCCACACAATCTATTTATATGTGCCCTTTACATATGACATTCAAGTTGTATATATGTATAGGTGAACAACATAAATTGTGAAAAGTGATCCGTTGATTATAATTCCATGATCCACTAAAGGCCGACTTCACTTAATACAATGAATCTCCCAAGGGATGGATTTGATCCCAAAGGTAGGATTTGAGTATGAAAATACCGTGGTATTTCATTGTGTAGTAATGGTGAAAATTCTATCTAATACATTTCTATGCCATTTTATCCTGCGGTCCAAACATATGGATTAAGATGATGTAGAAAAATTGATAATATCATCGAGAATGGTTCAAATTACACAATTACACGTAGAACAAATGATTCTGCCATTTCATAATAGCCTTTAAAGCAACCGTCGAAAACAGACGTAGTTGAAAGTGAAATGCGATGGTTAGGATTGTCTCATAGGTGTGATCATTTAACTGTGGAACATCCATGGTAGGGTCCACTAGACGTATATCCCAATGCACATATATATAAAATAGAGAGATTGTCCTACCGTATCCATCTGCTGTCTTTTCCTCGGTTATGTCGTTTCCACCGGCCACCCGTGGGACCCTTGTCATAATCCTAAACGAAGATGTTCCACGGTATAGTTATATTTTTTATTCCAGCGAGTGGGGCCCATAGATAATCTGGACTATTGTGGGTAAAGAGCCGACCTGAAAGAAACTTGATAGAACCGACCCGGGAAAGACGAGCCGACCCGTTTCAGGCTCCGGATACAAGTCGGGTCTTGTTAACCCGATAAAGGTTGGTCGGCTCAGTCCGATATGATAAAGATCGTCGTGAACGAGCTGAATTGCGAATCCGTGATCTTAGGCCCACGCCGAGATATCAGGAGGAAAGATCGACATTCCCAGCAAATAGGGATAAAGATCTTTGTTCGTTATGTGAAAATCCGAGGATCTTGAGAACCCAGCTGGCAGTCCGCTAATCACGACTCTCCAAAAGGAAAACGATTTTGAGACCTAAGTCTATAAATGGGTATGTTCTCTCCATTATCGAGGTATGAAAACTGATATTGATCTACACTGAAATATTCTATTATCAAAGATCACTGACTTAGGCATCGGAGGGTTACCGGCTGGGTTCCCAGCCACCCCCCTTTATCCTCTGTATTTTTCACAGGATCTGAAGAATCTTCCATCCTGATCGTTCCCTACAAGAAGTTCAACTCCATTCAACCGTCCAGATCATAAAATCTACATCCTCATCTGTTGACCATTTTTTGGTAACAATAGATTGGCGCCGTCTGTGGGATTTGAACGATTTAATAATGGTCAAAACGCGACAGTAGCTCCTGAGCTCTCTTTAGATATGCAGTCATTCTTCCTCCCTTTGCCTGATATTCCACAGTCACTTATCCGACAACAAGTTGCGAGTCGCTGTATACTCTTACCGATCGGATTCCTATTTCCGAGGCGAGGCGAAGACCGGTTAAGATGGCTTCATACTCCGCTTCATTATTTGAAGCTCGGAATATCGAAGTGCGTATTGAATTTTGATCCCGTCAGGTGAGGATAGAACGAGGCCGGCTCTACTGCCCTGTGAATTGGAAGATCCGTCGATGTGTAATAACCAGAAAGGTGTGATATGACTTACCTCCTGATCATGGACAGGTTCATGATCACACTCAGCCTCGCGGGGCTCGGTTAATTCGACAATGAAGTCGGCTACAGCTTGTCCCTTGATTGCAGTACGAGGTCGGTATTGTATGTCGAATTCGCCCAATTCGACGGCCCATTTGACGAGGTGACCTGAGGTTTGGGGATTCTGCAGTACCTGCCGTAATGGCTGATCGGTTAATACTGCTATCGGGTGCGCTTGGAAGTATGGCCTCAACTTCCGGGCCGAGGTTATTAAAGCCAGGGCGAGTTTCTCGATTTGAGGATATCGTGTTTCCGAGCCGATCAGGGCTTTGCTCGTATAATAAACGGGCCTTTGTGTTCCTTCGTCGTCTCGGACAAGAGCCGAGCTGACTGCTGCTCCTGAGACTGCTAGGTACAGAAGCAATTCTTCTTTATGCACCGGCTTGGACAACAGCGGTGGGGAGCCGAGGTAGGCTTTCAGCTCCGTAAAAGCTTGCTCGTATTCTGGAGTCCATGTCATTTCCTTACATTTCGCAGCTGTTTGAAGAAAGGAAGACACCGGTCAGTAGCCTTTGAAATGAACCTGTTGAGTGCTGCGATCCTTCCTGTGAGCCACTGAATTTCCTTAACTGTGCGAGGCGAGCTCATACTGAGGAGGGCCTAGATTTTTTCTGGATTGGCTTTAATTCCTCGCTGGTTTACCATGAAGCCAATGAATTTTCCCGAGCTCACTCCAAATGCGCATTTGTTAGGGTTGAGCTTCATACGATACTTCTTCAATATTCTGAACACAGTGCGTAAGTTGTTGACGTGATCTTCTGAGCGCTTGTTTTTGACGAGCATGTCGTCGACATATACTTCCATAGTTTTGCCTAGTTGATCCGCAAACATCTTGTTTACAAATCGTTGGTAGGTTGCCCCGGCATTCTTGAGCCCGAAGGGCATGACCTTGTAGCAGTAGAGGCCCCAGTCCGTGATGAACGCGGTCTTTTGCCGATCAGGAGCATACATCTGGATTTGATTATACCCAGAAAAGGCGTCCATAAAGCTGAGGAGTTCGTGCCCAACAGTTACGTCGACGAGCTGATCTATCCTTGGTAGTGGGAAGCTGTCCTTAGGGCAAGCTTTGTTCAGGTCGGTGTAATCCACACAGACCCTCCATTTCCCATTAGTCTTTTTTACGAGGACAACATTTGTCAACCAATCTGGATAACATATTTCTTGGACAAACCACGCCTTGCGCAGTTTCTGCACCTCTTCTTCGATTATCGCGTACCTTTTTGTATTGAAAGTACGCCTTTTTTGACGGACCGGTCTGATGGTCGGGTCGACATTGAGTCGGTGGACCATTACCTCCGGACAGATTCCGGGCATTTCTTCATAGGACCATGCAAAAACATCTATATGCTCCTTTAAAAAGTTTATCAAATTTTCTCGTACCTCTCCTGTCAAACGTGACCCGATCTGAATAACCCTAGTCGGATCGGCTTTCGACAAGGGAATATCGACCAACTCCTCGGCTGGTGATCCGCGCTCCTGCTCGTCTTCTCTCCGGTCCAAGGAGGACGCGTGAGAGACAGTTGATATTGCACCTTTATTTTTCCCTCGTAGAGAAAGTTCGTAGCAACGACGGGCTTCTTGCTGGTCTCTTCTGACTACGCCGACTCCTTCATCAGTTTCGAACTTCATTGTCAGGTAATAGATGGAAACGGCAGCTTTGAGAGCTAGCAAGATAGGGCGGCCGATGATGGCGTTGTAGGCAGAGGGGGTGTTTACAACGAGAAAATCGACCATAATCATTTTTTGACTAGGTTCTTCTCCAGCTGTGACTAGTAAGGTTATTTCTCCTTCCGGCATGACGCTATCCCCGATGAACCCAGTTAACTGTTGTCTTGACCGGCCTTAATCTGGAACGATCGATTTTCATTCTTTCGAAGGCCGAAGCGTATAGAATGTCGGACGAGCTTCCAATGTCGATCATCATCCGGTGGAGCCTTTTATTTGCTACCACCATTGAGACGACGAGGGAGTCGTCGTGTGGGTGCATGATTCCTCGAGCGTCTTCTTCGGTAAACGTTATCGCCCGGGATGTAACTTTCGCGACTTTTGAAGGTCGGCTGACGATGTTCACTGACAGCCCTGGTTCTGGTTGGGACATTCTTGCTTGTCGCACATAATTTTTGCGCGAATTTTCGGAATCTCCAGTGATCGGTCCACCGAAGATCATGTGAATCTCTTCCACAGGGTTGTTATTCAGTTCTTCATTCAAGTCGGCCGACCGATCTTCGTTTCTCCGACCGTCCTAGCGCCAAGCGATGTAGTCTTTCAGGAATCCCTGCTGGATGAGGGTCTCTATCTGTTGCTTTAAGTCGAAGCAATCCACGGTGTTGTGACCATGGTCTTTATGGTATAGACAGTACCTTGATTTCGACCTCCTATTGGGGTCGGTCTTTATTTTCGCTGGTCGTTCAAAGTTGTATTTGCCTTTCTCTGCTAAATACACTTGCTCGATGGTTTTGTTGAGCAGTGTATATTTTTCAAACCGTGGTGCTGGTGATTTCGTTCCTTGGGCAGGTCCGTTCCGAGCCGGTGACCTCCGCTCTGACTTCCGCTCCGACCTGTGTCTTTTCGAGCCGCTGCTATCCTGACGATCCTTATTCCTGGTCGTCGGTCGGTGAGCGTTAACCAGTTCCTCGGCGTTGATGTGCTTAGCCGCTCGATCTAAAAATTCGGCCACGGACTGAGGCGGTTCTTCCCCAACAGACCACAGGAATCTTCGGTCTCGTAACCCTCCAATCATAGTGTGTAACAACACATCTTGTGAGAGATTTTCAACTTGTACCGCTTCCGAATTGAAGCGCGCGAGGTAATCTTTTAGGGACTCTTCTTCTTTTTGCCTGATTGCTGCAAGGTGTGTCGAATGCTTCCTCGGATCGGTGCTTCCAATGAACTGAGTAGCGAAGGCCCTACTCAGTTGGGAGAACGAGCTGATTGTCTTTGGTTTCAAATTGCGAAACCAAGTCCACGCCGAGCTTGTCAAGGACAACGGAAAAGCCTTACACATAATGTGTCCGTTGGCCCCGAGGAGGTCCATGCGGACCTTGAAGTTTTCTAAGTGCTCTGCCGGATCTCCTATCCCTGAATATTGTTTCAGCTGAGGAACTTTAGACCCTTTGGGAAGGGGTTCCTCACGAATCTCGTCGGTGAACGGCGACTCAGATGAGTCAACCAGCGCGTCTACTGCGATTGGTGCTCGGGCTCGCTGTGCTCTCTGTATGTCGCCCATTTGCTCCCGAAGTTCTTTCAGCTCGGCCTCCAATGTGCTTAGGTTGTCATCCACCCGGTCGCTGGCTTCACGATCGGCCCGTTCATGCTCGAGACGAGCCGTCCTCCGTTCCTCGAGCCGATGTTGCAGATCGTTGGCAGGCAAGTCCATTGTTGGTCGAGACCTTGCCCCGGTTGACTTGCTAGCGGCCTCGCTTTCTTCGACCGGAATGGGCTGCTGAGAACGTTGTGATGGCCGAGTCTGGTGAGAGTGCTGGGATTGTTGAGGCCGAGGGTGAGTATGCTGAGGCCCTTTACGGTCTCTCTCATTTACGACTGTTGGATGGACCAGACCAGTTAGTAGAGCTTTAATCTCGTCCAGCCTCTGGTCCACGTAGCCGAATCGTTCATCAACGCCCCCCAACTTTTGGTTGACTCCTCCTACCTGCTCTTCGAGAAGAGACAACCTGATTCCCCGATTACGAGGTCTCTGTTGTTCCCTCTGCTGAGCATAACGAGGAGAATCCCCTCCGAGTTGTATGGCGGGGGTTTCAGGAAACGACCCTTCATTTTCTGAGATTTGATCGTCTGAAGGTCCGGCGATCGCGGGTGCTTTCCCTTTATACTTTCTCTTCCCAGCCATTGTGAAAGGGAGAGAAGATGTTGAGATCGTCTTAAACGATTGGGTGAGAACACGGACTTCCTAGTTAAAGGAAGAAGACGCTTCCCACAGACGGCGTCAATCTGTTGTTACCAAAAAATGGTCAACAGATGAGGATGTAGATTTTATGATCTGGACGGTTGGATGGAATTGAACTTTTTGTAGGGAACGATCAGGATGGAAGATTCTTCAGATCCTGCGAAAAATACAGAGGATAAAGGGGGGTGGCTGGGAACCCAGCCGGTAACCCTCCGATGCCTAAGTCAGTGATCTTTGATAATAGAATATTTCAGTGTAGATCAATATCAGTTTTCATACCTCGATAATGGAGAGAACATACCCATTTATAGACTTAGGTCGCAGATGCTCTTGCGAAGCAGATGCTCTTCGAAAATCCCTCTCTTCAACAGGGAGAGCTCGGGCTTTGTGGATCTGTCTCTCTTGAGCAACGGACAAAGCCACCCGAATGGTCGCCGACACTGTAGGAGGAACAAACACATACATTAAAAAAAAAGATGAAAAAAGTTCGGGAAAATTGGAAAAATCAGTTAGGTCGGAACTTCATCCGACCTGGTAGAGCAAAGTCGGCTCGGACTCGGAAGTTCAAGGGTTGAGGCTCGTCTGGCGCACACTCCCAACCGCCCGACGTGAAGAACCACTTCCTTTTCCAAGTTTTTGTGAAGAGGGTAAGCAGGTAATCATCGAGCTGCCCTGACCTGGCAACGACGAAAAATAATAGAGTCCTTGGCCGCCCAAAGACTTGAGAATATACATAGAGAAGAGTTCATTGAAGGTAAACTCCTTATTTCCTAACCTCTGCCATAGTATGTAGCATCCGATCATGCACCTCCATGCATTCGGTTGCAGTTGGCTCGGAGAGAGGCCTAAGACACTAAGGACTTCCCTCACGAAAGGGTGTAAGGGCAACCTCAGCCCGGACTCTAAATGCATTAAAGAGATGACTACCTCCCCGGCTTTAGGTCGGCTCGGTCTATCAGCTCAGTTAGGAACCCTAAACTCTATGTAATCTGGGAGTTCGTATATCTCCCTC
Organism: Liriodendron chinense; assembly: GCA_003013855.2. NCBI lineage: Eukaryota > Viridiplantae > Streptophyta > Magnoliopsida > Magnoliales > Magnoliaceae > Liriodendron > Liriodendron chinense. The sequence continues at coordinate 110,267 of ML058538.1, read as the reverse complement.
ACAGCATCTAGCTCATCCTGGGTAATCTGCGAAACCATGGAATCCAGTTCAAAGGGTTCTCTCTGGGCCGTGGCACTACCGACAGCTGACCCAGGAAGCTCAGACTCTCCCTCTCCAACGGCCTCATCCACCCTCACCCCAGAATCCGATTCACTGGAGTTTGCCCCCTCGTGGCAGAGGAGAGGTAAATCAGACTCACGGTCATCATACCTCACCTTGAGGATTGCCTCAGAGCACGAGGTTTTTGGCTCCGACATTTCCCAAATAAAAAAGAGAGAAAAGGAAATCCTTTGGAAAAAGAGAAAAATGAGCGTACTAGAATGCTGGCACGACCGCTTGGAGGAAGAAAGTTGGGGAGAATAAAGAAGAAAGGAGAACGGGAGCTTGGAGAAGTGGAGTAGTAGAGAAAACAAAGAGAGGTTTCCAAAATCAGGCTAAGTCCCGGATTATATACTCGGGAAAAGGTTTGGGCCCTACTCAGGTCCCACCGCATTCAATGCAACAGCGGCACGTGGCAAACCCCTACTCGGTAATTCGAAAAGCTGTGCCGTTCGGGACACGCGGCGACACCCCGTTCGATTAAATCATATCGACGCTATCACGCCGTACAGAAGAATGATGGCTCCTCGATATTTCCATTTAATGCCATTTTTCCGCCCATCGAAACGGCGGCGTTACGGATACTAAACGACAAAAAGCATTTAGGTCGGCATTTTCCTCTTACGTTTTACCCCCGAGCCGGACTGAATACGCTCGAGGGTAAAAGGAGGCCTCTGTTGTGGGTAAAGAGCCGACCTGAAAGAAACTTGATAGTACCGACCTGGGAAAGACGAGCCGACCCGTTTCAGGCTCCGGATACAAGTCGGGTCGTGTTAACCCGATAAAGGTTGGTCGGCTCAGTCCGATATGATAAAGATCGTCGTGAACGAGCTGAATTGCGAATCCGTGATCTTAGGCCCACGCCGAGATATCAGGAGGAAAGATCGACATTCCCAACAAATGGGGATAAAGATCTTTGTTCGTTATGGAAAAATCCGAGGATCTCGGGAACCCAGCTGGCAGTCCGCTAAAATCACGACTCTCCAAAAGGAAAACGATTTTGCGACCTAAGTCTATAAATGGGTATGTTCTCTCCATTATCGAGGTATGAAAACTGATATTGATCTACACTGAAATATTCTATTATCAAAGATTACTGACTTAGGCATCGGAGGGTTACCGGCTGGGTTGCCAGCCACCCCCCTTTATCCTCTGTATTTTTCGTAGGATCTGAAGAATCTTCCATCCTGATCGTTCCCTACAAGAAGTTCAACTCCATCCAACCGTCCAGATCATAAAATCTACATCCTCATCTATTGACCATTTTTTGGTAACAACATGGACCATTGGCCTCTTGGATTCCACTGAGATGGACCATCCCGTGAAAAAATCTCACAAATTGGAAGATCCTAACCATGAACGTTACAGCTCTTTTTTTTTTTTTTTTTCTTTTGCAGTTGTGGAATGTGGACCATTGTTTTATTTCTATTCTTAACCATTTATTTGCTAGCCACATGATGAGGAAGGTGTGGATTCTTCTATGAGGAGATTATTGGGATGCAGCCCATCCATGATGGGTGCCATAGACACGTGTTCTTGATTACCAGACCATGGGCCCCATCTGAAAGCTGGTCACATTCTGAAGCATCAGGGGAATGTGCCGGGTTTGGATCGGTTGGAGTGAGCCTGACCTGGCCCATTTTTAAACGGACCAAGAAACCAAATCCAAGCGTGTACGTTCACTCGCTTCAGTAGACCCAGAATTCAAAACTCGGGTCTAATGAATAATCCATGTTTTCTAGATCATCTAGGGCTAAAATGAGGCACTGCCAACCCTGCACTCACAGCAGAGAAATCCCACGTGCAGGAGTTCATCTCTACAAGCGTATCACCTAATCTGCCAATGCTGCACCCATGTGTGATATCCATGCCATTCATGAGGAGGACCAATTAATGTTCCCAAACAAATACATTTGATCGATCTACTGATCAGGTGGACCAGATTGGCTGTGGAATATAGAAACATTGTCATGTCTCACAGACCCTCAAAGGAAAAGGCTGGGCCGATGGAATTGAGTGTACATCAGATCATGATTGATGTTGCAATCCACTCAAGTTTTAGATTTGCCTTCTTTTTCAGCTAATTTCTTGACTATTTGGTACATAGGCTTAGGAGGGATTAAGTGGGATGGAATTGCAATTGGTTCCTTGCAAATTTCATAAGACATTTGGAGACACGGAAAAGAATGGGATTAAAGGGAACGGAATTAAAGGGAACGGAATTGCATTTTGTCCCATGTGGGATTTCTAGTGGATTTGAAATTCACCACATTTGTGGGCCCCATAATGACGCATGTGTTTTATCCATGCGGTCTATTCATATGCATCCTTTATACCTGACATTTGAGTTGTATACGCGTGCAAGTGACCGACATTAGTTATGAATCTGGTCCATTGATTACAAATCTATCATATGCTAAACAAGGTTTTGCTTAATGAGGTGTTTTTGCCTGAGGAAGAATCTGATCCCAAACATTGGGATTAGATGGTCAAAATACTATGGTATTTCCAAACATGCAATCATTGTGCAATAATAATGTTAATCTCATCTAATGCAATTCCATACCATTTAATCCCCACGAACCAAACAAGCCTTCAAAACCCCAAAAACTCGCCTCAACTAATGTCTAACTGGGTTGGGTCAACGTGAAGAATCAAAGTAAGTCTTTACATGACTCAACTTTATATTTTAATAATTAATTTTATAGTGGGGTAGAAAATTTTTAAACTTGTTCAGGAAATAAAATAAATAAAAAAATATAAAAAGAACATGACTACGCTTCTTTCTACATCGATGTTAGGTTCCATTTCTCAAAGGGAAGATACGGTCGATAGGGCTGTTAATTAAGTGGGCTTGGACTCAAGAAATGCAAAATTTTGAAAGGGGCAGCCAGATCGCCTCGTCTGAACAATTAAAAATTTGGGTTGAGGCCCAGCCGGCTGATAGCTCTAATGTTCAAATCCTTTTAGGGATAAACATCTTTTTAACGAAAACCACCAGCTGCTTGAGTGAGTTGGTTGAGTTGTGAAAGTTCTAATCCAACTCGACAATTCTTATTGAATTCCAACCAAGTTATCGTTGGGTCGATTTAACTCAATCAAGTTTGGAGTTGAGTCGCTGAGTTTTAAAACTCTGGTCCTAATGTGAGTAGGAGCAACATATGTATGCAATGAACATCACAAAGTCATCATAAATGGCCTCATAGAGCCTTTGTTGTACATGTATATGCCTCTAATATGGTGTCACCAGTGTGAGCACATGAAAAAAGGAGGAAAATGAAGGACATGTGGGGGTAAAAATGAACCTTAAACACTGGGGTAAAATTGACCGAATGCCTACTATATATATATATATATATATATATATATATATATATATATATATATATATATATAATCTGGCTTTATGCACGATCCTTTTAGTTTGCTGTTTGATTATTGTCGTTGTGTATATTGGTATCATAACCATGTTCATATAAGTTTTTTACTATTCTTTGAGTGGTTACTTACTCTTGAATTTCACCAAAAATAGCAAAAATTACGTCAATTTCTTGAATAGCAAAAAAACTACTCACCAAAATCATCATCAAAGTTGTGATGATTATGCTGGATGGTCAAAACAAACTTTGTGTTATACTCATCATCGAGCTAGAATACAAATTTGAGGTTGGAGATATCTATATCCACCAGGGTGGTTGCCTTCTGAAAAGAGCTACATTACGTTGCATTGTACATTTGGGCAAGCTTTGGATAAATGCTCTTTCTAGCCACATAGATAACACTTATCTAAAGTGGTGCTTCTGAATTTCTTTCTTAAGAAGAAATGCTACTTTTTTCCTTAAGAAGAAATGTATGCCCTAATTCTTATGTTTAAAATGTCTTGTCCAAGAGATCTTTAAAGCATGGTCCTATTAGTTTTGAATTCAGTTCCATATGTTATATATGCGTGTATGTGTGAGTCAGGCGTGCCAAAGCCAATTGTGCTCAACTTGAATCGAATGCTTTATGACCCTGTGTGCCAAAATAATCGATTATGACCAGATCTAAGAAGATCAACTTGACTACTTAGCCACCAATTGCATAAAATGGAGGTGATTTGGGAGGGAGAGGATTCGCTTCTGATGAGTTTTCTTTTTCCCCTTTAAAATAAGGGCTTGACTTTTGATTAAGCATACAATAACTTTAACATCATTCAACAATAAGAGAATATAATTAAAAAAATTTACTAGGTCATAGCCGACCAATTAAATAAAAGAGTTTTAACTATACTCGACTAACAAACGAAAATAGGGATAAAGGATAATAAACGACAATTTTTTCATTGCAAGAGTGTTGTTGGGAACGATTGTCTATTTGTGGCGAGAAGGTCATCAGGTCACGAGATTTGGATCGCCTGCTCAGCTGGCTTTGTAGCTAGATGGTCATTAAGAACGATAATTTGCTTGTCGCGAGTAAAACCTCATTCTGCGAGACACTTATAGTTCACGGTAAAGTGGACGTTGCTTGCTCAATTGGCTTCATAGTTGAATGGTGGTTAGGAATGATAATCCGTTCGTCATGAGCAAAACTTCATTATGCGAAACACGTATAGTTCGTGGGAGGGTGGATGTATGTTTATTCCTTGACTGGCTTCATGGCTAGACAATTGTTGTGGCAACTATTTGTTCATTACATAGGACTGGGTTTGTGGCAAGATGGTTGAGGGTGGGTGTATCTTCGACAGTCCGTTTGTCATATGGCAGAACTTTGTAGCTAGACAATCATTTAAAAAATAATTGTTTTTTTTACACTCCACATAGTTGAGCTTCGTGGGCAAGTCATTCATTGTTTAGATGATCAAACGTTCGACACTCAACAACAATACTTCGTAGCAAGAAAGTTGCTGTAGTAACAACCTGTTCATCGCTTCAAGTCTTTACTTTATAGTAAGACAGTTGAGTAAACAACTATATATGTCCTGACTCTGTGGGTAAGGTTGTTATAGAACGATCTGCTTGACCAGACTCCGTAGCGAGGCAACCATAGTTAAACAATAACTTGTTCATAACTTGATCGAACTCCATGGTGATAGTTGAGTGAGATCATTAGGCAAGTGGTAAAATAGTTCCACTGGCCATTCGTTTGAAACCTAAAGATCTTCCTAGGTCTGGTGATGTGGTCGCAGACATAGGGTGCCTACTATAGCCTATTTTAATCTAGTCAATTTGGGCTAGTTTTGTAACATCGTGCTGCCTTTGGCAGTGGATAAGAGTTATATTGAAAGATAATATTGATATGTGTCTATGATAAACGGAGGATAAGCAGTGTGGAGTTGAAAGTAATATTGTGTTTAAATAGGAGCAGTGTGGGCCTCGATCTCTTCATTTTCTGTTGAATTTATAGATGTGTAAGGTGGTTTGCTGGAAATGCATATTGGAATCGACCTCCAATATCTTCTCTTGATTGATTGGCGTGAATGATTACGCTTTTGATTCGAGATGAGTTTATAAGATTTTTTTTTTTTTTCAATTGGCTAATCATTTAGTAAGTGTAATTGATAATATTTTTAACTTAAAATAATCTTTCATGATTTGTAATAACCAGCTTGATTCCGAGCGTGTTTAACCAATCACACCGTGTCATGTGTCTCTATTGATCACTACCTTGACTAATCATTCGTTTTAGAGCTCTTTGCTTATGACTTCATGTATAAACAGTGGTCGTGACTTCTATTTCAAGTTATTATGGAGTGTATGACCTCTATTATATTGCTAGATGTCATAATACATTTTTTTTAAGGGACAACCACACGTGCCACCCCCACTTGGGAATTTATACCAAGACCTTAGTGTTGAAACGAAGTTATCTTCACTCAGGCTACCACTTGAGCTATGGATATGGGTGTCTTGCGTCTCACAACCTACTACTGATTGCATCGTCTATGAAGGTATTATCTTGATCTTTCTTATAGGTGCTGCCATGTGTCAGCTTACCAACTGCCAAATCTGGCACGGTCATATCAAGTATAAATAGGTCCATCTGCAATGATTAGAGTTGTACATGAGTTGAGTAAGCTTGAAAAATTCGCTCGACTAGGCTGAAAATGCTTGACTCGAATTGATTCGAAAGAGGTTTCAGATCGAGTCTCAGTCAGATTTCGCAACTTGAAAGAATTTCGAGTCAAGTATCGAGCAGGGCCTTGCTCGACTCGACTCGGAGTATAACTCGAAATTGATTCAGACTTAAGTGAGTATAAATACTTAAAAAAAAAACATAATTCATTCCCCCCCTTCTCTTTTACTGCCCAACCGAGCCCCCAAATTCCCAAATCCCTAACCCCCAAATCTCTTTCACTACCTTCCCCCTCTCATTTGGCTAGCGGCATCCGTCTATCAATCCTTGGTCTGCTCATCCGTTGAACTATTTCTGTTCTGCTCGTCCAGGTTAAGGTCAACATCTCTCTCTCTCTCTCTCTCTCTCTCTCTCTCTCTCTCTCACTGGTATCATCTCATCTGTCCATGGCAACCCAGTCGGACGTTGCCATGGTCGGATTAATTTTAAAATGTATTATATATATTTAATAATAATTATTATATATTATATATTATATTATATTTTTTATTTTAAAATAAATGTTAAAATGTGTGTGTGTGTGTGTGTATAAATTGTAGTGAATTAGTAATTTGAATAGATGATTATGATTATGATTATGTTTGTAGAAAATTAGTATTTCGAACTCAGCTCAACAAATCTAGCTTAATATCTCAAACTCAAACTCAACTCAAAAGACTTGAACTTAATTCAGTTCAAAAACTCGAAGTCAACTTGAAACAGACTGAGTAGAGCCATGCTCGACTCAGCTGAGTCGAGTCGAGTACGGAGCAGGGGTAGGGAGGTTCGAGTCGAGCACCGAGAAGGGTCATGCTTGACTAGTGTACAGTGCTACCAATGACAAATAACAACCCCATTATCTAAATTATTACCGAGTGCTGTAGAATTGCTAAATACAACATTGATAACCTTTAAAGCTGTAGCCTAAAGAAAGCAGGTCAAGAAGCTTTTACGTGCCCAAACCCACACACAAAAATGTCACGGGAAATCATTTATGAGGGCATTCACCCAGAGTCAACTGCATACGTATCTCCACCATCCAAAATTTGCGGATGGGAAGCTCCGGATGCATTTTGAATGGTATGCGAGATATGTGGCCCCACCGATGTTCGTGAAAAATTGCCTATCCACCAGTTTTGATAGAGGAGCCCAAAAATTAGGTAGACCCAAACCTTGGGTAGGCCACATCATAAGGAACAGTGGGAATAAAAACGCTGACTGATGAAAACTCTATGGGAGTATAAAAGCTAACATCATAGTTTTCCTCTCATCCCAGTGGGAATAAACTTATGAACGGTTAGGATGGCATATAAACATCATTGTGGAAGGTTTTAATGGTGGGAATTTCTATTTTCACTGTCATCTATCTTGTGGCCCACCTGAGTTTCGGAACTAATTAAATTTTTGGACACTTGGGCTACCGTTAGCTTGCAAAACTGATGGACAGGGTTGACTTCTCTCTGACTTCGAGGTGGCCCTACAGCTTCTGCCTGCAGCAACTTCTGTCGGAGGGACACGGTTTTGCTGGGACCCAACACCAGCCAGCTAGCTTTGTGGGTCCCATTATGATGTATGTGTTTATTCGCATTATCCATTCATTTTTCCAGCTCATTTTGGTCATGAACCCAAAAATGAAACAGATCCAAAGTCCAAATGGCCCACACCACATGCAGTGGGGATTTAACGCTCACAGTTGGAAACTTCTTGGGGGCCACTGAAGTTTAGGATTAAGCTGATGTTTGTGTTCCTGTGCAGCCTTATGAACAAGTTGGATGATAAATAAGCATCATTGTGGGCACTAGGAAGGTTTCAATGGTGGATGTCATTATCCTCACTGTTTTCTATAGTGTGGTCCACTTGAGCTTTGAATGGGCTTCAAATTTTTTTTAACACACACCACAATGGGTCGTACCCATGACCTCAGTGTTGAAATTCTTGTGAGTTTACCACTGAGCCATGAGTAAGGGCCGTTTGGTTGGCATCCGGAAACCGTTTCCAGCTTAAAATCTAGATTCTAGCAAACTTTAGCTTTAACTGATGTGTTTGACGTCAAATTCGAGCCAAACAGGATTCCATCTGGAAACTTAAATTCGCTGGAATCAAGATTAATAAAAACGGTGTGGAGCCCATTTCTACGGAAGGGAAAAGAGGCGGAAGAGGCGAAAGCAGTGTCATTCAATATTGAGGATAATACCCCTAGGGTGGTGCCCACTGTGATTTATGCGTTTTACATTCACATTGTCCATTCGTTTTGAGAGCTCAATTAAGGCCATTAGAAGAAAAATAAATGAGGTAGATCTAAATCTCAAGTGGACCATACCACAGGAAAACGGTGTTGATTGCCCAAGTGGGCCATGCCGTAAGCAATGGTTGGATTACACAGTTTTCAACCAAACAAAATCTGGACTACACCTTTTTCAATCAAACAGCACGTTCCATATGGGATATGAGTTTCCAATTCAGTTGATACAATTTTGGATTCCAACACTGGAATCTGGATTTCAACACTGGAAGCTGGATTTTCTTTAGAATATGGATTATGCAACCACACAGGCCCTAAGGACCTATTCAAGTCCATTTTGAAATGGACTTTGAAAAGTTGAATTGTGAATGCTTCTAGATTCCCACCATCTTTAAACGGTGACAACATGTGGGCACTAACTCAGGCTGTTTGTACTGCAGCCCAGCCCATGCGTCTACAGCCGTGTAGGGCCCACATATAGGCCCAGTCAAACACAGACCCAATTAGCTACAGCACCAGAAAAAGCACATCCCCAACCCATCCCATGGAACTCTAAACTCATCCCCAACCCTACCCAAAGTGGGCTGAACTGATGTGGACTTGGAGGAGCCCATTCCAGTTGCAGGACTTAGATACAATTGGATGTACCATACAAACCATGTTGCCAGTCACCTCGATGGAGAGAAGCCATGCTACAACTACATGAGCATGCATGGCTCCAGCCATTATTTGATGCCTAAGTTTCTATACTCTCAGGCCAGTAGATGGAATTGGCCCAGCGTGGTGGCTCAATCCCATAAGTTCCAATACGGGCGCATTCCAACTCAGGTCTTGCCCTTTTCCAAAAAAGAATGTTATTCTTCTCCACAAACCTGGGCTAGGTGAGGGTGTCAACAGGTCAAGCCAGCCCATACCAGGTCTTTGGGTCTGGCTTAATGCAAAGCAGGTCGGGCCTAGACTCATAAGTTCAGGCCCATTAGTAGCCTGGCGTAATGGCTGCCAATGGATTGGAGATCTGGATCCCATGATTTGATTCGATAAAGATCCGATCTGACATATCTTTACTACATTGAGGGATTTTTTTTTGAAATTTAGGGGAAAATCTATTGTTTTCAATTGTTTATTATATAAAAAGAAAAATGTAAAGCTCCGGGCCAATGAAGAAGGACCCATTGGTCCGGTCCAATAATCAAGTGGGTCACCATTATTCGAAAAGAATGGGCGATTTAATATAAGCTGCCACCATTCACCATACATGTGTAATTTAAGTACTCCAGTTGGATCTGCGTTATGTTTCACTGGTCCAAATCATGTATGATGGGAGTTGGTAGCAATAAGTTGGATTCTAGCTGGGTCTAGTTCAGACCCAAGCCCTATGATGGGAATGGGTGGCAATAAGTTGGATTCTAGCTGGGTCTAGGTCAGCAGTGGGTGGCAATAAGTTGGATTCTAGTTGTGTCTAGGTCAGACCCAAGTCCCCCTTTTACTAAACGCGTCAAAAAGTCCTGTATGAACTGGACCCATGACCCGTTATTGTGGCCCAACCTGACCCAGTGAAAGTTCACGAAACCCAAGCTAACCTGACCCAACCCATTTAATGCCTTATCCAGCTGGTGGATACATACAAACATAAATCATGTGCATGTTTCTACTTACAGTCTGTTTTTTTTTTTTTTACAGGTTGGGTCAAGCTAGTCATCTGGCCCAGCCCATTAATAACCATACAGGTGGGTTGAGTTGGATAGGGTTGAATCGAACTCAGCCCATTTGATAAATGAGCCACATTTTCTAACCCCGACCTATCCAACCATCCATTTAGCTTGGCCCAAATTAACCTGCCAAAGAAGTAGGTTGGGCCAGTTTACCCATTGGCTGACTGGACGCATTGCCGCCCTCTCATGGGACTCCTTGTAGATGGAGGATACCCAAAAAAGTTCTTAGATTAAGGTGCTAGGGCTCTGGCTTAATGGACTTAGGTTGGGCTAGGGTCAACCTCATTCTGGCTCTGCCCAGCCAGTCGCTCGAATCTCTCCCAGCTCTCTGCCCCCATATATATCTGCCCAACCAAGTGATGATCTAGACCTTTCATCTAAATGGCACACCGATTAAGAGAAGCCACATTCATCAGAGATCTCACTTTCTAATTGTCCATGAGAAGGTGGGTTGGAAAATAACAGCATCGGACTAACCTTTTAATGGACAGCGACGATCTCATATTTACAGTGGGACTTACTAAATGAACAGTCCGTGGGATGATCATTTAATGGGACGATAGGTGCCAGTAGTTAGGGGATGACATCAGCCTTTTGTTTTTAGGGATTTTTACCACAAAATCACTCTAATTGCAAATGGGCCGAGTATGGAATCACCTAGTAAAACCCATCTCCTCGTCCCACTGTATTTTGAAAATCTACCACTACCATCAGGTGTGTGACCTAATTTTATGGTAGGTGTAAAAATCAGCCCCTTCTGTGATTAAGGTGGACCACACGATTGGAAACAATGTGTAGGACACCCATCCTCCAAACTATTTCCTTTACCGTGGCTTCTTTGAATCATAGATTGTCTTGATTTTTGAGCCTTAGGTGAAAATATAGTGGACCCTATAAAAACTAATAGAAAACGTCTTTCTCTTTCTCCCCATTATTTCTTTTGGCCTAGTCTATCTAAATCAAGTCAGCCTAATTTTTTTGGCCTTGGGCCTAACATAGGTTACACATCTAATGGATTGAAGTGGATTTCATATGCACATAATGGTGAGCTTAGCTGTGCATCCCATACTTTTTTATTTTTTATTTTTAATATTAAAAGGGGAAATCATGTCAAGCCGATATGAGAGGGGATGCCTAGGCTAATTTTTGGCAGGGCCCATCCTAATGTCCAGGTGAAATCCATTTTGATTATTAGATGTGTAATCACATGTTAGCACCTCGAAAAAAAAAAAAAAAGTTGACTTATAATTTAGATCAGCCACGCCAAAAGAATCATTGGGGAGAGAGATGTCCACCTTTTTTTTACGCGCCCACTATAATAATTATATGAGATCCACTTAAATGCCAAAAAAAGCAATTAGGCCTCGCTCAAAATTCAAGATAATCCATGATTTAGGTGGGTCACACCTATATGATAGTCTATGTAGGATTTGTCTACTTTATTTTTGAGCTTATATCCTAAAATGATGTCTAAAAAGATATGGACAATGTTGAACATAGGTAAAGGTGAGCCTGCCCCACCGTCTTGGGTGAGGCCTGATTTGCTCGGAGAGAACCCGCAAGTTTAAGTCAGACTCTCGAAACTAGATTGGCTGAACAATTCTAACATCTGATTTAGGGACACTTGTTTGTTGAAATAATACCATGGGAAAGGTTTCAATTTTAAGTACCAAGTGATCAAATAAATGTAATTTTTCTTTAATGATACATCAAAATGAAACCATATTTTGAACAGTTTAACTTAACTTTCTTCCATGCCACGTATGCAATTTTCAATTAATTTCTAAATAAGCGTATCATCCATACCCTGCCAGTGTATCAAAGTTTTTCTCTATTCAATGATGCGTAACTTCCGCATGAACTTCCTCATCGCGGTAGGCCCCACTTAACTTTCGCAGCAACTTCCCCGTCGCGGTGGGCCCCACCTAACTTTCGCAGTCCGAGGAAGCTCCTGGGAAAGCCCCTTCAAGGCGGCAATCCGCGTCCTCCGAAGGATCGAAGAAATACTATGATGAATGGTCCAAGACCGCAACTTCCCAGATGGTTTAAAAAAGAAAAAGTTCTCAATCATACATCTTGATGTGACGTGGATAGTACGGTCCAACAACTCAATGATAAAAATCATAGACATCAACATCCAGCAGCTGTAGGAATACAGTCAGTCTTTTTCTGCTAAAATCTCTCATGCATAGAACATCTGAACCGTGTAATAGGTTGGCCAACCCACGATGATTTATCAAGTCCACTCATCAAGTGGGACACAACATACAGACTATCGTATGAATTGATAGACCTGATTTTAATAATTAAGCGTTGATCAATGTTGGTCGAGAATTTACACGGGAAGGATATTCTACACATGTGAAATGTTGGCACGAAAGAAATATAATTTCATTGCGAAGCATCTGATCTTACATACGCCGCAGTTGCATCGAACGAAAAAGTAATCTGCGGAAAGTGCTGCGATCCCAGCATCAAGAGGAGGAATCGCATATCGCCATCATGTGAACGCCGGACACTGATCACGGACTTGTACCTGACTGCCAGGACGGACTCGATCCACGCAGGGGCTCTGTGGGGCCCACCTTGATGTATGGGTTTTATCCATGCCGTCCATCTATTTTACTGGATCAATTTAGGATATGAGCCGACAAATGAAGCAAACCCAAATTCAAGTGGACCACATAATAGGGATTGAACACCCACCATTAAAAACTTCTGGGAGCCGCAGAATTTCTGATCAAGCTGATATTTGTGTTTTCCGTTCATCCCGGTCTACGTGACATTATCAACAGGTTGGATGACAAATAAACATCACGGTGGGCCCTAGAAAGGTTTCAACCGTCGGTGTCATTATCACCGCTGCTTCCTTTGTGTGGTCCACTTAGGCCTTGGATCTGCCACATTTTTGGGCTCAAATGATCTAAAAAATGGATGGATAGCGTGGATAAAACCCGTACATCACAGTGGGCCCCACAGAACCCCTGCCTGGACCGAATCCGTCCTGCAGCGGCAGGACGCAATCCACTTCCACTGATCCCCTACAAGCAACGCACCATAACTTGTCGTTCCAACGATCTTTCCCTCCTCACATAATACTTTTGTAGGAAATCTAAGCCAGTAAAACGGTAGGCCCCACTATGAAGATCAGATTTTTCTGAAAATCAGGCCGATCTATTCACTACTTACGCCACACCAGAAAAGCGCATCAGACCATCAAGGGTCCATTCTCTCCTACTTTGTGGCTTTTCTGATGAGGCCCAACGTTTTCATGGTACAGATTTCTTTAGTTGATGGCATGCCATCGGGAAGTACCGATTAATACCACAAGTTGCGGTGCATTTTGGTGATTAGTTCTCGCATATAACTACGGCGCGTATGGTCCATTCTCAATTAACTCGAACCTTTTGGTTTTCTTTCGTTTCTATGGAGCATGAACTTTTTTTTTTCTCTTTTCTTTTTATATTTTTGTCATCCTTTTGGTATTTTTCTTTTACGAGGGCTTTATTTGTGGGCCACTCATCAAAGGAGGTAGGTAGAACTGGACGCGGATTTTGAGGTGAGCGGATTACCGGGGCAGCTGGATTGCCTATGCAAAGCAGGACACGAATTGCCTGTGCACTGCCCCAAGAAGTTTCTGGGGTTGGAAGCTACGTGGGGCTGATGCCTGTGACAAAGCTTAATTTCTTGAAATCCAATGAGATATGAGTCAAGGAATTAGATAGACTGAGAAGTCATGTGGGTCACTCACATTAAACAGCAGGGACTGAACACCCACCATTGGAAACTGTGGGGCCCACGTAATTTCAGGGAGACATTTGTACCCGATTATATGAGTGGTAATAACCCTATGAAGGATTTGGCTTGCAGAATTCATGGCCTGCTTTAGGAAGGTTTCAACCTTCAATAGTGGACATTTATGTTCTCACCGTTTTATTTGGTAGTGCGGCATACGGCAAAGCAAAGCTTTGAATTTTTTTTTCCTTTTCTTCTATACGCATGCTCACACTCACACACATCACAATAGAGTCTAGCATGGGCAATGAGTAGGGACCTAGAAAGCAACGAACCTAGATGTATGTGTGGTATATCCACACTACTGTTCATCTGTTTTGCCGGCATATTTTATGGCATAATCCTAAAAAATGAGTCAGATATAAATCTGAGCTGGACCACATGTAGGGAATGAATTCCTACCATTATAAACTTATTGGGGGACACGAAAGTTTTGAACTAAGCTACTATTTGTGTTTTCCCTTTATCCAAGTTTGTGTGATAACATTACAATGATGGTGGTTATTCAATCACCACTGCTTTCCTATGGTGTGGTCCACCCATGGTTTGTATCTGTCTCATTGCTGGAATCATGTCCTAAAATGAGCTGTCAAAATTTATGGACATTATGGATATTTAAAACATACATAGAGGTGGGTCCCACACTCACAGCCTCAGCCCTAGCAATATCCCGGGTGACCTGACTCTAAGGAGCCACCTGATGTATATGTTTTATTTGCACTGCACATTCATTTTGCCACCTCATCTTAGGGCATGAGCCCAAAGATGAGATAATCTAGAACTTAATGGACCACAACATAGGAAAGAGTGAGAATTGATTGCATACCATTGAAAATTTCTCAAGGGTTAAAAGGTTTTGGATCAAGTGGATATTTGTGTTTTTCCTTCTTCCAGTCTGGGTAATTTTATAAGCATATTAGATTTAAGATAAACATCACAATAGGTCCTAAAAAGGTTTCAAGGTTGGGTACCATTATCTATACTCTTTCCTGTGGTGTAGTCCATCTCAATCCAAGGGGTCATGCCCTGAAATTATCTTGCAAAATGGATCCAAACAATATGTACATGCACCATAAGGATGTGTAACTCAGATCCAGATCCAGCAAGCTAGGTGCTGCCCTAGCCATGGGGCTCACCTTGATATAGTCATGCAACACACCCACCACACACTCACCCTATTAGTTGTGCAACACACCCACATTATTAGTCACATGATGCACTCACCCACCAGTGGGGTTAGTGTGTCTCCTTAGTTCTCTAACCTGGTACTTGCTGTTGAAATGCTTAGGCCTCTTCCAGCTGATCTAGCAGGCGAGACACTTGATATATGTATTTTATATTCACATTGTTCATCCATTTTTTCAGCTCATTTTAGGCATGTATGGTCCCAAAAAGTGAAGTAGATATAAATCTCAAGTGGACCATGCCCCAGGAAACAATGGTTATTAAATGCCCACAATTAAAAACCTTTCAGGATCCACCATAATGTTTATTTGCCTATCAAACCTGAATGAATGGAAAACACAAATAACAGCTTGATCCAATACTTGTCCTTCCCAAAAAGTTTTTAATGGCAGTAATTAAACCCTTCATTCATTTTTTGAACCATGTTCTTGAATGAGCTTGAAACTGATGGACCGGACATACAAACTGATGAGCTACTGCTGGTTCGATTGGGGTTGTGCCTTAAGCCATGCCCCTCGTTAGAGTAAGGTGCATCTCTGACAGCAGAACGCAGGGATATCCCGGATGATTCGGTCACAAGGCAATCCGGTAGGGAGAAGACTGTACTATGCAGGAGACCTAAAGAGTCTTAGTATAGAAGCAAAGTTTCATGCCTGTGTGACCAAAAGGGTCGTTGGGACCACCACCATGATGTCTTGTTGCGTGGAAAGTTGCGTGGCGGGGCTACACTGCCATGATGCCCCTGACCGGAAGCGGATTGACCCCACCACCACCGATTTCTTAATGACCAGATTCCTTTGAGCCCACCACCATGAATGTCTTTTGATGGCTCATTTTAGAGCAACAGGGATTGAATCACCACCGTTGAAAACTCCTGAGGGCTGCAGAAGTTTTGGACCAGGGTGACGTGTGTTTTTCCTCTTCTAGATATTTGCAGCTTTATGAACTGATTGAATGGCAAATAAATATCAAGATGGGCCTCACGAAGGTTTCAACGGTGGATGTCATGATCCCCACCTGATTGGCGTGGTGTGGTCCGCTTCAGCTTTGGATGCTTCAATTTTGGGTTGATACCTTAAAACGAGCTCGCAGAACGGATGGCCAGCATGAATAAAACATATAGATAATGGCGGGCCCTCATATATTCCGGTCACAGGGTATAGTTGGTGTTGGGTCACCACCCGGTCCGCATGCTCACTGACCGGTGACCTCACGCGACGCGGCTTTCAAAGGATTCTGGTAAACCACCCAGCTCAGTGCTTACTTGACTGTAGGGCTCACCTTGATGTATATATTTTATATCCATGATGATGTCTCTCAGTTTTTCCAGCTCATTTTAGGGTATGAGTCAAAAAATAAAGCAGATCCAAATCTCAAATCGACCACACCGTTGGAAACCGACTGGTGATTTGATCTCCCACTGTCCCACCATTAAAAACTTCACAGGGGTATAAAAGTTTTAGATCAAGCTGATATTTGTGTTTTCACTGCAGCTCTGTACGACCTTATGAATAGGTAAGATGGCAAATGAACATCCCGGTGGGGCCTAGGAAGTTTTTAATTATGAACATTCAATCACCACTGTTACCAGTGCTGTGGTCCACCTGGGATCAAAATCTACTTCATTTTTGGGCTCCTACTCAAATGAGCCGAAAAACTGATGGACGGTGTGGATATAAAACATATACATCACAGTGGACCCCACAGTATCGACCAAAGCGCGTCCCATTTACCCACAAATATATCCTCGAGCCTTTTATTCAGTCCACAGTAGGGCCCACCATTTTGGACGGTCCGTACTAAACAGTGGCAAAGACAACCCTATAAATCAACACGAACACAAGACCACAGAACCCAAGCAACCCACCAAAACAATGGCATCCAAGCTAAGCTTAAAGCTTCTGGTAGAAAAGAGGACAGGCAAGGTTTTATTTGGAGAGGCTGAAAAGGATTTCGTTGATTTTCTCTTCAGCCTCTTAGTAGTTCCAATCGGCTATGCAGCAAAGCTCCTGGGAAAGCAAAACACGGTAGGATGCACTGCAACTCTCTACAAGAGCCTTGAAAATCTCCCTCTTGCTCACCTTCAACCTGATTTTGACAAAAATGCCCTCCTTAACCCCAAGATGTCCATTCCAAATAGCGGTCCGGATCCTTGCCTTCTGTTGCAAGATGGTGCTACCACCACATCAAAGCTCTACTCATGCAGCAGCTGCAACTATCACGGCTATATTACAGAAGTAGAGGGCACCTTGTGTCCTATTTGCAAGAAGAAAATGGTCGTTGAGGTTTTCAATGTTGGGCCTACAACTGTAGCTTCGGGATCGGACGGTTCACGAGGGTGCGTTAAGGGTGTGGTGACTTACATGGTGATGGACGATTTGGTGGTGACGCCCATGTCTACCATATCGAGTATTGCTATACTCAACAAGTTGAATGTCAGAGAAGTGAGTGCAGTCGAGGAGAAGGTTGTGGAAGTCGGTATAGATGAGGTATGGCATCTCCCTCTTACTCTGTAATTCTGTGCAACTGCACCCGTCGATCAGTGGTCCAAACCGTTGATTCCATGGACCTCATGCACCAAAATTCTTAGACAGCATTAATGAGCCACACATGGCATTAGCCATCTGCGAAATGAAATAAACGGTTTGGATTAGTCAAATGGACATAAGGTGAGGTCCATAGAGGTGGTGCATACACTCATTCGATATGCCCCCTTGAATACCATTACCTTCTTTCGTCAAAGAGGCAAAAACGGCAGAGTCCAGATCCTCTGTTGGCTTCCAAGCAGTTCCCTGCTTAGAGCCTTTTTATTGGCCCACAGAGCCTTTTTATTGCCCACATCACACTGCATGACGTCATGTGACTAGGTTGCACTGAGGTATGACACTGCATGACGTCATGTGACTAGGTTGCACTGAGGTATGACATGGTTGCATGGAAGATGTGACAAACTGACAGGGTTGCAGGTCGCCTGTCCCGAGCTCGAGACAGGCTGGGGCCCTGAGGGCCACCGTGATGTATTGATTTTATCCACACCGTCCATTCAGTTTCCTATATCATTTTAGGACATAGTACCAAAAATGAGGAAGATATAAGGTTTAAGTGGGCCACAGCACAGTAAGCAGCTATACTAATTTTTTTACCGTTGAAACCTTCATGGGCCCAGTGTGATGATTATTTCTCATCCAATCTGTTCATAAGATCATTGAGACCTGGATGAAGCTAAAACACAAATATCAGCTTGATCCAAAACTTCCTGTGGCACCCAAGAAGTTTTCAACGGTCAGCCTTTAATCCCCATTTCATGGTCCAATTGAGCTTGGATCTATCCCATTTCTGGGCTCATGACCTGAAATGACATGAAAAACTGAATGGACGGTGTGGATAAAATCCATACATCACGGTGGCCCTCAGAGCCCTAGCCTGTCTCGAGCTCGGGACAGGCGGGGGAAGTACCTAATCCGCGCCCGGGAAATCCTGACTCAAAACGGTAGTGCTCTCTTCACCCTCTTGGGTGACCGATTGTCTTATCCACACCGTCCATCCGTTTTAACAGCTCATTCTAGGGTATTAACCCAAAGTTGAAGCACATCCAAAGCTCAAGTGGACCACAACACTACATTAAACAGTAAACATGTGGACCCCACAAAGTTTACTCATCAGGCAATCCGGCTCCTTGATCAGTTGTGGCAGACTAATTGGAGCCAAGACCATGTTGTATGTTGATGGCTAGGATTGAATCACCACGAGAATACCCATCTATGATGATCAGTGGACAATGGTCATGGCTGCCTGTTGACCACAACTAACAACTGGGCCCAATATTTTTAACATCAGGCCCAACTGTACATTGTTGTATGGTATCTAATTGACAGTTGTATGCTGGTCCTCTTTCTCGAATAAGAGGATTATGATGATATACAATTGTGGCTCATGTTTCGAATCCCACCTCATCGACGGTGATGATCGTGCATCGCCACTGTCGAAAGACCACAAATCATTACTGGGCCCTGATCGTGTATGGGTCCAATGGTAGTTCCTTACTCTTACATTGTAGTTCTTTATCTGGAATTCACAGAACGTAGAGCTTCGCTAATTCCACATATGGGACCCTCTTTAAGTGTTTGGTTATTGGAAGAAGATAGCCCAAGAAGTTGGGTAAATGCTGTTTGGACAAAAATTCTAGAGTTACATGGAATTTAAAATTTTGTGTTTGGATGATAAAATTGTGGAATTCATCTTACATGCTACAAACCAGTTGAGAGATTGCACGTGCTAAGGGGGCGTTGGGATAATAAGTTAATTTAGATAAGCAACTTATGACACAAGTAGCTTATCTATAGATAAGGTTACAAGTATTTGTACCTCAAGTCTACCTGGTCCCCCTCACACCCACTAGTTTGTAATGTGGGCCAACCTTAGCTGTAGACCGTTCATTGTGTGGCCCCACCTTGGATGTGGGCCGTCCATCACGTGGGGCCTACTTTATTGTGCACCGTCCATTACGTAGGGCCCACCTTTGATGCCAGTCATCCATCATGCGGGGCCCACCTTCTTGCTATTGTCCATCACATGGGGCCCACCTTCAATATTCACCACCCATAATGTGGATCCCACTTTTGATGTGGACCATCCATCACGTGGGCCCCACCTCTGATAGTGGGCCATCCATCATGTGGGGCTTGCCTTGGATATGACCACTCATCATTAGCGCTGACCTTTGGGTTGACCGCCTATCATGTGAGGCCTCTCTTAATGTGGATCATCCATCATGTGGGGCCACCATTATTAATTGCCCATCACGGGGAGCCCGCCTCAAAGGTGGACTGCAACACCTTCAATGTGGGTTGCCCACCGTAACTTAAGTTAAAAAAAGTAACTTAATGACTTAATATGAGTTAAAAAGTAACTTATTTGGTGGTATCCAAACCTGTCCTAACAGTCTCACATGGTTGCTCCACATAAATATGGTGGCTTGGCTGAATTGGACTCGTATGTGGGCAACACACGTAAGCTGAATATTGAATTTGATATAAACTATCCATCTTAATTTTCCAATGTCTCCATCTGTTTGTGGCTTGAAAAATGAATGGGTCCATATTAATCATGCTAAAACCACTTTGATCATTGATATGAACTGATTGTAACACCTGCCATGTCCCACACCCAACCTGGACATGGCAAAGGTGAAAAATTCGTGTGATTGGATGATCCTAAGCCTTTTAACATAGGCTATTTTGTTACCACTATCCATTTTTACAAGCCATAGATGGGAGGATTAGCATAATCAAACTAAACTTAGGTCCCAATCCTTACCCACTAATACCCTTATGATATTGATCATATCATGTGGGATTCAATATTCTTTATTTAATTTAATTTAATTATATTTGATGCCTGATTTTTTTCAAATTATTTGTCTAGGCTTTGGCTCTCCTAAAGGCTTCCTTGGAGTCGAAGACAGTACTCAATCACGTCTTTGGAGCAAAGTTTGAGTCGAAGATAGTGAACTATGACACGCCTGCTCAAGCAGCACAGTTTATGGAAATTCCCGTAGGGAAGAGCTTGCGTCGCCAGGCATCTCCTACAGTAAATTAGTGTCGTGTGGGAATCCTTTGCACATTTTCTGCTTTGAAATTTCCATCAACTACATTGATGGATGGTAGGATATGTTAGTTACAAAATATCTTCGTTTTTGTGTTTCTATTTTCTAAGCATGTGTGGTTAGAAATGTTTATGGTGTTTGATATCTTAAAAATAACAATTGCAGTGTGACTCCTTTATTCTAAGAACTTCAATGGAATAGTGGCTGTAAATGTTTCATAGGCTAAATGTTGTAGTGATTCCTTCTACCTTCTGGGGGATCTTAAAGCTGCGCAATCCCATTCGGCCATTTTTTTAGGTTGTTTGTGAAACCTCTCGCTACCAAAATAAATATCATGTTGAACCTATTGTGCTATTTATAACACGAGGATAGAGGACAATGTTTTTGTTGGATATGAGCTTACGAGGCCGGCGCTTATAAGCAACCATTAGTGGGTTGGTCCCACATGTTACCATCTCGGAATATCATCGGGTGAATATCTCTTTATCCAAGTGCATAACTATCCCTCGAATTCGATCCAATTGAGAGGAGATACAGATGAGGTTCATGTGATAGGAGCAAGGCCTTATTTCCATCGTAACGAATTCCTAATGATCCTCTCCAATTCCTAACTTTATAAACAGAGGAACTCGCTTGATGTAAGGCACTATGAAAATACTCAAGAGAAAAAACTAAGGTGAATACTGTCGTATTTATTTTAAAATAATTCAAAAATTTTGTTTTCCCTCCACAATTTGAAATCACTTGCTTTTGTGTTGTGGGTTTTAGTCCCACATCAGATTCGAACAAGAATTCTCTCTTGTATATAAGATGTGTTTTTTTTTCCTTAGTGCTTGAGCCCCTTTTAGGTGGCATGTGAATTTGGTCATGTGAGGGGGTTATGCCTATAGCTCTAAGCTATGCCATTTACCACACGTGCTCGCGCGCGCCGAGCCGAACCGTGCCGCGTGCGCGTGCGCGTGCGCGACGAGACTGGACAGGCCAGGCGCGGGTGCGATGTTAGTGTACTCGCGTGATGCGTGTGTGTAGAGGTACTCGCAGGACTTGATTTGTGCGAATATACTCGCACATTTGAACAGAGAGATGCGTACAGTCGGTTGGTCACTCCGGTTGGATTTAAATTTAATGGACCAAACCCTTTCAAAATGGTGCTTAAGGCACCATTTCAGAGTTTATATAAGGGCTTCCTAATTTCGATTTTTAATATAATTTAAAGAAAACTCTCTCTAGTTTTAAGAAAACTCTCTCTGATTTTAAGAAGTTTTTTAAAGTTCTGCGCTGAGTCAACTTAGCACTTTTGAGTTAAACTGCGAGTGGTTCGAGCCTACGATGTCACTCACGTGGCGACCCTGGCCCAATATCAGTAACATAGGACCTCCAACTAACGAGACCTTTGGACAACGTGAACCCTGTGACAGGTTCCCCTCGTTTAAACTAAAGTTCGGCTCACTGAGTCAGTGCGGAGCTGAGTTAGATTATTCAAAAGATAGAATAAAAGAAAATAAAAGAAAAACCAAAAGCCAAAATTATCAGGTAAACTAAATTGATATATAAGGTTGTTTATGTTCTCTCTTAGGGAACAGGTAATCTAGTGACTTATTTCCGACAGGTAGAAACTGTAACATTTCCAGAAATTTTAACACATCTATGACACTCTAGGATACCCGGGTGAGTAAACCTAGAAAGTTTCAGCGTAATATTGCTGAAGTCACCTAAAAATTCAAGGTTCCTAGTTGTAACTGGTGATACACTATTCACCGGAAGAAGTTTAATCTAAATTTTGAAAAACAATTACGAAAATACGAATTAATTCAATTAGCTAGTAGTAGAGTGGCCCCTTTTTTTAAATACTTGGTGCCCTCAACCCACCTAGAATCTTCTTGGTTTTTACGGAGATGCTCGAAATGAGTACCGATAGTCATGACTCTCAATTTACAAGAAAAAGAATAGGTGAGGGGAAATTAATGTGAGAGAATTGAAGTGTGGGCTAACCATGGACAATATAAACACACAAAATAAACAAATTAATGTAGGGTGGATGCTGGGTCATTGCCCGCTTCCATGCAACGGCAGTGGCATCAATATACCCTACATTTTAAACTCTACCTCTTCATCTCCCATTGCCACCATTGGCGGCACCAGCCGCTGTAGCGGCAACCATGGCCACCACTGCCCACAACTGTGGCAGCTGCAGCCTTTGGCCGTGGCACATACCATCTCCTCTCTGCAAGTTAAAGTAGTTAGCCTGTTTCTGAAAATGATGAAAATATCCCTAATAAGTGATAGCCATGAATAGTGAATTAGAACGTTCAAAGGTATGAGGACAGTGATATACATCGTTCTAAGATGGTGAACAATAATCTAAGACCATTCGACACTAGGTGGTCAGTAATTTAGACCATTTAAAAATAGGGGGACAACTATACGACAATTCAAAAGTACATGGTAGTGATTTTGACCATTCCAAGAGAGTGGACGATCTAGACCATTCAAGAGTATGTGGATAACAACTTGGTCCGTTCCAAGACGGTGGATAACAATTTGACATGATTCTCCCATTAACATATGCAAAGATATGACCACTTCTAAAGGATATTTTTGTCATTTTAAAAAGTGGTAGATAAAGAGATGCCTCAAAATACGAATGCTGGAATCTAAAGGAAAATATTTTGGGTGATTTTACTTACTTAATTAGCCAAAAAAAAAAAAAAATTTGCATTTCATATAAATCCTTCTTTTATTTATTTATTTCTTAAAAAAAATCAATGGACAACTAGTCTTGGGGCTCATTTTAATTGAATGTGGATTGTTACTCTTATTTATATTTTTAATTGCTCCTATGTTAGTAACAAATTGGAAGGTGAAGGTACTTTCTCATTTAGTATTTTGGGGCACCTTCAATTCATATGGGCCCTCAACTCACAAAACAATCGGCTTCACCAGGAGACTGGAAACCCAAGTAAATTTTGCAAATACTGAGGATATTGTAATTCCTTTTCACTGATGTGACCAGGAACAAAACATCTGATTTGGGACACTTCAACTTCCGGAGTGTCAATTCATGGATCTTGACTGTACCACTTTCACCTACTAATAGCCATAGCGTAGGATTACATAAATCTTCATCATTTTTCTCTCCTTTCATGGTGGGGCCAATTATACCAACGGCCAGGATCCCAATCACTAAACGTGGACCCCACTTGCACAAACTGAAATCCATAGGATATTATAATGGAGCTTTTAATTTGTTTATTCCTATGCAGGTCCTTGCATAAGAGCTTATTCTATAAGTGCTGTACGTCGGCCCACGAGTCCGTTGACATCTGACCTGTTCCAGACGCCCTCAAAATCAAGCCAATCAAACCGCCATGGCGTGGATTTGGCCGGTTGTACATGGTTTTCTATTATCTGGCCCACCTATAATAATTTTATAGGCCTAATCTTTTGTACATCTCATTATTATGGTGGAGCTCACATACTGCACGGGTCAGATGATACATACACATCATGGAGGCCACACGATAGAAAACAAAGGATAGCCATCCAAAAGCCTCCAAATTTATGAGGTGGCCTGCATGATGGTTGCATCAGCCTGATTTTGGGAACAACTAACTTTCATAGTGGGGCTTTCTTGATGGACAGGTTGGATGTCATACAAACGCCCTTATGGGCTCCACGTAGGGCACATTTTGGAATAAGTTGTATTCATGTCCCTGCATTAGAGTGGAATGATACAATAGATCAGGACAATCAGACTAGAATCGCCTACAGCACCTGTCTTACACAGCAGTAAAACACACACAAGCTACGTGGGGCCATTATGTTGTGTATGTAAAATCCACTCCATCCCACCATATAAAAAAATATGTGGCTCACCTGAGTAGTAGATCAGGCTGATATTCGCGTCCTCCCTTCATCGTGAAGAGTTACACCTCATGAACGGGTTTGATGAAGGACAAAACCTGCCCAAAACGTGAACTTATTGTTGGCGTCGCATCTCCACTGTTTCCCTTGATGTGGCTCACCTGCGTTGTGGAGCTGTCGTATTTTAAGCCCCATTGTCTATCATGGAGTAGAGCACCTGATGGGCAGAATGGATTTTTACGTATTAAACATGGTGGGTCCCATTGGGAGTTTTATGCAATGCCTAAAGCAGGTGTTGCTAGGCGTTAGTAAGTGGTATTGACCGATGGTCTATGTATACGTATGGGCCATCTGAGAAAAGGCATCTACATGTTGGGTCACAGATCACCTAATGAGCAGCTCCAATGTCGCACATGTGATACGCTTACAAAGGGAGCGGATTAGTTGTGGCCCTGACCGTGGGCCCCACATTGATGTATGGATTGTACATCCACGCTGTTCATCCGTTGTGTTTTTATTTTTTTATTTTTTTATTTTATCCAGCTCATATTAGGGGATGATCCCAAAAATGAAGCAGATCCATATCTCAGGTGGGCTACACGGTAGGAAACAGTAGTGATTGACCGTTAAAAACTTCTTGTGGGCCACGAAAGTTTTGGATGAAGCTAATATTTGTTATCTTCCCCTTCACCCAGGTTTATGTGACCTTATCAATAGGTTGGATGGCTAATAAACATTACATAAATATTAAACATTATGGTGAGCGTTTGCGAGTTTTTAATGGTGGGTGTTCAATCACCATTGTTTCCTATAGTATGGTTCACTTGAGATTTGGATCTGGTTCATTTTTGGGATCGTGAAATAAAATGATTTGGAAAAATGTATGGACGGCATGTATATAAAATACATACATCAAGGTGGGGCCACGGGTCATGACTCCGGGCCGTATTGGGTGAGGCCGTGGCCGCAGCTAATCCGTTCCCGCTTACAAAGTGCTTGCGAGTTAAACTCAGGAAATTGTGTACTCTTGTAGTGCATGAGGATCCATAGACATGGACCTAGTGAGTACACGTGGCATCGGCATCGTGTACCTCACTCAGAAACTTAGACAACGCTGGATCAAATGGACACTGAAAGCCATATCTAATTGAAAGGACAAGAAAAATTGGCCGCTTTAATGAGCAGTAAAAATTAGTCAGTTCAATGGTCACAAATCAACAATCAAATGTAGAGTTTAGTATCGTCCAATCATATGTAATTTTGAGGATCTGCTCCATTGACATTAAGCTCACTAATTCAGTAGCACCGACCAGGGAAATTGTATTCGACGTGTCTAATAGCTAAGTGCACCAATATTGCTCATCATACACTGCCAGAGTATCTAGCACCACGTGTCGGCCTGCTAGCATAGCTGGATGACGCCTTGGCATTTCAGCAGCAGGTCTCATGTTTGCATGCTAAGAGACACACTAATTACACTGTGAGTGCATTACGTGACTAACGGTGTGAGTGGGTTGCCTAACTAACACGGTGGGTGCCTCGCATGACTAACCCCCACCTAAAAAAAAAGGGGAAAAAGAAGAAGAAAAGAACAGTAAAGTATCGAACACCACATATGAAGGATTTTTTTTATACGTGACTCGGGCAGCATGTGAGTCTTGATACGCAGGCACTCAGAATTGTTCACGTGGCGTACATTAACTTAAAAATTTAACCTGAGTCCCCCAATCATAGGAAATTGTGGGAAAGAATATTGTTTTTCTTTCATTCATTCTTTTTTTTTTTTTTTTTTCAACAAGATTTTAGTAAAAATTCAGGATGTGTTTTCAAATTTGTTGTTTGGCAAAATTAAATAATTTTTTTTCTTGAAAATAATTTTAGTTAGTCACAAGCATGTGCCAGATTAACACATGGCACATATGGGATACACATTACACATCAATTACACATCAGGGATGAACTGTGACACATGTGGCACACATTACATATGTGGGCACTTGAAAGTTGAATTGAGGCTTGTGTGGTACATGTAAGGTGCTTGAAGTTGTAGGATGGTAGTGCAAAACAGGCACATTTAACATATGGGCAATAAAGCTAAATGACAACACTTGTGTGCATTTGCACCATTGGCACATGTGGCATATTTGGAGGATTGAAGATGGACAATGACACATTGGCAAAATTGGGGTGCTTTGTACATGTGGTGCACAAGATAAGATGAGTAGTGGTATATGTGTTACAATAGCCTATGTGGGGTACAAGATAAAGATGAATGGTGACACATGTGGTACATTGGCACATGTGGGGTACAAGAGAAGATAGACGGTGACACATGTGGAAGCACATGTGGGGCTCTTTACAAATGTGGGATGCAAGAGTAGATGGATAGTGGCACATGCTGCATAGTAGCGTGTGCAGGTGGCACATGTGAGGTAATGGTGTGCACAGGTGGCATATGTGAGGTAATTGAACATACATGGTGGCTTATTTGGGCTCAACCCTAGGGGATCTCGTTTTCCCTCCGCAGTGGGAAAATGCATTTCTTAAGGGTAGAGGTGGGAAAATAAATTTACTTATTTTCCAACAAAACAGAGTGGGAAATGATATTTCACACAATTTTTTTTTATAATGAAAAGGTTGGCAAACAATAGAAATTGAGTTTCATAGGAAATAATATTTCCTTTCCTTTCCTTATTGTGGAACCAAACAGGCCAATAGTCAAATTTCTGTTTACTATTGGTGTTTCCTATTGATTAAGGATAAAATATTGATACTTAGGTAATGTACAATCATCCATGCACATTGGTTGACAATGAGTTAGTAGCATACTTAGGACGAACAGAACATCGAACGGCAGGAACCGTGAGTCATTCATAGCGTCTGGTTCAAGCTTTCCAACTTTGCATTGTTATCAAAGAGGGCATTGGGACCAGCTACTCTTAGTGGATTTCTTTAATACACCGACCAGATTGCAGTCACTGTGTCAATCCACAAGTGGCACAAATATACCTCAATCCAGACCTTTTATGCTCTGGGCTCACCATGGATCGATCACTAGGCTACTCAGTTGGT
Source organism: Liriodendron chinense (assembly GCA_003013855.2). NCBI lineage: Eukaryota > Viridiplantae > Streptophyta > Magnoliopsida > Magnoliales > Magnoliaceae > Liriodendron > Liriodendron chinense. The sequence goes on along the minus strand of ML058538.1, from coordinate 82,603 downwards.
CACCAATATCAAATATACAACTAAAATATAAAGATCAACCACTCAAATTTAAAACTCAATCAATCAATGGTTAGATTTCTCCAATTAATTTATCAAACCATACTTGCAAGTTGTTAAAGTCTCTTGATATACATTGATCGCCATCCTCTTAACAGCTCGAACTTTTAGACTAATCAGATTTGAAACATCCATCCGATTGAAAACATACTCCATAACAAATCAAGAAAAGATGACTTAAAAACTTTCACATGGAGATGACGTCCTCCACTCATTTGAAAAATGGATGATTTCAAATCTTCCTTGTATTCGGAATAGCAGACACTGGATGGTTGGAAAGCTCTCCAGCGACTAGTTTCTCCGGTTTGAGGCATCTTCCAACAAGCAACTTCATCCAGGAAATGAAGACAACATCCAATCGTACTTTCACATGGAGATGACATCCTCCACTCATTTTTCAAATGGATGATTTCAAATCTTCCAAGTACTTACCAGACACTGGATGATTGGAAAATTTTCTAACAATGACTAATTTCTCCAGCTTGAGGCATCTTACAACAAGTAACTTCACCCAGGAAATGAAGACAACATCCATGTTAGTCCAGCCTAATTCCAGTTCCGTTAAATTCTTGAAATAAGGACACCACCATGAGAATGCGTTATCCCACTCATTACTCAATCTCCATCGTAAAGAAATATGAGGTAATTGAGGCATCCTAAAACGAAATGTATCAAGATGCAGTGAATTCTTAAAATCAGTGCCCACGCTTTTATGTTGTTTTGATTTCAGCGTATGGGCTGATTTTGATTTATGTAGTAGACTTGGTGTCGCCACCGGCCAATTAATCAAAATCCCTTTGCAGAATCTAAAAAGGCCAGAGAATCCAGAGATTCATGCTTTAATTTGATTCCTGATCTATGGTCCTGAGATTCCGAGTAAGGGACCTCGGTTACAGAGAGGTAAGGTGTTCGGCACCCTCTCTGCCCATACAGGGTGTATGGTCTTTGCTTCGTGTGATAAGTTGATTTTAGGGAATAAAATGATAAGATGCAAAAGTAGTAAAAGAAAGACTAGACAAACTTAGATTTCTAATGAAACGAGATCCAGAATTCTAGTCGTACAAAGAATATCTAGAAAATAAAAAGGGTTAATAGGAGATGTGATAATGCTAAAATGATATGTAAAAGGACTAGGTTACCACAAGTTTATGATGCGATAGGATCCGAAGTATAGGTAAGTTACAGAGCATACATTCAATAGCAACCTAGATAAGCAGGGGGTTGAGAAGGGAAGTGATGATGCGATCTACGATATGTGAATGCACATGATGAGGTTCAATTTTTAGCTTGTAGCTCGAAGCGGCTTGGAAATTTTAGTGCACCACAGCTTAAAAGGGTTGACCCAAGTACGCTAAGTGGTTAGGAGAGGGCTAATAGGAGGACTAAGAGGGGTTGAAATGGATGAAGGCCTAGAAGCACAAGCTCACCTCTCAATCTCACTCTCCTTCCCACTCTCTCACTTTCACCATCACTCCCCTCTTGATTTTGGTGTGTGGAAATGAGAAGATGAATGTTTGGACGGTTCGAATGAATGCCTTCGATGGTTTGGGTGGTTTTGGTTAATGGTTTTGGATTGATGGTTTTGGAAGATGGCTAGAGAGAGTTGGATGGTTAGATGAATGCCTTAATGGTTTAGGTAGTTTTGGTTTGAGTGGCTAGTTGGTCTAGGTTGAGCTAGGTTTGGGTGCCTAAGTTGGGGTAGGTTGGGCTTAAGGAGAAAAGGGTGTGGATGAGCTCTCTCATCTCTCTCTTTGGTGTGTGGAGAATGAGAGAGAAGACCTGCTTTTATAGTTGGAGGGATGGCAAGAGTGTGATTAAATGTTGGATAATGGATAAAAATAACAAATGAAAGGTTCTTATTGGTTAAGAGGGGCTTAGTGCCACATGGCATCCTCTCATTTACTTTGAGAATGGTAGATGGTGTAATTAAGAAGAAATCCAAGGATATTTTGGAGTTTTAGATATATTCTCCCTTGGATAAACCTCCCCATGATGTACCTCTTGGATTTGACTTGAATTTTATTAAAATTTAGGCTTGAATTTGGTTTGGGGTTTAGCTTAGGATTTGACTTAGCTTGGCTTGTGATTTGGCTTTGTTTGGAGTTGACTTGGCTAAGGCTTGGGAATGGCTTATGGCTTAGGGTGGTGACTTGAGTAATGGCTACAGCTTGGGAATGACTTAGGTATGGCTAAGGCTAGAATAGTGGCTTCAAGTAAGGTTAGGGCTAAGTTAATAGCTCTAAAGAATCATTTATGCCTCATCGGGTTGCTAGCCTGAGTGGGGTGTCTATAAGAAGTAAAACACTACCATCCAGAAACTCGACGTCTTGAATGCGAAAGCTTGTAAGTCCACTTGACGTGCAGATCATGGCTGAGTTTATCATTCGACAGATTGTCACAAACATAAGAGATGTGTGCAAGTTCTGAAGTTGTGAAATCTATATTGTTAATGAGCAGTAGGCTTGTACAATCTTTAATGTCAACTTTTCTCAAGTTGTTGGCCTAACACCTCGACACTAACTATGAACGAACTCTTAAAATACAAGTTCTCTAGATTGCCAACCATTTTTATTTCGAGATTGAACTTCATAAATTTTACACATAAACTGTGTATTGTGGGGAAATTCAGACTCGCATCGTCCTGATCTTGTGATCTGCAAGGAGTTGGGCAAAAACTGGGCAAGCTATCACCAACCATTTCAAATTCTAGGCTGAAATGGTGAGACACACCAAGGATAGGGTATGCATTTGAATATGGAGTAATGGATGTAATCTTTGGCAAATGATGAGCCACAAACAAGAGTTCCAACTTCTTGGAGTTGCAGTCCCGCATGATGTCGACATTTGCTGTCTGAACACCATACAACAGATGGCGCAATGTCTCTCTGGTATGTGAGAGCCATGCTGTTACTGAATCTGCGGTGAATCCATCATGATTGGCATCCATAATAATAGACAGGTACTATGACCCTGTAGTTTGACGCAAAACCTTGTCTATATGCATCTCGAGTTGATGGGGAGGATGCCAACGGTATCCTACCCAGTGGTAGTAAACGAAATGAAGGGAATGGTGAGCACGGAACACTAGTAGCCATTTCCGAGAACTAACTGACACCCTTACCACATCCCGTGCAACTTCCACTCAGGTTAGTATGTTTTGAATCACATCTATCAGCAACTTCCCCATACCTAAATAGACATTGATGATTAACCCAATGCAAAGCAATCGACAGCAAGGAAATAAATCGTATGCTGCATAAATGGAAGTCAAATCAGTTTAATAGCAAGATAAACCTTCCAAATCTGAAAATGAATTTCTCCCATCAAGTTATATTTCCATGCAATCCAAACATTTACTTTAAAAGAAAAGAAAAAGAAGAAAAACATAGGCAAATTCACCCAAAATCTGACAATATTCAAACATAATCTCCGTGTCAAGAAACATTAAAGCAATTAAAGCATCTTTTTAGCAATCGCTACCTTCTTCAGTAAAATCTGTCCGGTTGTGTAGCTCTCACCCTTTCCATAGCAACAATCCTGGAAGGGTAGATTGAGTGAAGATAAGCTCGTTTTAACATTGAGGTCTTGGTATCGATTTCCAAGTGGGGGGTGGCTAACATTTTGGTGTGACTAACAGTGGGAGTGGGTGTACTAACAGTGGGGTGTGTACCAACCTTTAAAAAGAGAAAAAAAAGAAAAAATTAAAACACCCACCACTATGGAAGGCATGTTTCTTCCATACATTGGATTCAATTTGATGATATATGGATTTATTGTTTCTTGAAATGCAGAAAAGTTTGGTGTCATCCGGGGCTGCTACCCCACAATGTGAATTTGGTTTGGTGGTATCATATGATTTCTTATAGTGGGAATGAAAGATGGTAGGTAGAAATCTTACAATGTTATTTGTTAGAGTAGGGATTTAGAGTTGAAAAGCTAACGATTGGAGATGTTGATATGATGATTGTTTTTAGCAGTAGGAAGAAAGATGCAACTGGTTTTTTTTTTTTTTTTTCTATATATTTCTGAGTTTGTCCATTGATTTCAGATTCTCTGTTCATTTCCTTTTTGAGTTTATAATGATGCGAGTTGGAATGGCATTAAAAAAAAGTTAAAAATACATACATCATCATCATTGAAGCCTTATCCCAACTAATTGGGGTTGACTACAGAAATCTAGTTCAGCCATTTCACTCTATCAAGAACCATTTCCCCAGTTGTTAAAAATGACCATGGATGGCTTCATTGTTAGTTTCTTGGTTGTCATTCTTGTATAAAAAGTATAATTGGTGCCATGATCCAACTACTCTATGATTTTTTGTCACTAATACCACATTCTTTATTTAAAATGCATCACTTTTACAACTGACATGGAAAATAACTCTCCCCGACATTGTTGTGTACTCTTGGAAGCTCCTACAAACAAAGAGCTGAAGGTGCTCATTCATAGGAATTTTCATACTGCCTCTGTCCTTGCTCATGATTATCAGCCTGTGATCCTTCCAGTACCAAGTTCGTGATCTTTGGGCCCATCATGATGTAAATATTTAATCCACGCCGTCTATCGATTTTTTCAGATCATTCCAGCATGTGACCTGAAAAATGAGGAAGATCCAAATCTCAGGTAGGCCACACCATAGAAAACATTGGTGATTGAATGGCCACCATTAAAAACTTATTGGAGCCATAAAAGTTTTGGATTAATCTGATATTTTCTCTTTTCCTTCATCAAGGTCTGTGTGACCTAATCAACAGTTTGGATGGAAAATAAACATTACAGCAGGTTCTAGGAATTTTTTTTTATGATGGGCATTAAATCACCACTGTTTCCTGTGGTGTGGTCCACCTGAGATTTAGATCTGCCTCATTTTTCGGTTCATACCCTAAGATGAGCTGGAAATGTGGATGGATGGCTTGGATAAATACATGCATCATGTTAGGCTCACAGAGCTTTTCCATCGCGGACCTCGGTATTGGAGGGGTCACTATCCAAACCGAGTCCGCAGAGAAGGTGGCTTGGGCTGGGGTGCGGCTTCGGTGGATCCCCGGATCCACCAAGGTGGGTGGGATCCCTGACGGTGGGGCCACCGTGATGCATCTGCCTTACTCCACGCGTCCATCCGTTTTGAAAACTCATTTAGGAGATGATCCTAAAACTGAATGCAGATCAAAATCTCAGGTGGACCCTAGTACAGGAAGTCTTTGTGACCCTATCAAAGGTTGGATGGAAAATAAACACTTTGGCAGCCCCATGTAATTTTTAATGGTGGGGATTCAATCACAATTGTTTCCTGTGGTATGGTCCACCTAAGGTTTGGATCTGCTTCATTTTTTGGATCATGCCCTAAAATGAGCTTTCAAAATGGGGGTCCGGAATTAATTAGGCACATACATCATAGTGGGCACCACAGTTAGGGATCCACCCAAACACGCCCTACTAGCTGAGTGGCTTGGGGTATTTATAAGGTAGTTATTTGGAGAGCGGATTGGGTGAGACCCCTGTCTCGCCCAAGATGGTGCAGCCCTCACGGTGGGCCCACCTTGGTGTATCTATTCTGTATCCATGCCATCCATCTTTTTTCTTTCAGATCATTTTAGTGCATGATCACAAAAACAAAGCAAATCCAATTATCAAGTGCACCATACCATGGGAAACAGTGGTGACTGACCATTAATGGGCCACAATAATTTTGGATCAAGCTGATATTTGTTTTTTACCTTCATCCAGGCTTATGTGACCTTATCAATAGATTGGATGGCAAATAAACACCACAAAAACATTAATGTGCGCCCTAGGAAGTTTTTAATGTAGGCTGTTCGATCACCACTGTTTCCTAGCGTATGGTCCACCTGAGATTTGGATCTTCTTCATTTTTTGGGATGATGCTAAGATTTGGATCTTCTTCATTTTTTGGATCATGCCCAAAAATGAATCTTGACTGTCCCATTTTCAGGGACTGATAGCCATGGTGTAGGATTACAAAAATCTTCATCATTTATCTCTCCATTCATGGTGGGGCCAATCATACCAACTTTCAGGATCCCAATCACTAAATGTGGACCCCACTTGCACAAATTGAAATCCAGACGATACTATAATGGAGCTTTTATTTTGTTTGTTCCTCTGCCGGTCCTAGCAGAAGAACTTATTACAATAAGTGCTGTAGGTGGGCCCACAAGTGCTTTGACATTTAACCTGTTCCAGATGCCCCCGAAATAAGGCTGATCCAAACATTACATGGGCCATGACGTGGATTTGGATGGTTGTCTATTGTTTTTTATGGTCTGGCCCACTAAATAATTTTATTGGCCTAATCTTTTGAAAATCTCATTATCCTGCTGGAGCTCACATATTGTACAGTCAGATGAAATGTACATATCATTGAGGCTGCGCAGTAGGAAAAATGCACAGCCTTCCAAAAGCCTCTAAATTCATGGAGGTTGCTCCACATATCTTCTAATTGATAATTCGACCAAGGAAACAATTTGAATTGGATAAATTTATTCATAACTTTATTTTTTATTTTTTTAGTATATTTTTTTTTTTTGGGTTAGTACACACATCCCACTGTTAGTACACACCACACTGTTAGCCACCCCCTGCATTGGGATTCGATACCAGGACTACAGTGTTGAAACGAGGATATCTTCACTTAAGTCTACCACATGTCCCCCAGGTACAGGTGTTGAATTGGATAAATTTATTGATGCTTATCCTCATCCAAAAATTGCACACAGTTCCCTTACCTTATTGCCATTGAAAAATACTGAATTTCTATCCACAATTTCTATCATTGGAATTCAAACAAATTAGCATTATCAATTCTCTACATATTTTCAGAAACAAGCAAAGCATAATGATTTTCATCTCCATTCACAAGTACCTTTCCATGTTGTGCAATGGATCTATGGAAACAATTCTCATCAACATTTTTTCTTTCTTTCTCAACATTGGAATATGTTGTATTCATGTCCCAATATTAGAGAGAAATGATGCGATGGATCAAGTATGCACCAGCAGCACCACACCCGGATCCATAGCTCAAGTGGTAGACCGAGTGAAGATAGCCTTGTTTCAACACTGAGGTCATGGTATCGATTCCTAAAGTGGGGGTGGCTAACAATGCAGTGTGACTAACAGTGGGTGTTTGCACTAACAACCCCCCCCCCCCCCCCCCCGCCCCCCCCCCCCCCCCCCGCCCAAAAAAAAAAAAAGGATTTAGTACGCGCCTGTCTTATGCAGCATATGCAAAAATATCAATCTGATAAATAAATAAATAAATAAAACTTGTAAGGGAAACACCAATGGGAACAATGTAAAATTTCTTGTAAAATCTCTAAATTCAAGCAGCATGGCTCACCTGAGTTGTGGATCAAGCTGATATTAGTGTCATCCCTTCATCCTTCATCCTGATGAGTCACACATAATGAACGGGTTTGATGAAGAATAAAACCTGCCTCAAACATGAACCCACCCATGGTTGGCATCCCATCACCATTACTTCCTGTGATGTGGCTCACCTGTGTTCCGGAGCTGTCGTATGCCTATCATGGAGGAGAGCACGTGATTGGCAGGATGGATTTTGACGTACAAAACATGGTGGGCCCCATTGGGAGTTTTATGCAATGCCTAAAACAGGTTTTGCTAGGCTTCGGCCATTGAAATTGACCAATGGTCCAACTTCTATGTATACATATGGGCCATCTGATGATCGTATTGGCTTGGCTTTTGAAAAGGCATCTACATGTTGGTTCACAGATCACCAAACCAGCAGCTCCAATCTCACATACGTGACTTGTTTCCACATGTGAGGCGGACATGCTTACAAAGGGAGCGGGTTAGGTGCGGCCCTGACTGCAGGCCCCACATTGATGTATCTATTGTACATCCACGCCATCCATCCGTTTTTTCAGCTCATATTAGGGCATGACCCAAAAAATGAAGCATATCCATATCTCAGGTGGACCACACCATAGGAAAAAAGTAGTGATTGACCATCAAAACTTCTTGTGGACCACACGAGTTTTGGATGAAGCTGATATTTATTTTTTTCCCTTCACCCAGGTTTATGTGGCCTTACAAACAGGTTGGATGGCGAATGAACATTACAGAAATATTACGGTGGGGGCTAGGAAGTTTTTTAATGGTGGGCATTCTATCACCACTGTTTCCTATAGCATGGTTAACTCAGGAAACTGTGTACTCTTGTAGTGTATGAGGATCCATAGGCATGGACCCAGTGAGTACACGCGGCATCCTGTACCTCACTCAGAAACGTAGACAATGTTAGATCAAATAGACACTGAAAGCCATATCAAATCGAAAGAAATATTGGTCTTTTGGTGGACCTCTAATGAGCAGTAAAAATTAGTCAGTTCAATGGTCACAAATCAACAATCAAATGTAGAGTTCAGTAAGTAATTTGGGGATCTGCTCCATAGACATTAAGCTCATTATTTCAGTAGCTCCCATCAGGGAAATTGTATGCGACGTGTCTAATGGCTAAGTGCACGTATATTGCTCATCAAACACTGCCAGAGTATTCACTGCCAGAGTATCGAGCACCGCATACGAAGGATTTTTTTTATTTTTACGTTACTTGGTCAGCGTGTGAGTCTTGATAGGCTGGCACTCAGAATTGTTCACGTGGCATACATTAATAATTTAAGGCCGCTTGTTTGTTAAAATTGACCGAAAGTTTTTATTAAGGGCCCTGTTTGGATGCTTTCCAAAGCATCGGAAAGAAAACAGTATTCCTTGGGCCTGTTTGGATTCATGAAAATCATGGGAAACTAAATAGTATTTTCTGGGAAATTTTATTTCCAAGAAACTGGAGGAAAAGAATTATTGTTTTCCACATGTTTGTTTTTCAACAAGATTTTCATAGAAATTTAGGATCTATTTTCAAGTATGTTGTTTGGCACAACAAAAAATTTCTTGATTATTTTTTTAGATAGTCAGTTGCATGTGCCAGATTAGCACATATGGCACATGTGGGATGCTTAGAGATGAACAGTGACACATGTGGCATGCATGGCATATGTGGGTGCTCGAAGCTCAATTATACAATGCATGGTACATGTGAGGTGTTTGAAGTTGTAGAGTAGCATGTGGCACAAGACATGTATTGACACATTTGACATGTGGGTGCTAAAGCTAGATGACAGCTCTTGTGCACATTGGTGCCATTGGCACATGGCATATTTGGAAGATTGAAGATGGACAATGGCGTGTGTGGCACATTGGTGCATGTGGGTGTGCTTTGCACATGTGAGGCATAAGTAAGATGAGTTATGTTACATGTGGCACAATAGCACGTGGGGTGTAAGAAAAGATGGATGGTGACACATGTGGCACATTAGCACATTGGAGGCTCTTTAAACTGGGGCACAATATAAGATGGATGGTGGCACATGTGGCATAGTGGCATGTGTGGTGTGTGGGGCATGACCAAAGATGAACAATGCCTCATTTGGCACAATGTGGCATATGTGATACATGTGAGGCGATTGAACATAGATGGTGGTGTATTTGGGCTTTAACCCTTGAGAAACCCATTTTCCTTCCGCAGTGGGAAAATGCATTTCTTAGTAGTGGACTATGGAGGCGGGAAATTTTCTAACAAAGAAAGTGAAAAATAGCGTTTTCCACAATTTCCTAAAAAGAAAGGCTTAACAAGCAACATCAAGTGAGCTTGATTGGAAACACTATTTCCTTTCCTTTCCTTTGCTTTCCATGAATCCAAATAGGCCCTTAAGAAACTTAATTTTCAAGAAATTGTGGGAACATAAATATTGTTTTTTTTTTTTTCAACAAGATTTTCCTAAAAATTTAGAATATATTTTCAAATTTGTTGTTTGGCAAAATAAAAGTTTTTCTTGGAAATAATTTTAGTTAGTCACTAGCATGTACTAGATTAGCACACGTGGCACATGTGGGATGCTAAGGGCTTGCTTAGATACCACCAAATAAGTTACTTTTTCTACTTACAGTAGTAGATAAGTAACTTATTAGAGATAAGTAAGTTTGGTTTAAGATCAATTATAAGTGTTTTTTTTTTTTTTTTACTTGAAGGTACTTAATCCCTTTAGCTTAATGAGTAGAAACCAAGATAAGCCACTTGAGTCATAAAGTAGCTTATCTCAAGTAATTTAAGATCCAAACACCTCCTTAGAGATGAACTGTGATACATGTGGCACACATGACATGTGGGTACTTAAAGGTGAATTGTGGCACGTATGATACATGTGAGGTGCTTGAAGTTGTACAATGGTAGCACAAGACGCATTGGCACATTTAACATGGATGCAATAAAACTAAATGACAACACTTGTGTGCATTTGCACCATTGGCACGTGGCATATTTGGAGGATTGAAGATAGACAATGGCACACATGGCACATTGGCGCGCATGTGGGGTGCTTTGCACATGTGGGGGCACAAGATAAGATGAATGGTGGTACATGTGGCACAATAACCTATGTGGGGCACAAGAGTATAGATGGTGATACATGTGGCACATTAGCACATGTGGGGCTCTTTACAAATGTAGGATGCAAGAGTAGATGGATGGTGGCACAGTAAGGCAATTGAATAAAAATGGTGGCATATTTGGGCTCAACCCTAGAGGAACCCATTTTCCTTCCACTAGAAAAATATGTTTCTTAGGGGATAGAGGTGAGAAAATAAATATACATATTTTTCGACAAAGATAGAAAGTGGAAAATGGTGTTTCACACAATTTCTCATAAAAAAAGATTGATAAACGACAAAATTGAGTTTCATGGGAAATAATATTTCATTTTCTTTCCTTTTCGTGAATCCAAACAGGCCCACAGTGGATGACAATGTACAAGTAGCATACTTAGGAAGAACAGAACGTCGCACATCAAAATCCATGAGTCAATTATTGGGTCCATTTCAAGCTTTTTAACTCTGCAAGTTATCAAAGAAGGCATTGGACAAGTGAAAGTTCTCTTCCGACAGAAACAATGGTGGGAAGCAAACATCAATATATACATCCTTGGGACAAACAGAACATCACACTGCAGGATCCTTGAGTCATTCATAGGCCCTGGTTTGAGCTTTCCAACTCTGCATTGTTATTAAAGAGGGTTTTGGACAAGAGAGTTCTCAATTAATCAAATGTGTAGCAAAAATAAAAAGATCAACCGCTCAAATTTAAAAACTCAATCAATCAAAAGTTAGAATTCCCTTATTAATCTATCAAACCATATTAGCAGGGTCAATCGGATTTGAAACATCCATCCGTTTGAAAACGCTCCATAACAAATGAAGAAAAAGATGTCTTAAATCAAATCAAATGATCATAAGTAATTCATTCAAATCAGACTTTCACATGGAGATGACATCCTCCACTCATTTGAAAAATGGATGATTTCAAATCTTCCAAGTACACAACAGACACTGGATGATCAGAAAGCTTTCCCATGATGACTAGTTTCTCCAGCATGCGACATCTTCCAATGAGCAACTTCACCCAGGAAATGAAGACAACGTCCATGTTAGTCCAACACAATTCCAATTCTGTCAGATTCTTGAAACAAGGACACCACCACGAGAATGCGTTGAACCACTCATTACTCAATCCACATCTTAAAGAAAGACGATGTAATTGAGGTATCCTAGCACAAAATGTCTCAAGAGGCAAAACACTACAATCCAGAAACTCGATGTCCTGAAAGTGGAAGCTTATAAGTCCACTTGACATGCAGATCATGGCGAGTTTATCATCTGACAGATTGTCACAAACATAAGAGGTGTGCAAGTTCCAAAGCTGTGAAAGCTATTTTGTTGATGACTAGTAGGCTTGTACAATCTTCTGTCAACTTTTCTCAAGTTGTTGGCACCTAACACTCCAACACTATCTATGAACGAACTCTTAAAATACAAATTCTCTAGATTGCCAACAACTTTTATTTCAAGAATGAACTTCATAAATTGTGTATTGTGGGGATCTCCAAACTTGCATCATCCAACCCTATGATCTACAAGGAGTTGAGTGAAAGATTCTCCAAAATTGGGCAAGCTATGACGAACCGATTAAAATCTGAGGCTGAAATGGTGAGACGCGCTAAGGACAGGGTATGCAGGCGTTCAAATACGTGTGTAATGGATGTAATCTTTGGAGAATAATGGGCCACAAACAAGAGTTACAACTTTTTGGAGTTGCAGGTCTAGATTCCTGAAAGGTGGGACACACCTTTGTTGAATGCCGGGCCAAATAAAATATGGCAGTGATGTTTCACTGGGAATTACGTATTTCTTCATGTTATTCACCAAACGTAAAGCTTAGCCTGTCCATCTCAGAATCTAAGATCAAGGATGTTGTGGTTCGTCCACACGACAATTGAAGATCTACACCGGATATCTAAGCTATGCATCAGGTGAGCTGCACCATTTAGATGACTTGACCCAAAAATCAAACTAGCCTGACCACACATGTATGTTGAATGTAGATTGTTTTACTTCTTTTAGACCATATGTACGTGTGGCCCAGTCAGGCACACCTAATGCATTGCTCGGTGTCGGACATGTGGTCATGCGTGGAAGATTATGTGTGCTTAGTAAAGCTTAGTCACCTATTTTACCAATAAGTAGCTAATTCTCTTCATCATCTTCCATGTGTGCTTAGTAAAGCTTCATGCTTTTTCCAAATAGGCGGCTAATTCCCTTCACCATCTTTTCTATCTAATGGCAATAGAAAGCTGCTAAAATCCAACAGAGTTCCACCTACAGATTCCAATCTCAAGTGAGAAACGAAGGGTCAAGTTTTGAGTTGGTACAATATAACGTGCGCTCCTCTCAGTTCTGTGAGAAAAAAACCCCTTGATTCAACAAACGACATTTCATAGCCTTGAGCACGACAAACGACCATAAGGATTACTGAAATTGACCCTGAGTAGGATAATCAAATTGCAGCCTCTTATGACACTGGGGAGAATTCAATAAAGAAGACATGGGTTCAACCCCAGTCACAGCTTATTGCCACCAACACAACTATTGAAACAGATGTGCTGAGCAGGGAAAGTGAAAATGATGAAATAGAGCAACCCATGCAACAATCTAACTTGCTAGTTGAATTGGAGGTAAGGAGATTATTGAAAATGCTAAAGGAGGGCATTGAAGTGAATCACCTATTTCACCAATAGGTGACTAATTCTCTTCATCATCTTTTGCATGCGTGCTTTGTAAAGCTCCATGCTTTTTTTTTTTTTTTTTTCCAAATAGGTAGCTAATTTTCTTCACCATCTTTTCTTTATAATAACTATGAAAAGTTGCTCAAATCTAACAGAGCTCCACCTATAGATTTCAGTCTCAAGTGAAAAATGAAGGGTCGGGTTTTGAGTTGATACAAGATAATGTGTGCTCCTCTCAGTTCCGTGGGAAGAAACCTCTAAGTTCAACAAATCCCTAGTTGCTAAAAAAGACCGGGATGATTACTATAAGCAACCCCAAGCAAAACAATCAAATTACAAACTCTGATGGCAATGGGGAGAGTTCAATCCAACTGACAAGGTCCTACCCCAGTTGCAACCAACGCAGCCACTGAAACAGATGTGCTGAGGAAAGTGGAAATGATGAAGCTGACTTACTAGTTCAATTGGATGTAATGAAAATATTGAAACAATAAAGGGGTGGGCATTGTGAAATAAACTGAGAGAAATCAAGATGGTCTTGAATTTTGTAGATGAGAACGTCTTTTAGATGAACTTTTTACATGAAAAACAAGGTATGCGGATAATTATGACTTTATTTTTCTCATATTTGTATCAGTGAATTGTATAGTACTTTAGACCTTGCTTTACATAAAAATAATTAAAGGAAAAAGAACATTGGAGCTATATTTGCAACTATTGTTGCATTAATGTTTGTGATGAGAAAATTGTACAATCGTTGATCGACCTTTTCGCATGTGAGGGCCACCTTCTCTTGATCTAAACCATTCACAATTGAATGAGGGGACTGTTAATAATTGGATGTGGGGTACACACCCCAACAAATTATACCCCATCGGATTAACCTTACTGTTTGATAGGGACCCTATTAAATATGGGCTTCAGGCTGTAATTATCCATTGACAAGATGATCAATTGGATTTAGTTGGAATATGGGGCCCACCAGATGAACAACTTAGGTTGCACAAAGGTGGGCTCCTCTATTACCCTGTCTGGATTGAACAAGAGAGAAAAACATTGTTTCTTTCCATGGGGTACGACAACTTCATGCATGTTCCTCTCAGTGTTAAGTGTTTCAAAATAAATCAATGTGTTGCTATTAGTTTGTTAACTGCAAAACATTAGTCCCATATTAGATTGGGAGATGGAGTGAGAAGTGTTTACAAAGCATTCCTCTTCAAGGCCTTTTGAAAAAAGCACTACGTTATTGCTCTAGCCTGTACAAGTGTACGAGTCTAGCCCAAGGGAAAGTCAACTTAAAAGCCAGTTAATTGGCCTAAAATTCGAGGTCCCTTTCCAAGTCTTTATGGCTTTATCTTTTTAGAGTTTATTTTGGTCTTTAATTTACTTTTAATCATATTTTATAATAGTTGGATGTAGCCTATTTTAATAATGTCATTTTCATAGTGCGAAAGTGTCCTAGTATCCGGGCACGCCAACGTTCTGGTAATAGGCTGCTTTAAGCCTCTTAAAATTAGGGTTTTTATCTTGTTCTTAGGATTAATGCAACAATAGAAACCATTGGTCTTCTTCCAATGGGGTATAATTTTTTGGGGTGTGTATCCCACATCCAATTATTAACGGTCTTCTCGTCCAATTATGAATGATTCGGATCAAAAGAAGGTGGCCCTCATATGCAAAAAGCTCGATCATCGATTGTATAATTTCCCTAACATAGACACTGATGCAACAATAGCTGCAAATATAGCTTCAATGTTCTTTTTTCCTTTAATTATTTTTATGTAAAGTAATATCTAAAGTACTATGCAAGTCACCAATACAAATATAAGAAAAATAAAGTCAGAATATTATCCACATACCTTGTTTCTGCATGTAAAAAGTCCATCTAAAGGACATTCTCATGTACAAAATTCAAAACCATCTTGATTCCTCTCGATTTATTTCATAATGCCCATCCCTTTGCTGCTTCAATACTTCCATTACATCCAATTCAACTAACAAGTCAGCTTCATCATTTCCACTTTCCTCTCTTAGCACATCCGTTTTAGTGGTTGTGTTGGTGGCAACAGGTGGCAACTGGGGTAGGACCCTTTTCAACTGGATTGAACTCTCCCCACTGCCATCAGAGGCTGCAATTTGATCGTCCTACTTGGGGTCGATTACAATAATCCTCCCGATCTTTTTCGCAGCTAGGGCTCTAACCTGTCACCTATTGAACTGAGGGGTTTCTTCCCACGGAACTAAGAGGAGCGCACATTATCTTGTACCAACTCAAAACTCGATCCTTCATTTCTCACTTAAGACTAAAATCCGTAGGTGAAGCTCCGTTGGATTCGAGCAGCTTTCCATGGCTGTTATAAAGAAAAGATGGTGAAGAGAATTAGCCACCTACTTGGTAGAAAAAGCATGAAGCTTTACTAAGCATACATGCAAAAGATGATGAAGAGAATTAGCCACCTATTGGTGAAATAGGTGATTCACTCCAATGCCCTCTCTTAACATTTTCAATAATCACATTACCTCCAATTCAACTGGCAAGTCAGATGGTTGCATTGGCTACTCATTTTATCATTTTCACTTTCCCCGCTTAACACATCCGTTTCAATGGTTGTGTTGGTGGCAACAGGCTGCGACTAGGGTTAGACCTATGTCTTCTGGATTGAACTCTCTACAGTGCCATAAGAGACTGCAATTTGATTATCCTGCTCGGGGTCAATTTCTGTAATCCTCATGATCTTTTGACATGCCCAAGGCTGTGAAATGTCGTCTGTTAAACCAAGGGATTTCTTCCCATGGAACTGAGACGAGTACACGTTATATTCTACCAACTCAAAACTTGACCCTTCGTTTCTCACTTCGGATTGAAATTCGTAGGTGGAGCTCTTTAGATTTGAGCAGCTTCCGCCCCCCCCCCCCCCCCTCCGGAATTCCTCAAAGCATGTATAAAGTATCCTCTAGAACCTACCCTAGAGCTCCCCTTCTAGAGACTCGCCCTTGAGCCCCCTTTCAATCTTCATTCTTGTAATCACTAATGCCACCTCTAGAAATCCCACTCCAAGCACTTCTAAAGTTGCCTTTATGATAACCTCGGAAATTGCCTCGAGAAATCCTCTAACATACATTGCTTAATTCAACTGTGCATTTCACCTCGAGAAACCCCTCGCATAAAAATGAGATCTTACACTAATCTTCACTAAAAATCATACCTATCCAATGCATCAGTCCATGCAAGGTGCATGGTGTGGTGAGCAGTTTGTTGATCTGATGGAAGCCATCATGCATGATGGATTCCCAAAAACAAATCGAAGTTGGAAGATCCTAAGCCTTTGATCAGCCTAAAAACAGATTGTTAAGAAAAATTAGTCGAGAGGATAAGCCAAATATTTGAATGGTTAAGGTCCTCCGTTCTGGATTAATATTGGGGCTGCCCCCATCAACAGTGGAGCCCATCAGGTCAACATTCCCATTTAGGAACCACAGGCTCCATTTGTATGGGCTGCGTGTATCAGGAAACTATTCACTTCCTGATGAAACAGGACCCCTAAGTTTCTCAATCTTTATTCCTGTTTACTCTTAAGAATATAGTTGGCAGAATAATTATAACAAGAGACCATTTGGCCCACATGCCATAACTCTGAAGATAATGCACAAAAGGGTCTCTTTTATTAAGCATTCCTTGCGCTATTTTCTAGAAGTGAAAGAGGATCTGTCAGATACACAGCACAGTATATGCAGGTTTCAGTTCTAACAAGTAGGCCCATGGTTCGGTAATCACGTAAAAAAAAAAATGGTCTTTACCTCACTGTGGATGGATCATGTCCCAAAATCTCCTCAATAGGACAATTGCAACCTTTTGATTTGTGGCCTACAAAATGGACAGTTAAAAAGAGAAATAAAACAAAAGGTCCACATTCAACCATGCTTCGGACAGTTCGCCTATTGTGCCCTCATATGGATAGGTCATATGCCAAAAGTCGCACACCCAGATGACACTAGTCATCTACTGAAGGATTTTTTTTCCCATAGAACATTGACTGTTGGCTGGGCTTTTTCCAACCCGCCAATTTATAATCCTTAAAGACTGCTCCAATCAGTAGTTAGAATCACCAGACTGCCACGAATTTTGGCACATGCACACCCCATAGGGCTCATCAGATGAAAGGTCTGGATCGTGTAAATGTGTACCTCCTGTACAGATATTCAATGCTTGATTGCTAAAATAGACAGTACTGGTAGCATCTCCATCTTTTCTGTTAGTTCGTCAGAAATTACATAGAGACATTAAGATATTCCTACTTCACCTTCAACGCCATAACAGAGGGCTCAGGATCTACTTGGTCAACATGGAAGAAGACTGTCCTTGTGTTGATAATCGGCAATGAAAAATATAACATATAGATTCAATTAGTCAATAAGAACACTCTTAGTGTCCCTGTTATTAGTGAGGGGATTAGCAGAAACATCTATCAAAGAGAAGTTATAAGAAGAGGAACTATAGGGAAGTGAATAGTGTCCTGATGTTTTCAGTGATCCAAACTGTTGGGACCCCAATGCTCGAATGGTAACTATTTTCAAGCTGGGAGATTTTCCTCCAGCATCAAAATTGGGGACCTTTGGATCAACAGTCAGAATCAGCAAATGATGGACCCACTTCTATGTACTCACACATAAGGAAACTATTCACTCTCAATGATTCCTCTAATAAGAAAAGATGGGACTCTAATTTAATTCTCATTGTCCCAAAGAAATTTCTCATTTGGAGATGTGTGCGAGATAGTAAAATAAATAGCACAGAAATGGCAGCCAGTGAAAATCACTAGAATTGGGAGAAAAAACAATGATAGGAAAGATTAGACCCTCATAGTTGCATACCTAACGCAGAATCAACAAATCACTGAATCTCTCACCTTCACACAAGGCAAGTTGGCATATATGAGGGATATTTGACCAGTGCATAGTGAGGTCCACTACATTGTCCGGCACAAAAGTCAGCCTCAACCATTCATCATCAAGGCGTGCTTGCACGAACACAATGGTCCCAATTTAGCGCACATGTTTGACCTGCCTGATGTTTGTGCCAGGCCATCTTGATAGTAGGGGCCCACCTTCTGCATTGCTTAGATCCCACACACATGCTAGGTTGGCACATGTGCCACATGTATAGGTGCATGTGGGGCTAGCAAACCTCACTAGATGAAATGATTTACAATCACATTCTGAAGCAATAATTCAAGAATCAAAACAGATAATTCCATAACAAATACCAAATCACTAAGGGTGATAGGGTGATGCAT
Organism: Liriodendron chinense; assembly: GCA_003013855.2. Lineage (NCBI taxonomy): Eukaryota > Viridiplantae > Streptophyta > Magnoliopsida > Magnoliales > Magnoliaceae > Liriodendron > Liriodendron chinense. The sequence goes on along the minus strand of ML058538.1, from coordinate 64,091 downwards.
CCCACAAGCCTTCTAAATGTCAATGATAACGGTAAGTTTTGACAATGTTAGATCGAATAATAGATTTCAATAACAGGACGCTTTATTATGAACAAGCAAAGGTGCCAAGAAAGAATATTTTGATTGAACGAAACATAAGAAAACCAATAGAATAAATTTATCGTTTGCAGCCATATATAGAGCAAGTTTCTCCACTAAAGCTTCAAGGTACTTCCTCTCTAAGGAAGGGAAAAAAAGGAAAACAAATGTTGTTGAATATCATAGTTTAAAATTTCATCTATAACATATTGAATTCCACAATCTTCAACCTGAGCATATGTGGATCACTAAACCCAAAGATGATACTACACATATTCTTCAGTTGAGGATCACAAAATACCACCTATAACAAATTCAAAACAAAGGAAAATGGAAAGTTTAGAGAATCTATAGCAGAAATGGCCACGTTTCAAGTTCATTTCACCAACCTTCATTTTTCGAATTCTCCAACATTTCTTGACAAGCTTTGGCTACATCAGAAGCAGCTTTTCCAGTTGCTGCAACAGCAACTTTTTTTAAAATTGTCACGGCTTATTTCGCCAAAGTCAGCTTAGCAATTTCTTTCTTCTTAGAACCATCTTTTTCCATTATAGCTTTAAGAATCCAGGATTTTAGCCTCAAAACAACAATATTCTGTTGAAGGATTATATTATAAGATGGACACACACTTAGACTAAATGTGGACCACTGACAAATCCTTTCAAGTATTCCATACTTTCATAAATGCATGTTCCATAATGTCCAACCAAATGCACGACTTGCATTTCCCATAAACGTGCATGTAAACTTACTAGAATTTGCCTAGGCAAATATGAAACATTGAAGCAATCTGAAACATGTAATAATTCAAGCATTGAAGCAATCCAAATCTGAATGGAAACATGGAAGCAATCGAATTTCAACCTTCCCATAGCCCTAAATCCCAAATCATCCAAACCCTAACCCTAGTTCCCATTAATCCCTAATTTCATCCATACCATAAATCCCTATCTTTGGATTTTAGGATTAACCATATGTTTGGACTAACTTCCATAGGTTCCGTTCTTTGAGATTTTATAGTTCCTTGAATATTTGCTTGTAGTTTATAATCATGGTGCATGGTTTAGTGATTATTTGAATTTCCACACACGTGATTTGATTAGATTTAATTTAATTCTTCATTGTTATACATCTCTGCTTTAGCTTCATTCCGCATCATATTGATAGGCCCACTGTCCTGTGTCAGAGTGACATCTTTTGCACTTATGTTCCCCAGTTCTCGAGATTAAATAGATCCCTAATTGGGTTTAGGCATAATACAATTAATTCTAGATAGGGCCAGAAACTTCTCCCAAATAACTACAGTGACCACACAATGGATAAAATGTTAGTTGACTAACTCTACATTCTTGAGGCACATAATACAACCATTTGTAACATTTATATTCCTATTATGCAAATGGTCAATCGTAAAAGAGCTGGGGCACCCTCTCACAGGTAGCACCAAACAACAGCTGAAGATGTTGGGGCACCTCTCATAAAAAAAAAAAAAAAAAAAAAAATTATAGCACTTCATAGAGAAAAACTCTAAAAGATACAGACTTCCGCTGATTTACAAGTGCCCTGGTAACTACCTCAAATCAAGATAATAAATCATCGCAATTTGAGAATATGTGACTACTCATTTTTAACTTTTACTTTGTTGCTCTCAAGAAGGCGTGAGAGCAGGGGGCGTGCAATGAAGAGTAGTAGTGTATTTGCAGTTGATACATCTGAAACTCTATGAAGTGTTATGGTTTTGTTGGTTTAGTATTTTTGGTATAAAGTAGTGGGCATATCACCCCTCTTACTTTTTCTAGTTTGCTTCTGTACTACATGCTAGTATGTTCACCATTCACATCTGTGAGATCCAAGCATTTTATAAGTTAGGCCACCCCATGCAGATGTCCTTGCCCATAAATCAAGCCAATCTGCTCATCTGGTGAGCTGCACAATGAACAAAAGAAGTGGCCGTTAATAGAATTGCCAAATGTGCACATTAAACATGCATTCTTGTCCTGTTAGATGAGCGGACTGCCCTTTTTTTTTGCTAGGGCATCGAGACGGTGGGGTTCACTCCTGTGGCACATTAGATAAGTGCACTGATGAACACATTGGATTACATACATACATGCCCATGAGTGCATTGGTGAGTCCCATTTGCATCTATCTACCATCATGATGTATTGAAATAACTTGCCCACTCGATCTTCATGAATCTATCAATATTTTTTTCTATTACTAACATATGGCCTGTTGGAACTTGAAATCAGCTATATATACAAAGCCCCAAGTTCCTGCTCAAACGTCACGGCCTGTAGCAACTCCTATTAGTGGTGATTTAACAGTCTTAACCTCACTGCGTCCAAGATTTCACTTGTTGCATTAATTCTTGGTTCTTCAGGTGCAGGAAGTGTTATGCTATTCAAGGTATCAAAAGGGCATTGACGTCTATTTTTTCCATATCATCAATCCCTAGTAATTTTGCATGGCAATTAGTGTAGTGAAATGTGTTCCAGGTGGGATCCCTAGTCATGGATCAGTGGTAGACCCTACGGAGGTCATGGCTTTGAGTACCTATGTGGTGTTCGTGTAAAAAAAAAAAAAAAGTCGTTCCAGGCGCACGCCTAGGTGTTTTGGCCTGTTGCCCTCGCCTAAATCCCAGTTGAGGCATTTACCTTAGGTGTGTGCCTAGCACTTGGCCGCTTGGATGTACCTAATGTGCTTGAAGCACCGATAGCTTTTTATGTGAGATTTTTGGGGTACCTCGTCTGATTTTTTTGGGTATTTTACAGCCCAATAAGGATGCAAATATATATTTAAAAAAAGGGGGCTTTTTAAGCCCAATTTCAACAACTTTTCTCCTTTCTTTTTATATTAAAGCTTGAGATATTTGTACCCCAAGTTTCATTACTTTCTCATTTGTTTTTCTTCTTGATTTCTTTATTTTAATAACATGTCAAGATCATCACATTGGACTTCCTGAAAGCAATTTGAACCTTTGTTAGTGCTATCAAGGATAATTTAAGGTGATTTGGCGACTAAGGGAAAATTGGAAAATTTAGGTTGGAGGATTTAGGGATTTTGAAAAACTATATTATAGGGTTTTGCAATTTTGGGATTTTGGCAAAAATGTATTCTTGGATTGATGAATTTGGGGGACTTGCGGAAAAAAGGAAAACTTAGGGCTAAGATTTGGGGAAAATGAGAAATTAGGATTTAGGGAAAATTAGGATATGTGCCTAGAATCTCTAAATCTTGAGCCAAGATATGCCTAGGCATTTTGAGTGCTATAGGGAAGGTGCACCTGGTGCTTTAATTGCACTGATGACAATGTCAACCTATTAGCAGCACAAATCTTTTTCTTTTTCTTTTTTAAGTTTTCTTTGGTTGGATTCATATTTCGCATGTATGTAAGCTTAGTCGAATTTGCTCAAGCAAACATGAAACATGGAAGCAGCTTGAAACATTTCTTGGATGTCCCTCACGTATGCTATAGTGTATGTGAGGGACACCATATGGGTACTCGAACCCACGACGTTGGTAAGGTCTACCATTAAGCCATTGACTAGGGATCCCACCTGGAATGCCTTTCACTATACCATGCCATGCAAAATTATTAGGGATTGACGATATGAAAAAAAATAGATGTCAGTGGTCTTTTGATACCTTGAATAGCATAACATTTCCTGCACCTGGAGCAGCAAGAACTACGGCAAGAACAACATCTGACAAGCGAAATCTTCGACGCGACGAGGTTGAGACTGCTAAATCACCACTAATAGGATCCACTGCAGGTCGTGGCGTTTGAGCAAGAATTTATGACTTTGTATCTGTAGCTGATTTCAAGTTTTAATAGGTCATCTGTTAGCAATAGAAGAAAATATTGATAGATTCATGAAGATCAAGTGGGCAACTATTTCAATACACCATGATGGTAGATAGATGCAAATAGAGCTCTCCGATGCACTCATGGGCATGTATATATGTGATCCAATGTGCTTATTAGTGCACTCATCTAATGTGCCACAGGAGCAAACCCCACAGTCTCGATGCCTTGGCCAAAAACTAAGGGCAGTCCGCTCATCTAACAGTCCACAAATGCATGTTCAATGTGCACATTTGGCAATTCTATTAACTATTAACTTCTTCTGTACACTGTGCAACTCACCAGATGAGCAAATCCGCCTGATTTATGGGCAAAGACATCTACATGGGGTAGCCTAACTTATGAAAGGCTTGGATCTCACACGTGTGAATGGTGAACATACTAGCATGTGGTACAGAAGCAAACTAGAAAAAGTAAGATGGATGATCTACCCACTGCTTTATACTAAAAATACTAGACTAACAAAACCATAACACTTCATGGAGTTTCAGATGTATCAACTGCCAATACACTGCTACTCTTCGCTGCACGCCCCCTGCCCGCAAGCCTTCTTTCTTAAGAGCGTTGGAAAGAGTCAACAAAGTAAAAGTGAAAAATGAGTGGAAAATAAATAAATGAATAGCCACATATTCTCAAATTGCGATTATTTATTATCTTGATTTAAGGTAATTATTGGAGCACTTGTGAATCAGCGGAAGTCTGTATCTTCTAAAGTTTTTCTCTATGAAGTGCTATCATTTTTTTAAGTGAGAGGTAGGAGATGTGCCCCAGCACCTTCAGTTGTTGTTTGGCGCTACCTGTGTCCTCTAAGGGTCAGTTTTCAGATGGCTTTTCGCTTTAAGGAAAGCTCTTACGATTGATCATTTGCGTAATAGGAATATGGATGTTACAAATGGTCGTATTTTGTGCATCAAGAATGTAGAGTTAGTCAACCAACATTTTATCCATTGTGTGGTCATTGTAGTTATTTGGAAGAAGTTTCTGGCCCTATCTAGAATCAACTGTATCATGCCTAGCCCAATTAGGGATTTGTTTAATCCCGAGAACTGGGGAACATAAGCGTAAAAGAAGGCACTCTGTCACAGGACAATGGGCCCATCAATATGATGCGAAAATCCAAATAAGCAATAAACCATACACCACGACCATAAATTACAAGCAAATAGTAAAAAAACAATAAAATCTCAGAGGTCGGGACCTATGGAAGGTAGAACTTCCATGTCCAAGCATATGGTTAATCCTAAAATCCAAAGAAAGGGCTCTAGGGTTCCTAGGCTATGGATGAAATTAGAGATTAATGAGAATTAGGGTTAGGGTATGGATGATTTAGGATTTGGGGATTTAAGGCTATGGGAATGTTGAAATTCGGATTCGGATTGCTTCCATGTTTTAAGTTTCCATTCGGATTTGGATTGCTTGAATGCTTCAATTAGGACATGTTTCAAATTGCTTCCATGTTTCATGTTTGCTTAGGTAAATTCTACTAAGCTCACATGCACGTTTATGGGAAATGCAAGCCGTGCATTTGGTAGTACATTGTGCAACATGCATTTATGAAAGTATGAAATGCTTCAAAGGATTTGTCAGTAGTCCACATTCAGTCTAAGTGTGTGCCCATCTTATAACATAATCCTTAAACAGAATGTTGTTATTTCGAGGCTGAAATCCTGGATTCTTAAAGCTGTAATGGAAGAAGATGGTTTTCAAAAGAAAGAAAATGTCAAGCCGACTTTGGCGGAATAAGCTACGACAACTTTAAAAGAAGTTGTAATTGCCACTTTTGCAGCTGCTGCAGCGTCCTTTGTAGCTACTGCAATTGCAAAGGACGCTGCAAAAGTTGTTGCTGAGACTGCTTCTTATGTAGCCAAAGCTTGTCAAGAAATATTGGAAAACTCAAAAAATAAAGGTTGGTCAAATAAACTTTAAACCTGATCATTTCTGCTATAAATTCCCTTAAAATTTTCATTTTCTTTTGTTTCGAGTTTGTTATAGGTAGTATTATGTGATCCTTAGCTGAAGAATATGTGTAGTATCATCTTTAGGTCTAGTGATCAACATATGCTCAGGTTGAAGATTGTAGAATTCAATATGTTATGGATAAAACTCTGAACTACGATATTCAATAATATTTGTTTTCCTTTTTTCCCCATTCTAAGAGAGGAAGTACCCTAAAGCCTTAATGGAGAAACTTGCTATATATGTGGTTACAGACAGTAAATTTATTTTATTGGTTTTCTTATATTTGGTTCAACCAAAAAAATTCTTTCTTGACGCCTCTGCTTGTTCATAATAAAGTGTCTTGTTATTGAAATCTATTATTCGATTTAACAGTGTCAGAACTCACCGTTATTAATGAAATTCAGAAGGCATGTGAGATGCATCACCCCTCAGTGATTTGGTATCTGTTTTGAAAATATCGGTCTTGATTCTTGAATTATTGCTTCAAAATGTGATTGTAAATCATTTCATCTGGTGAGGTTTGTTAGCTCCACATGCACTTTTACACATGACACACGTGCCAACCTAGCATGTGTGTGGGATTTGAGTAATGCATAAGGTGGGCCCTTGCTGTTAAGATGGCCTGGCACAAACATCAGGCAGGTTAAACATGTGTGCTGAATTGGGACCATTGTCTTCGTACAGGTGTGCCTTCATGATGAATGGTTGAGGCTGACTTTTGTGTCAGATAATGAAGTGGACCTCACTATGCACAGGTCAAATTTCCTTATATATGCAAACTTGCCTTGTGTGAAGTTGAGAGATTCAGTGGTTTGTTGATTTTGCAATAGGTATGCAACTACGAGGGTCTAATCTTTCCTATCTTTGGTTTTTCTCCCAATTCTAGTGATTTTCACTAGCTGCCATTGATCTGAAAATCGGTATCGTATCGGCCAATACGGGTGTATCGTATCCGTATCGGCTCGATACGATACGCGATACGGCCTCATATCGGCCGTATCGGTATCCGTTGTACCGTATCGGGTCGTATCGGTCGATACGGGCAGTATCAGGTCCGATATTTGGTATGTGTATCGGTCGATTGCCCGTAACGTTTCATCTCCAAAAAAAAATCTTCTTTTATCTTCTTAAAAGAAAATAAAAGAGAAAAAAGAACAAAAAGAAAAAAGAAAAAAGAAAAAAGGGACATACCTCTCGCTTTCTCTCTCTCGGTTTCTTCTTCTTCTTCTTCTTCATCAAAGCTGCTGCGGGGCTGCCTGGGACAGCTACTGCTTCTTCTTCTTCTTCTTCTTCTTTCTTCCTCTTCAGCGCTGCTGCGGGGCTGCCTGCGGCAGCTTCTTCTTCTTCTTCTTTCTTCCTCTTCAGCGTTGCTGCGGGGCTGCCTGCGGCAGCTTCTTCTTCTTCTTCTTCTTCTTCTTCTTCTTCTTCCTCCTCCTTTCCGATGGTGCGGCACCCTTCTCCTCCTCCTCCTCCTCCCTCTCTCTCTCTCTCCCCCTCTCTTTTTCCCTGTTGTACCGAGGTTCTCTCTCGAAAAAAACAAATGGAAGGCGTGGCTGTTTCACAGCCACGCACTTTATCTTTTTAATTTTTTAATAGTCTGCGGTAGTTGCAGATTAGTGCACATGCATGCACTGTTTTGGTGCACGGGGCCCACCTTGATTTGTGTGCTGTAATCCATGCCGTCCATTAGTTTATTCAGTTCATTTTAGGCCATGATCCCAAAATGAAACAAATCCAAATCTCAGGTGGGCCATATAGTAGGGATTGAATGTCCACGATTAAAAACTCCTATTGCCTATTGTAATGTTTATTTGTCATCCAACATGTTGATGGACCTGGATGCACCTGGATGCCGGGAAAACACAAATTTGAGCTCGATCCCTATGTGCCTTGCATGACTAATCTTAAAAAAAAAAAAATGATAAAAAGCTTACAAAATTATTATTTTTGGTCATAGCCATACATAACCACTATTTCCTGTGGTCCATAACCATTATTTTTAATGGTCCATAACCATTGTTTCATGTGACATGGTCCACCTGAAATTTCAATGGTCCATAACCACTATTTCCTGTAGTCCATAACCACTGTTTTAAATGGTCTATAACCATTGTTTCCTATGCATGGTCCTCCTAAAATTTGTATCCTGTAACATGGTCCACTTGAAAATTTAATGGTCCATAACCATTATTTTTAATGGTCCATAACTATTATTTCCTATGACATGGTCCACCAGAAATTTGTATCTTGTGACATGGTCCACCTGAAATTTCAATGGTCCATAACCACTGTTTTTAATAGTCCATAACCATTGTTTCCTATGACATGGTCCACCTGAAATTTGTATCATGTAACATGGTCCACTTGAAATTTTAATGGCCCATAACCATTGTTTCATGTGGTCCATAACTACCATTTTTAATTGTCCATAACCATTGTTTCTTATGACATGGTCCATCTGAAATTTGTATCCTATGACATGGTACTTGAAATTTCAATGGTCCATAACCATTACTTCCTGTGGTCCATAACCATTGTTTCCTATGACAGTCCACCTAAAATTTGTATCCATGGTCCACTTAAATTTTAATGGTTCATAACCACTGTTTCCTGTGGTCCATAACCACTGTTTTTAATGGCCCATAACTATTGTTCTGGTAACATGGTCCACCTAAAATTTTAATAGTCTATAACCATTGTTTTCTGTGGCCCATAACCACTATTTTTAATGGTCCATAACCATTGTTTCCTGTGATATGGTCCAACCAAATAGGTTCATAACCACTGTTTTCTATGGGGCCCACTCAATTGGGTCCAAACAAATGAACTGAATGATTTGTACGCTCAATTGGGTCAATTCAAACTTATTAAAAAATTTGCGACGGTCCAAAACCGTCGCTAAATTTTTTAATAGGATTTTTTGTTTTAAAAAATAATAGGATTTTTTGTTTTTATTTTTTAATCTATTGAACTTAATAATCACCTTATCCCAAATAAAAAATAAATAGATTGATAATACATTTTTTTGATGATACAAAGCTGCAAATTGATAATACATTTTTCTATTGTTTGTAGCTTTGTGGCTTATGTAGATTGTAGAGTGGTCATTGTTGTATAATTGTATTTGTTATTTTAAATGTTTATATTATTCATATTTAAGAAAATTGATAAGTAATAAGTATTTTTAGTTTTCTACACTTACATTGTTATAAACTAATGAGTACAGAATAATGATACTTCTTACTTCTTAAATATATTAGACCATTAGCAATATATGATATCAATTTATGACATATATCAACAGTTTGTATAAAGAAAAAATCATCACCAGAACTAACAGAAATTCAACCCGTCAGGACAGCATTCTTACTAAAGAATGGTCCGATACACCATTAAATACATGGTCAAAATACAAAAAAATTGATAGATTCGTGAATATCTCATTTTATCATATTTTTTTTGATATTTTTTGATATTTTTTTGCTTAAAAAAAAGTTTTTGACCGATACGGTCCGATACAGTCCGATACGAGGCCCAATTCCGATACGCGACGCCGTATCGTATCATTTTTCCGCGGGGCCGATACGCCGACTGATACCGACATTCAGAACCATGCTAGCTGCCATTTCTATGTTATTGTGATGGAAGCGCAAGAGATTAGATAAAAAGAGCTTTGACCAAGAAGTTCCCAAAGGTGTTCCTCATCCATATTATACTATCTTCTTGAGAGGTATCCGGAGTGCCAGTTTTGAGGAACTCCAATAAAGAGACAAATTCATCTAACTCATCCTCCGTCAAGTTTCTACGGCAAGGAGGAGCCCGAACAATCCTCTCCTGATCTTTAGAGTACCACTCTACTACCCACACAAACCTATCTGGGGCTAGCCTTGCAATTCTAGGTAACAAGCCTTGCAACGCTGGAGTATCGCACCATTTTCCTACCCAAAATCTGATTTTTTTATTTTATGAGAGCTACCTTTGATTTTTTATGGGATCCATCGTGATGTGTATATGAGATCCAATCCAACCATTATATGTTTAATCCTATGTTATACCTAGAGCAAAAAAATCAGGCTGACCCATTATTCAAGTGGGCCACACCAAGAGAAACAGTTGCGATAAAGCGTCCACCTTTGATTTTTACAGGTGCACCTTGATGATCATATGCAATCCACTCCAACCATTAGATGTCACACTAAAATTTAGGACTAGAGCCCAAAAATCAAGCCCATCCGTGATTCAAGTGGACCACACCAAGGAAAACAATTTGGATGGTGAGCTTTGTCCCGTACCTTGATGACCACACCAAGAAAAAATCATCACCAGAACTAACAGAAATTCAACCCGTTAGGACAACATTCTTACTAAAGAATGGTCCGATACACCATTAAATACATGGTCAAAATACAAAAAAATAATAGATTCGTGAATATCTCATTTTATCCTTTTTTTTTTTTTATATTTTTGATATTTTTTTGCTTAAAAAAAAGTTTTTGACCGATACGGTCCGATACAGTCCGATACGGGGCCCGATTCCGATACGCGACGCCGTATCGTATCATTTTTCCGCGGGACCGATACGCCGACCGATACCGACATTCAGAACCATGCTAGCTGCCATTTCTATGCTATTGTGATGGAAGCGCAAGAGATTAGATAAAAAGAGCTTTGACCAAGAAGTTCCCAAAGGTGTTCCTCATCCATATTATACTATCTTCTTGAGAGGTATCCGGAGTGCCAGTTTCGAGGAACTCCAATAAAGAGACAAATTCATCTAACTCATCCTCCGTCAAGTTTCTACGGCAAGGAGGAGCCCAAACAATCCTCTCTCGATCTTTAGAGTACCACTCTACTACCCACACAAACCTATCTGGGGCTAGCCTTGCAATTCTAGGTAACAAGCCTTGCAACGCTGGAGTATCACACCATTTTCCTACCCAAAATCTGATTTTTTTTATTTTATGAGAGCTACCTTTGATTTTTTATGGGATCCATCGTGATGTGTATATGAGATCCAATCCAACCATTATATGTTTAATCCTATGTTATACCTAGAGCAAAAAAATCAGGCTGACCCATTATTCAAGTGGGCCACACCAAGAGAAACAGTTGCGATAAAGCGTCCACCTTTGATTTTTACAGGTGCACCTTGATGATCATATGCAATCCACTCCAACCATTAGATGTCACACTAAAATTTAGGACTAGAGCCCAAAAATCAAGCCCATCCGTGATTCAAGTGGACCACACCAAGGAAAACAATTTGGATGGTGAGCTTTGTCCCGTACCTTGATGACCACACCAAGAAAAAATCATCACCAGAACTAACAGAAATTCAACCCGTTAGGACAACATTCTTACTAAAGAATGGTCCGATACACCATTAAATACATGGTCAAAATACAAAAAAATAAGAGATTCGTGAATATCTCATTTTATCCTATTTTTTTTTTTATATTTTTGATATTTTTTTGCTTAAAAAAAAGTTTTTGACCGATACGGTCCGATACAGTCCGATACGGGGCCCGATTCCGATACGCGACGCCGTATCGTATCATTTTTCCGTGGGGCCGATACGCCGACCGATACCGACATTCAGAACCATGCTAGCTGCCATTTCTATGCTATTGTGATGGAAGCGCAAGAGATTAGATAAAAAGAGCTTTGACCAAGAAGTTCCCAAAGGTGTTCCTCATCCATATTATACTATCTTCTTGAGAGGTATCCGGAGTGCCAGTTTCGAGGAACTCCAATAAAGAGACAAATTCATCTAACTCATCCTCCGTCAAGTTTCTACGGCAAGGAGGAGCCCAAACAATCCTCTCTCGATCTTTAGAGTACCACTCTACTACCCACACAAACCTATCTGGGGCTAGCCTTGCAATTCTAGGTAACAAGCCTTGCAACGCTGGAGTATCACACCATTTTCCTACCCAAAATCTGATTTTTTTATTTTATGAGAGCTACCTTTGATTTTTTATGGGATCCATCGTGATGTGTATATGAGATCCAATCCAACCATTATATGTTTAATCCTATGTTATACCTAGAGCAAAAAAATCAGGCTGACCCATTATTCAAGTGGGCCACACCAAGAGAAACAGTTGCGATAAAGCGTCCACCTTTGATTTTTACAGGTGCACCTTGATGATCATATGCAATCCACTCCAACCATTAGATGTCACACTAAAATTTAGGACTAGAGCCCAAAAATCAAGCCCATCCGTGATTCAAGTGGACCACACCAAGGAAAACAATTTGGATGGTGAGCTTTGTCCCGTACCTTGATGACCACACCAAGAAAAAATCATCACCAGAACTAACAGAAATTCAACCCGTTAGGACAACATTCTTACTAAAGAATGGTCCGATACACCATTAAATACATGGTCAAAATACAAAAAAATAATAGATTCGTGAATATCTCATTTTATCCTTTTTTTTTTTTTATATTTTTGATATTTTTTTGCTTAAAAAAAAGTTTTTGACCGATACGGTCCGATACAGTCCGATACGGGGCCCGATTCCGATACGCGACGCCGTATCGTATCATTTTTCCGCGGGGCCGATACGCCGACCGATACCGACATTCAGAACCATGCTAGCTGCCATTTCTATGCTATTGTGATGGAAGCGCAAGAGATTAGATAAAAAGAGCTTTGACCAAGAAGTTCCCAAAGGTGTTCCTCATCCATATTATACTATCTTCTTGAGAGGTATCCGGAGTGCCAGTTTCGAGGAACTCCAATAAAGAGACAAATTCATCTAACTCATCCTCCGTCAAGTTTCTACGGCAAGGAGGAGCCCAAACAATCCTCTCTCGATCTTTAGAGTACCACTCTACTACCCACACAAACCTATCTTGGGCTAGCCTTGCAATTCTAGGGTAACAAGCCTTGCAACGCTGGAGTATCACACCATTTTCCTACCCAAAATCTGATTTTTTTTATTTTATGAGAGCTACCTTTGATTTTTTATGGGATCCATCGTGATGTGTATATGAGATCCAATCCAACCATTATATGTTTAATCCTATGTTATACCTAGAGCAAAAAAATCAGGCTGACCCATTATTCAAGTGGGCCACACCAAGAGAAACAGTTGCGATAAAGCGTCCACCTTTGATTTTTACAGGTGCACCTTGATGATCATATGCAATCCACTCCAACCATTAGATGTCACACTAAAATTTAGGACTAGAGCCCAAAAATCAAGCCCATCCGTGATTCAAGTGGACCACACCAAGGAAAACAATTTGGATGGTGAGCTTTGTCCCGTACATTGTTTCCAATCATATGGTCCACTTAAACCATGAATGGGGCTGATTTTCGGGCCCTAGGTCTAACATGGGGTGACACACCTAATGGTTAGTGTGGATTTCACGTTAACACAAACTCAGCTGACAGTCACTTCTCCATAGCGATGTGAAATAACTACTCTCTCACATTTATCAACATTTATTACTCTCTAAATTATTAATTACTCTTTATATATATATATATATATATATATATATATGAATCTTTTAAAAGCGCTTCAGCCCTAGGCACGATTAAGTTAAAAGGGTGCACCATCACTACGACAAGTGGCACCAGCCTCCAAGTGCCAATAGCACCATAGTGCCAAAGCAACCTCAACTCAAAGATGTAGCAAACCATGCTCTATGAATCAGGCTCATAATGGCTCCACACCTCTTAGCCACGCTAGCGTGCCAGTCGTGCAGGCCTAGTGCCAAACAAAAATCAGTTCACGCGAGACGAATTTCGTTGCCAGCTCTCGTCCAATTCAGAGATCTGTACCTAACAACCAATAAATAAGCACCCCCCCCCCCCCCCCCCCCCCCCCAATATACTAGTCGTCAAAGGTCCATAAATACCCCTATAGTCCTCCATTCCAAGGAGATTGAGCATTCATTCAATTTGGTATGATTTGGGACAAAGACTCGCATCCATGAATTTTGGTATGAAGCTCTCTCCTTCCATAGGTGAGCCTAGCTTAGTCAAGTTTGCATTATCCCATCACGGGGTATTGAGGTGCCAACCTCTATCCAACCTAACACAGATTTCACCATGTGCTAGTAGGCATCAAGGTTCTAACATCTTCTCATTCACTACAAGTAGCTCCACACATGTACCGAGGCATCAAGGTACCTTTGGCGCCATAAGGCGCTAGCCTTTATTCATCCAGAACTAGTAGCAACATGCACTACAAGGCACTAAAGGCCATCCATCTAACTCACTAAGTACAGAGGTGCTAGTCTCTAGGTATTATGGACAGTGGTGCCATACACCATTGGCATTGAGAGTCATGTCTCTGCCCTCGCCAACAATGTATAGAGGTGATAACCTGTACCTAATAAAAAAAAGTGGCATCACATGCTAATAAACATTGAGGCGTGTGCCTCAACCTATTCAAAGACTAGCGTCACCATGCACTACCAGGCATTGAGAAGACTACCTTTGCCTGCTCAAAGATGGTGGTGCCACTGCCCACCTGGAAAACATGTAGCACCATGCACTATTAGGTTTTGAGGCTTGTTCATTTGCCATCTGCAAAGACCTGTGGTCCAAAGCCATAGGAAAATCTACACAGTGGTGCTACACTGTTCTACCCCTCTAAGAATAGTACAAACTGCATCAACGCCTCTTAGCATATGGTTTAAACACCAGTTGCATCTTTAGGGTAGCATTCCAATGTTGTACCCCATAATAAGTGATGCTCCATGCATTAATAGGTCATTAGCACCAGGCGCCACACCAACTTCGCCTCTCTAAAGGTTAATGGCACCACTACACTAGATTTGACATCCATATCACATGTTCGTCCACAAGTTGTGCCACTTTCTTTAGTCACAAACGGGCTACTCTGTCAGTGCCACACTTAAAAGGCAATGCTCCATGCATTTCAAATGTCAATGGCACTTGGCACCACACTACCTTTTGTGCCCGTGCCAGATTCCTCTCTAGTTTCAATCAAATTCAATTGTCGATGCTATAGCTAAAGAAACATTCACTCTCAACACCTCATAGCTACAAAGGACTTACACTTTGTGGATAACAGCTATCTAATATTTCATGGCTACCAAGCTATTTGACACATTGCGGCTACACGGATGAATTCAACACTCTATGCTAATCGGACTATCCTGACGCCCAATGGCTAATGCTCAAATGGCTACAGAGATGACTTCCAACTGCTGCACTACTACAGCTATAGATTCGTCATCGATGCTCTTCAACGCACTACATACTACATAGTGAATTGCACACGCATTTATGTTGTATATTTGGTTTTCCCTTCTTGTAAGGATTTTCTCTGAAAGACTAATTATAGGCTTGTGATATTTCATAGCTTGAAATATAACTTTTACAATTAATGAAATGCTCTGAAAGGGAAATTTGGGTGCAAATTTGTCTACATTTGTTCAAAACCAAAGCAAGAAAATACACCACAAATTCATTAAAAAAACTCTTTCCATCTTGTGTCTTCACCAGTGCCATCGTTGACAGTGGCAGCGGCAGATCTCCTTGTTGTATCAGCCGGCAGCAACTGGTGCGTCTGTCTCTCTCAAACGTTAGGTTATATCAATTTCATTCATTATATCCTTCATTTCTGAACTTTGGTTTCTATCATAGAATTTTATTTTCTTATAGAATTTTCTAATTTCTTCATGTCTTTATGAAATGATATTATAATCAACAACCCAAATCACCCGATTTGAAGTTTTTGAATGAATTGCCCAATTCAGTAAACCATAATTAATTTGGGACTTCTTAATTTGTAGCCCAAATCACCCAACTAGGGATTTTAAATCATGGCCCAATTTAGCAAACCCTTATTTGGGGATTTTAACCCAATGGCTCGATTCAGAAAGCCTAATCTGTTTGGCGATGATGCAGGGGGCTGTCAAATGACATGGGGGGTTTGTATGTGTGTGAGAGAGGACGGTTCATGAAAGAGAGAGAATGATTTGTGTGTGTGTGTGTGTGTGTGTGTGTGTGTGTGAGAGAGAGAGAGAGAGAGAGAGAGAGAGATGCATAAGGGCGATCTTTACATTTTGATACTCGACTGTGTATGACGCTCAATATGCAAATACTAAGATATCATAATTCATACACGTGTAATATATTAACTTAAGCTAAACCGACTAACTCATGGAAGCCATTGTCGTAAGTATAAAAAAATTAAGTTGATGACACAATCTTATCCTCTGATTCATGGACAATTGTTTATTGAAATAGGATCATTGGATACTTGGCTCATACTTCTAATGGGTAGGGCTGATTGGACAAAAATCACGTGGGTTTTTGATAGATCTGATCTGTTAATCAGATGGACCACCCTTCAAAATGATTAGATCCTTTGTCTCCCCTCTCTAATTTATTAATCATGTGGGCCGAATTTTGTTGGGAAAATTTGAATGGCAACATCTTCCCAGGGACATTTTCAATCTTTTTAGAAAAGGCTAATCGTCATGAGTTGAAATTGATAGGAAGTGGTAAAAAGAGACCCGTCAAAAGTAGGCTAAAAAAGGGTGCAGAGAGAAAGAGATAGAGAGAGAGAGAGAGAGCTAGGAAGGAGAAAGAAAAAAGAGTGTTCTGGTTATTTAATAAAGAGCTGAGTTATTACTCAACAAATCAGCAAGGTGTTTTGCACCCCATTTACATGAGAAGTTTATTTGCATGTCATTTACATATGTAAATCCTATTTGCATTGGCAAATCAGATTTAGGCAACTTTTTTTGCACCAACTTTCCCATGAAATAGTTTTCACACTAACCTTTATAAATGTAAAACAGAATAAAAAAATTTCATACCTCCCCCAGTGAGTAGGGGTGGCAATGGGTCAGGCTGGGGCCGGGCTATGGTTGGCCTTGATCTAGCTTTAGACCTAAATCCTGGGCCCTGGTCCTAGTAGACTAAAGAGGCCCCAGCCCTGGTCCAACCCTACAGCCTTAACAGGCTAAAATGGCTCTAGCCCTGCCCAGCCATAGATCCCTTAGCCCTATACCCTAATAGGCTAAAGAGTCCTCGACCCTTGATGGCCGGGCTGGGCTAGGGCCAACGAGGTTGGGATGGATCAGGGCCAGCCCTATAAGTTATAAAAAAAACAAAAAAACAAAAAAAAAAAAAAACCTACAAGGCAAAGAGAATGAAAAAAAGAGGTTTGACGCACATCACCCTCTATTTTGGCCCAAAGACGAACAACATCCTCCCTTCTACATTTTCCCAAGTAATAATACCTTTCGTTTTTCAAATATGGTAAAATAACCATCCTGCAATTAATTTTTTCAATGGAAAAACTAACCATGCAGGGTTAACAATATTTTTAAATGGCAATATTAGCCTTCTACCAAATCCTCAAAACTCCAACCTAACCATCCCCTCCCAACTTAAGGGTAAAAAGGTCTTTTTTCCATGGTCAACAATCAACAAAAACAACGATGACATGGTTCTGTCACATTTTGCCAATGGATATTAATCGCAGGGTGGTTTTCAATTGAAAATAGAAGACAAAATGGGTTATTTGAGAAAAGGCATATGTAGGGTGTTATTTATCTTTGGGCCAAAAGAGAAGGTTCTCTATACCAAAACCTGAAAAACAAAATCTTACTAAATAATAAATAGGAAACAAGTTATAAGTGCTCGTGTATCAACTATCATACTCTACGAAGTATCAACACTAGTCTATACACAACGGTGCGTTAATGAATCATTGCCACCCCAATGAGTAAGGATAGCAATGGGCCAAGCTAGGCCGCACCGAGGTAAGTGGCCCTAGCCCAACTTTAGAGCCCTATGTCTGGCCCTAACGGGCTAAAAAGACCCCAGCTTATACACTATGAAGTATCAACACTAGTCTATACAGTGCGTTAATGAATCATTGCCAACCCAATGAGTAAGGATAGTAATGGGCCAAGCTAGGCCGCACCGAGGTAATTGGCCCTAGCCCAACTTTAAAGCCCTATGCCTGGTCCTAACGGGCTGAAAAGACCCCGAGCCTTAAGCCTTGACGTAATGGGTCAAAGAGGCCTTCAGCCCTGGTCCAGCCCTAATGGGCTAAGAGGCCCTAGCCCTTGAGGGCCGAGTTGGGCTAGGGCTGACAAGGTTGGGCCGGATCAGGCTGCCCTATAATTGATAGAGGCTTTCGACAAATAGCCCTCTACTTTGGCCGAAAGACAAACAACATCCTCATTTCATTTATGCATTTTCCCAAGTGGCACCTTTCATTTTTCAAAGATGGTAAAAAAAACCACCCTACTGTTAATTTTTTCGATGGAAAACCTAATGATGATTAGGTCAGCAATTTTTTAACTAATGACAATATTACCCCTCTACCAAATCCCAAAATTCCAAACCTAACCTTAACATCTCTTCTCCCAAACCCTAAGCCTAACCCTACCCTCTCCCAACTTAAGGGTTAAAAGGTATTTTTCTGTGGTCAACAATCAACTAAAACGCCATTACATAGTTCTGTCCGGTTTCGCCAATAGTTGTATAATCACAGGGTGGTTATTTGGGCCAAAAGTGAAGGATGTTGTATGTCAAACCTCAAAAACAAAATCATAAACAAATCTTATTAAAATCATAGGTAGAATCTAAGTTCTTAAAATCAAAGTAGTTGATATGTGCCTATGTACCAGCTATCACACCCTGCAGAGTATCAAACTAGTCTCTACACTACAGTGCATTCATGAATCATAACCTACCATATACACTACGAGCTAAGGGCCAGGCCTTGCCACGCTTACCAATGACCAAACACTTTCTTATGAAATTGCCCCATTTGATTTTACCACCTCAATACAGATCATCCATTCCGCAAACATCTATTAGATAATATAATCATCTGATCAAGTGACTTGAGAGGGATGGGCAATCAAAGGTACACCCACATGATGGATGGTCCACGTAAATGCTTAGACCTCTCTAACCACCTTAGTATGGACCATCCATTTCCCAAACCACTAATTGGATGGTTATATCATCAGATCGAAGTGATTTGAGAGGGATGGGCAATCAAAGATAGGCCCCACATGATGGATGATCCACATCAATGCTTAGACCTTCTCTAGTCACCTCAATATGGATTTTCCATTTCCCATACCACCTAATCTAATGGTTAGGCTCATCCCATCAAAGCGAACTGAGAGGGATGTGCATCAAAGTTGGGCCCCACATGATTGACAGTCCACATCAATGCTTAGACTTCTCTAGCCATGTCAATATGGACCGTCCATTTTCGAAACCATTAATTAATGGTTTGTCTCATCCGATCAAAGTGGTTTGAGAGGGATGGACCATCAAGGGTGGGTCCCACATGATGGACGGTCCACATCAAGGAGCATACCTTTCCTAGTGTAATCAATATGTACTATACATTTCCTAAATATCTAATCCCATGGTTGGCATCGTCCAATCGAAGTGATTTGAGTGGGATGGGAAATAAAAGGTGGTCCCCACATGGTGGACGGTCAACATCAATGCTTAGACCTCTCTAGCTACCTCAATATCGACCTTCCATTTCCCAAGCCACTAATCGATGGTTAGGATCATCCGATCAACGTGATTTGAGATGGATGGGCAATCCAGGGTGGACCCCACGTGATGTACGGTCCACATCAATGCAGACTTCTCTAGTACACTTAATATGCATCGATTTGTCCATTTTTCCAAACCAGTAATCTGATGGTTAAGACTCATCCGGTCGAAGTGATTTTGATAGGGCAAGGCATTAGTGTGGGTCCCACGTGATGGACGTTCCACATCAAGGATCAGATCTTTTCTATTGCAATCAAGATGACTTGTCCATTCCATATCCGTTGATCGGATGATATGGGCCAGCCCCTTTCCAGTTTGCATAGAGTCCGCATGTTATGATTCTGAGGGGTGGGACCCACATTCTAGTAATATAGTATAGCCCATTGGCTTGAGAGAAGGCCCCAAAAATCGCATAAATCACATCGACCGCCATAAAGAATCAGTGTTTTCTCCCCAACAGAGATTGTTTAGTAAGTAAAACCAACACAGTGATAGCAATGAGAGGTCACATTGCATGGAATCAAAGCAAATACGAAAGCATATCAACTGCTACTGTATAAGCAAGAAAAGAAAAGGTTGATTTTACCTTCTTTCTTCTCCCCTTTTCTTTCTCTCTGTTTCTTAATTCGATTCTCTCTCTCTTTTCTCCAGTTTCGTGTCTTAAATAGACAGGCCAGTCTGAAAGAAAACGATGGCATATTTGTAATATCAAGTAATGCAAGGGTTTTGCTTTAATCAGTTATGGACAGCTGGCCTGCGTACGGAGAGAGGACCATGATCGTAACCGTCCACGTTTTACGCTAGTTCGTGGCGTACGCCGATGGTCTGCGATGTCCTGTAAAAGAAGGTTCTTTCGAGGAGCGGATTGAGTGAGACCCCAGATACACCGAGGTGGGTGGGACCCCTGACTGTGGGGCTCACGGTAATGTATATTTCTTAAATCCACACCGTCCAACCATTTTGAAAGCTCATTTTAGGCTAAGATCCCAAAAATGAAGCTAACTCAAATCTTAGGGGTACCACACCACAGAAACGGTCTTGATTGAATCTCTACCATTAAAAACTTCATGGATTCCACCGGAATGTTTATTTGCCATCCAAGGTCACAAACACCTAGATGAATAAACCACATAAATATCATCTTGATCCAAAGCTTTTGTGTCCACAGGAAGTTTTTAATGATCAATCACCACTGTTTCCAGTACTATGGCCCATCTGAGATTTGAAACTGCTTCATTTTTTCAAACATGCCTTGAAGTGAACTTTAAATACGGATGGACGGCATGGATGTAGTCACATACATTACAGTGGCTCATAGCTAAGGGTCTCACCCACCTCGATGGATCCAGGGTATCACCTAAACCGCCACCGTTGACATTTGTGAGGAATCCACCCTCTACCTCTGTTTTGCAGCGGATTTCAGGACATGAAACTAAAAATGATGCCGATCCAAAACTTGAGTGAGCCACACGAGAGAAAACAGTGAGGATCTGAACGTCCACCATTGAAACACCACAGTGAGGATTGAAAGTCTACCGTTGAAACATTTGTGGGGCCACATAAGTTTTGTAAAAGGCTAATATTTGTGTGTTTTCAGCTCATCCCTTAAAAGAAATGACCTTAAGATTTGAATGGATAGCATATAAACATCTAAGGATTTCACCGGTGTTTCCAAGGTGGGCATTTCCCTGCCCACTTCGAGTTTTGGATCTGGCTTATTTTTGGGTTCAGGCACCAAAATTATACGGAAAACGGATGGATAGGGCAGATTTATCACAAACATTATGGTGGCCCCACACATAGCTTCTGAGCGCAGCTGCGACAAGCGGTGTCCACTTCCAAAAGGAAGCAGAGGGGCGCGAATTAGGTGCTACCCGGGTGACACCAAGTGTTACCCCTTCCGTAGGGCCACATTGATGATTTTATGTATATCCACACCGTCCATCCGTTTCTATGGACCTTTTTAAGATGGGACACCAAAATCTATACAGATCTAAATCTCAAGTAGACCAAGCCACATGAAACAATGTTGATTGAGTGGCTCACCATTAAAATTTCCGAAGGGCCCATTGTAACGTTTCCTTAATGTTCATTTTCAATCCAATCTCTTGATAAGAGCCGGAAGGAAGTTAGAAATGATATTTTTTTTATCGGTTATTCATCACTCTTTCTCTTTGTATGTCCACTTGGGATTTTGATAATATTTTAAAACATATAGACGGAGTGTATGTACAAAAAATACATCAAGTAGTCCCCACACGATAAGGGTAACACCTAATTCACTCCTGAAGTGGAGAAGGTGGAGAAGGGGCGCAAATTAGGTGTTACACCAAAGGTGGAACAGCTTAGTGGGTATTACCCCTACCGTATGGCCAACATGGATGATATTTTTTATATCCATTCCGTCCATCTGTTTCTAAAGCTCATCTTAAGATGATGTTCCAAAAATTATCAAAATCTCAAGTGGACCATACCTCTAGAAGCAGTGTGATTGAGTTCCCCACCATTAAAAATTCCAAAGAGCCCACCGTAATGTTTTGATAATGTTTATTTGAAATCCAAGCTCTTTATAATTTCAATAAGGTCATGAAAAATGGAAAATATAAATATAAGATTGATCCAAAACTTTTGTGGCCACAAAATGTTTTTAATAGTTAATCGTCACAGTTTCTAGTGGCATAGTCCACCTGAGATTTGGATATTCTTAGGGTTTTGGATCACATTCTAAAATGATATGAAAAAACAGATAGACAGTGTAGATATGTAAAAAAATACATTAAGATGGGCCCCACATGGTTAGGGTAACACCCACTAAGCTGTTCACGGGGTAACACCTAATTCGCGCCCGTGGAGAACGTGCCGCTGGCTGAGTGGCTCGGAATATTAGTAAGGTAGCTATTTGATACTCTGGCTGTATATAATGCTTGATACACAGGCGGCACTTAAAAATTATGACATGGCATATATTAACACAAATTAAACCGTCTCTATTGTGGAATACACTGTTTCTAACTTTCATGGAAAAAAAATGTTTTAATGCTCTCAATCTCTGATTGCTTTGCACTAGTTTGTTGAAATAAGATCCTTGGATATTTTTCATTTTTAACCATCAATTAATGTCCATCAATCTGATAGTCTGATCATTGAAATAAGAATAATTTTTAGCTCTTGATAGATCTAAGTTACTAAATCTAATTTAAACGGTTGAATTTGAATTATTTATATTTTACGTATGTGATTATGGAGGAAATTATGGGTGGGTGTACTAACAATGGGGTGTGTGAATTAACCCATAAAAAATAAAATAAAATAAAATGGAGGAAATTTTAAGTACCAAAGTAATAAAGCACACCCTGCCAAAATGTTTTCTCGTTTTCTTCAGATATGGATAAAGCTAAAATGCTGGGAACAAATTGGCTGTAAGAGAGCGGAATTGCGCACCGAGTTAGTTTTAGGTAAACTCTTTCGGGCCCACTGTGAATGTGAATGTATGTGTCTTATCCACACCGTCCATCCATTTTTTCAGCTCATTTTAAGTGTGAACCCAACATTGACGCATATCCAAAGCTCAAGTGGACCTCACCACAGGAAACAGTAGTGATAGTGATGTCCACCGTCGATACCTTCCTAGGGCCCAAAGTGATGTTTATTTGTCATCCAATGTTCATAAGGTCACACACAGACATGAATGAAGGGAACACAAATATATCCAAACCTTTGTGAACTGTTAAGATTTCAATGGTAAACGTCAAATTCATACCGTCTCCTGTGGTGTGGTCCACTTGAGATTTGGATATACTTCTATTTTGGGTTTATACCCTAAAATAAGTTAGTAAAACGGATGGACGGGGTGGATAAGATACATAACTCTTGGTGGGCCCACCGAGTTTACTCAGTACGCTATAGCAGTCGTACGCAATCCAATTTCTCGAATGCGCCCCGGATGAAGCTGCCGGGTCTCACATGTATTGTTGGGGGGAACGAGAGGAAGGCACGGTTGTTTTGGATGGAATAAGTAGGTGCCATCGTTGCATAATCCAAACCATTCATTTGGTGGTCCTCTATGTGGAATGGCCTTTGCACCGGAATTCCCCCACTAGATGATCCTAGCCGTTAATAGAGTGCCTTTCATTTAGTTGACTGTGAACTATTTTTTCCTCTGTAAACCATCTATTTGTTGACCGCGTGTTGAGGGGTTGTGATCCTTGCTGGGAGATTTTGGTGCATGAGCCAATACTGTGAGTCCCACCAAATTATACGTCTGGATGGCTAAGTGTTGTGACCAGCCTCCCCATTTTTGTACAATAAAACATGGATGGTCCAGCAACGTCCAACGGGGCCTTGTAATGAAAATCTCTATGAGCTCCATGGTAATGTCTATGTGACATCCGACATCTATTCTGTCCATCAGTTGTGATAGATCATTGCAAATCGTCGTACCAAAAGTTAGATCCAAAACTCATGTAGGCTACATCAAAGGAAACATTGGAGATGGATGCGGATAAGCTAGTGACAATTTCAGTACCCAGCTCCAAGCTGAAGTGAAGTCACTAATGTATGTGGGCCTCACCATTACGTATGTATTGTATCCACACCGTCCATCCATTGGAGAGATCATTTTAGACATGAGCCAAAGAATGAGGCATATCTAAATCTCAAGTGGACCCCACCATAGAAAACAGTGGGTATTGAACGCCTACCATTAAAAACTTCGCGGGTGCCACCCGAAGTTTTCGATCAAGCTTATATTTTTATTTTCCCCTATTCCATGTCTGTGGGAACTTATGAACAACTTAGATCTCAAATACACATAATAGTGGGCCTTAGGAAGCTTTCAATGGTGGCATCAATGTCCCCACTGTTTTCTGTGGTGGGGTCCACTTGAGATTTATATTTGCCTCATTCTTTGTCTCATGTCCTAAAATGATCTCTCCAAATGGATGGACGGTGTGGATACAACACATACATCATGGTGGGTCCCACAGAACTTGGTGACGTCATTAGTGAGATAGTTACACATGTACTCAGTAGCTAATCCGCATCGATGGGGACCCACGGGACCCACCATGGTAACCTTTCTTGGAGCTAGGACCCCAAAAGGTTTCAATGGGGAACCTCCCCATTCTCAAGGGCCTCTAAATACATTATAAATGGGTAATAATTATTTACAATGCAATATATTTACCTGCACATATTCCAAGAATGACAATATTCAATTTTCTTTTTATGCATGAAACTCGAGGAGACTGTGATTTTTTTGTGGGGCCCACTATGATACACATGGCTTATCCACTCCGTCCATCCATTTTGTAAGTTAATTTTAGAGCATTCAACCAAAGTTGAGGCAAATCCAAAGCTCAAGTAGAGCATGCCACACAGAATAGTGGATTGAACTCCTACCATTAAAAGCCTTTTATGATCATGATTTTCTATGGTGTAGGCCACTTGAGCTTCGGATCTGCCTCATTTTTGGACTCGTGCCTAAAATGTTTCGGTAAAATGGATGGACGGCATGGATATCTCACTAACATCACAATGGGGCCCACAAATGTACGTGGGTCCTTTTCATACCCTTTTTACATGGAGGAAATACCGGTTTTTATCAAAAAAAAGGATAAATAGTAATAATTACCTCCTTACATGCATTTACCTCCAAGGAAATGAAAACCCTCATCCAACATGGTCGTCAAGCCCCACACTGATCCTTATCGTGCCTTGTTGTTGGTTTAGACTTAGTATTATATTGAATAAATGTAAAGACTATATTATTAAATTGCGACTTTGATGAAGAGATGTACATGCAACAATCCATAAAATATGTAGACAAAATGCACATAAAGAAAGTCTTTAAATTATTGAAATCCATGTACAAGCATTAATTAAGCTGTCATACCTCGAAATACAGCACTTACATTGGCCAAACTTTGATCCCCCATCCCAAGATGTGACTTAGAATTTAAGCATTTACATCCATAAATCTATAAAGATCACATAACACAAATTAATATTCCATAATTTATTCTCCATTTTCACTATATATATATATATATATATATATATATATATATATATATATATATATATTACAATGGATATATCTGAAAAAAATAAATCTAAAACTAATCCAACGATTGCAACTCTGCTCTATTTCACTTCACTCCATAACTAAACTCTTCAGCCTAAAATTTAGTATCCACAATAATGGGTGAGCTTAAAAGCCTAGTGAGATAATCTAATGCAATTTTATCACATATATAATTTCAAATCGCGTAGAGTAAATAGTTTCCAAAATAGAGTATTTGAAGCTGAAATAAATTTTTTTTATAACAATATGTTTAGAATCATACATGCTTTCTAATAAAACCATAAATACAGTAGAATAAGTTAATATAAGTTAACCTCGTAAGTACCGTTAATCATTAAAACCTTCAGAGTCGCTTTACTATAGTTGGCCAACACTTTACAATGCTTAACCTAGCAATGAGAACCTTTTGTATGATGCTCATCGATCGAAGTGGCACTCTTGGCCTGACAATGTGACATAAGAAAGAGCGTGAAGAGATAATAAGAAAGATCACCGTCTTCTTTAAGTGATTAAAACCTTGAATCCATAAAGAAAAAAAGAAGAAGATAAAACTCAAATATTTTTATTGAATAATGTCTAATATGTATTTTTCTTAATTACACCATTAATAAAGAAAAAATAAACAAAAATTATAATTACCAAAAATAGCAAAATTTTAATCATAGCAAAAGTTATCCAAAATAGTAAAACTCATCTAAAGCCTAATTTGTAAAAAGTAAAAAGTCTAGATAAAGCTTATTAGAAGAGTCCTAGCATGATTACAAGTAATTTCTAAAAAAGATGAAAATTTAAAACTCTAAAGATATGAAAATAATAAAAAAGTTAAAATTATTAAAAATAGTAATTTCCCTCTATAAAATTTTATTTTTGAACTAAAAGCGTACATTTTTTACAAAATGGACAAACTAAAAATAGTAATTTTTTTGTGTGTAAAATCTCGTTTTTGAGCTGGAAGCGTACATTTTTTCACAAAATGGACAAACACGACCCAACATGTGGGACAGTTGGCCCCGGATGGCCTGTTCCAATCAAAATTCATAGGTCGTGCATCCCTTAATGATACATGGATCAAAAGTTATGATCGATTTATGGTTCACACTTTAACACAACAATTTCTCCCTATCCAGATTGAATTTCTTCAAACTGGATGTGCCTAGGGCTCAGTTATGTTATGCACTACATTAAACTGGGCCCAAATCTGACGAACTACTTCTGCTTTTGTTTGGCCTTCTTTTTGTATAATCATGGTAGGAATTTATCTATAAGAGGTGGAAGCTGCTGTAAACAAAACAGCTCAAAACAGCAGTTTCCGATTAATCTCCGATCAATCGGACGTTGGCTCCGATAGGACTCCGATCAATCGGACAGAAGCTCCGATCAATCGAAAATTTTTCCAGCAACCTTGAAAATCCACTGGACATATTTCCGATCAATCGGACAGTCTTCCGATCCATCGGAAGGGGTCCGTCCGATCAATCGAAAAGTGTTCCGATCAATCGGAATATCTTCCAGAGACTTCACTGGATAGATTTCCGATCAATCGGACTTGTCTCCGATCAATCGGACCGGTTTCCGATCCATCAGACCTTCTTCCGATCAATCGGAGATGCGCGAATCTGCCCGTTTTTTGACCATTGGAAGAAAACCTATTTAAGATGGGGGATTCATTTTTGAGCCAAGAGAGGGGATTTTGAGGAGATAGAAGCCACCATTGCTAGAGATCATTAGAGGCTCTATCCCAAACCTAAAGCAAGTCATTCTCCTTGTGTTTTCATCACAAGCTTGGGCCATTCAATGGCATCCTGAGAATGGACTTGTTCCCTCTTAATTCCTAGGGTTTAGACACCTTGATGATAGTTAAATCCTTTGTCTAAACACTACCTAGGAGTCCATTTAGGTGCATTCCTCTAGGAAACCCATTTCCTACCATTTGTAGAGGTTTCACCATTCCCTAGCACCTTGGGCATCTCCAATGGAGCATCACATGCAAGGTAGCTGATCTTGGAGCTGAAGCCTTGGCAAAGCGGCGGCGTCAAAGATCGGGGGAGCACAAGGGGAGCTGATTCGAGCACGGGAGAGCGAGAAGAAGCAAGACGGCGCAACAATGGGCTCAATCCGACAAGTAAGGTTGTCTTGTTAAGAGTCCATCCACTCAATTCCCTGTGGGAGTTGAGTGTAGAGTTTGTTTGACAAACTCGCCCCGGGGTCGTTAGCCGATCCTTGGCCTATTAGTTGGGCCTAAAATCTAGGGACGTCAACCGTTCCTTGGCACGTTAGTCGGGCCTAAAAC
Organism: Liriodendron chinense; assembly: GCA_003013855.2. Lineage (NCBI taxonomy): Eukaryota > Viridiplantae > Streptophyta > Magnoliopsida > Magnoliales > Magnoliaceae > Liriodendron > Liriodendron chinense. The sequence goes on along the minus strand of ML058538.1, from coordinate 36,270 downwards.
AAAGTCTCCAAGGGGGAGCCACCAACACGGGTGCAAACGTGTAGGTTGGGAGGAACCTGTAAACTCCCCGGTTGGGTGGATCCGAGTTAAAACACCTTGGTTGGGAGGAACCAGATTTAAACTCCCCAGTGAATGCCGGTGTGCTCAAAGGGGTTGAGTACTTAAACCGGGAGTGGAGTAGACAAGTAGTCGAACCACTATACATCCTTGTGTTTGTGATTATATTGGAGCACATTTCTCTTTAATGCATTGCATTTAATTGGTTAATTATGAATGCTTAGTTAGGAATGTATGCTAGGCACTTGATAGGCATCCACACTCACAAGATGTACTTTCACTACCTCATGTTGACTTGAGCATTTCTTGATCCATCCTCTATTGTCCACATGAGTCACTTAAACTAGGTTGCTTATTGCTCTTATCTCTTGCTAGTCTTTTAATTGGACCTACTTAGGCTTGGAAGCCGAAGTGTTATGCCACATCCTACATCAGTCTTCTCCACTTGGAAAGAACTCGTTCTTGAGTTATTCATGATACTCGTATAGATATGCTACATTGAAAATCTGTGAGATTTTCATGCCATCGGGAAGATCAACAACATAAGCATTACTATTGATTTTTTTTTTTTTTTTCTAAAAATCAGAACATGGCCTATCTTCTTATTCTTCAGTTTATTCTTCAAGTGAACTAGCATGTTATCATCCACTTCAAGTACCTTCTGGCACTGATGTTTATCAACATCTTCTTTATACTTGGCATTAGACTCCTATATATAACTTTTTTTAGACATTGGCATGCATTGTTGTGATTTAACCCAACATGTTTTTTGCCGCAACACTCATAATTGGTAACTTAGGCAAAGAGACCAGGTCAAGCGTATGTTTAGGAACACGACCATACACAACTTCAAATTGGGACTTGTCGATGGATTGATTCTGCATATTGTCAAAAACAGATTCCACCTGAACAAGAGCAATATCCCTCATTAAGGGCAATTCATTAGGAGTTTATCGGGTATAATTTTATCGGATTCATGCAATATTGGTTTCAACTTCTTTAGAATGTCGATGGGTTCTACTTCTTTTTTCTTTACAACTAATCCATTGATCTCTCCTATCTCCTTGAATTTTTTTAATGAAATTTGGTATGATTACGAGAGATCGCTCATTCACTTTAGAAGTTTTGGATTGGTTTTTTGGTTTCCATAGGGGCGAGGATAACCTTTCTACCGTCTTTAACAAATATAAACATATTATCCCAATTTCTATATGTAGCATCAACATGATACTACCATGGTCAACCAAGTAACATGTGACAAGCTTCTATATCGACTACGTTACATATTACTTCATCCCTATAATATTTACCAATGGAGATATGAACACGACATTATTTAGTTACGTTTATTTTATTGACCTTCTTGATTCATCTAATTGTGTACGAAGGGATGCTTTCTGTCTTGAGTTATAGCTTTTCTACCATAGTTTTTTACACGAAATTTTTGTTGCTCCTGTCATCTATAATTGCATCACAGACCTGTTGGTTCATGGTGTATCTCATTCGAAAGAGGTCGTGTCGCTTTAAGTCTATCTCTTTTTTTGGCATGTACAACAACTTTCTCACGATCAGAGTAGTGGCTTGTGATTCATTATTATTAGATGACGGCTTGTGATTTGTCACTGGTATCACACCATGAATATGATGACCACATGCTTCATCGCCGATCTCATGTTGCTCATTATTATGAACACAGGTCGGTCCTAAGGCTTTCATCAAATAGTTGATCGATGCATGCAGTCCTTGCATGGCTTGTCGATTGCCCCACTGGAAAGATTTAAACATCGCCGTTATAGAATTGTTCCCTGGAGAACTGTCCATGGGATTGTTACTCATACCATCATTAGATGCCAATGAATCGATGAAAAACCTCGCTCTGATACCAATTGACGTAGGGATGAGTATGATGAGGGTAGTGAAAAAGATCAATGTCTTTCCACAAGTGATTAAAACCTTAAATCCATAAGAAAAAAAGAGATAAAACTCGAATATTTTTATTGAATAATATTTAATGTATATTTTTCTCAATTACACTATTAATAAAGAAAAAATGAACAAAAATTTGTAATTATCAAAATATCAGAATTCTAATCCTAACAAAAGTTATCGAAAATAGTAAAACTCATCTAAAGCCTAATTTGACAAAAATAAAAAGTTTAGATAAACTTTACTAGAAGAGTCCTAGCATGATTACAAGTAATTTCTAAAAAAGATGAAAATTTAAAACTCCGAAAATAAAAAAATACTATAAAAATTGAAATTGCTAAAAATAATATTTTTTCTAAAATTTCGTAATTTTGAGCCTGCATTTTCTCGTGAAATGGATAGATACAACCCACTACATGGGCTTATTAGCTCCAAATGACCTGTTCTAGTTAAAATTTATAGGTCGTGTGTCCCGTAACGATACCCAGATCAAAAGTTATGATCGATTTATGGTTCACACTTCAAATGACAATTTCTCCCTATTCGGATTAAATTTCTTTGAACTGGACACGCCTGGGCCCAATTATATCGTGCACTACGTTAGATCAGGCTAGGATCTGACGGACTACTTCGACTTCCATTTTGGCATTCTTTTGGTCTAACCATGTTAGGAATGCATCTTTGCCACATCCTACATCACAATTAGACCCTTTTGCACTCATACTCACCAATCCAAAGTGATCACTAGCAATAACAATTCAACACCTACCGAACTTGGTAGCGGGACCCTTTTGCAATCCTAACATACTTACTCACCCAAAGGGTCGACGATAGAGATATAATACAACTTTTCAAAGGATTCTATCCACTTTCCAACCTTTCTGAGGTATCTAACAATTAATTACACTCTCTGTGAATGTCACACCCCAAAATTCAGTGCCCAGGTTATTATATTATATCCCCATACAAGAATTTTATCTTCAAAATTGAATCGCACCGACCATGAGAATGGGCGAGGATACTCCTCTCTAATCAATGGTGTGTTTAAGTGTCTACTATGTTTCACATATTATAGGTTTGTGTTTGTAGAAGTGTGTTTAATTGGCTACACGAATTCAGATTATTACCATCTACCCCCTTACATGAATTTCTTCATTAAGACTCGATCGCACCCGCAACCAAAATTATGCCGCTCACTCTTATGTGACTAAGCATATCCTAATAGAGAGAGTAACAAACAACAGTAGCAATAACTCAAGCAAAAGTAAACACATAATATCATTATAAAGAACCATAGACATAAAAAGTAATTATAAAGGTGCACTCTATCGTTGATTTTTTTAAATGTGTGGAAACAAAGCCTAACATCAAGTTTTCTACAAACATAGATAAATTCGACTACAAACCCTAGATAAATTCCATTTGGCCATGCTGATCCAAACCAACCTCTAGTTCTTTATGACTCATATCTAAGTTACGACGTAACTCATACCTAAGGTCCTCAATAAAATTTACTCCATAAGCTCTGATATCAAGCTGTCATGCCTTGAAATTCGGTGCCCAGGTCATTACAGTAAATCACATGTGTTTTCAATTTACTATGTATTTAATAAGATTAATATATTTTTTCAAAATCATTACAAATATAGCTTTCAAGGAAATAAAATTGAGTAGCAAGTACAATAAATTTTCAGTAAGTATTTAAAAATAAAAACATTAGATGTAGATTTTTAGTAAAATTACATAAAAGCCCTCGAAAAATCTAAAATTCAAGTTATCACGTAATATTACAAGTTTTGGGCACAATGATATAGTTTTTTTGGTAATTCAACTAGCAAAATTGAGAATTTTCATACGAGGTGTTCCCTGATATAATTAGAGTTATGTAAATCATATTTTAATCCTTATTTTTTAGAAAGTTTTTGAAAAACTCATCAATTTACAAATTTACACAAATTAGGCATCATAATTCTGATTTTCAAAATACCAAATGCAGAGATATAATAAATGGTTCTAGATTCTAATTTCTGATGCTTTTAATATAATTGTAGAACATAAATATATGGATTTCGAAAAAATTCACGAAAAATCATTTAGTTTACATTGGTTTGCAATCCGTCATCAAATCTTAAATTTTCGGGCAAACAAAATGTCATATATAAATATGAAATATTGTTCTCATCACCCTAACATGACTTAGATAAAAAGATATATGATATTTTATATAAATAATGAAATTTACAACATTTGATTGTTAAAATTATGAAACAACACTATACACGATTCAATATTTGTATTATATAAGAATAAAACAAGGCTTGAAAACTAATTACTATCATGAGAAATTGTACACAATCACTCATCGATTATAAGTGTTGAATCCACCCAAACGTAAACTCGATTCCAAACTCGACAGCAAACCAATGGATGGTCTCTCTCTCTCTCTCTCTCGTTTGCACATGGCTACTACTAAAGATTCTCTAGATTGGTTTATCTCTACAATGCCTTCACAAACTTATGCTTGGAGGGTTTAAAAAGACTCTTGTACTAATTTTAACCTTTTTTTACACCCCCTCCCTCCCTCACACACACACACACACACACACACACACACACACACACACACACACCACATGGACACTAAATCTAACTTAGTTTTGGAGTCTTAGTTGCAAAAGTAGTTCGCACAAAATTGATAGAAGATTTACTGCAATGCAATCCTTACCTACACGCTGCCTAGAGTCTGATGTTTTCTTATTCGATTTGGGCATTTTAATTGTCACAAATGCTCTGGTAGATGTAGGACGTGGAACAGATACATTCTTCACATGGACCAAAAGAAGGTGAACTATAAATCAACCATAACTTTTGATCCGGATATTGTTACAAATGCACAACCTATGAATTTTGATTGGAACAGGCTATCTGTCTGTTCGTTTCGTGAGAAAACGCACACTTTTAACTCGAAAATAGAATTATAGAAAAATTTTACTATTTTTAGTAATTTTGATTTTTGTAATATTTTTTTTGAGTTATAGGATTTTTTTCTTCTTAGAAATTAGTCATAATCATGATAATAGGTAAGTGTTATTCTAGTAAGTGCTATTCTATTGATAAAAAAAACTTTCTAGTTGAATTAGGATTTTTATTATGATTAAAATATTGTTATTTTTTGTAATTATAAATTTTGATTTATTAGTAGTGTAATGGAGAAATTGTAGATAATTATTATGTATTATTTAATAAAATAATTTGAGTTTATCTCTCTCTGTTTTTTTTAGTGGATTCAAGGACCCTTGTGGATTTAAGGTTTTCACATACTTGAGGAAGATGGTAATCTTTCTCATCACGCCTTTTTTGCGTTAGTGGATCACATGAAGATTGTTTCAAATGCTAGGATAGGTTGTGATTGATGACCAATGGCTAGGGTTTCTCGACTTGGAAGATAGTTGCCTCTAATGAAAGATTTGAATTCTCAACATATCTTATTCAAATCAATTGTCTACCTAGCCACTATCATGAGAGATCAGACAATTTGTGAAGGAGAGAGTTTATCTCTCCAGTTAATTCTTTTTACCTTTCATATGAAAGTTCTCTTAACTAAGCGCCCGGATAGCAACCATAGTTTAATGGTAATAATGTAAATAGAAAGTAAAGTAGACCTGAATTAAAAAAAAGTGATTGTCATTGTGTGGTCCCCAATTTGCACCGAAGGGCTATTCTACAGTACATATGAGTTGTCTACAGGCTAGGCCTGGGGTTGGCCTTGGCCTGGATTTTTATCTGTTTCGGGCCAGGCCTATTCAAAATTTTAATTCAAGTAGCGCGAGCGGAGCCCATTGACGGCCCTATGTGACATGTTGGCACGAAAGAAACAAATGCATGTGTAATTTCACATACAGCCGCTGTAAGTGCTCATTGCAAAGTAACTCTATCCAATATCTACCGCTACAGCATGGAATCGCTTTGAAGAAAAAAGTGATCTTCGGAAAATGCTGCCTCAATTTGATTCTGTTTGAACTATTAGACATGGGGTCATCATATGAACCTTGGGAACTGATCACCTACAGGCAACGCACCATCACGTGCCCAACTATCTTTCCCTACTAATATAACACCTTTGTAGGACATGCATGCCTTTAAAACAGTAGGTTCCACTATGAAGACCACTGTTCTTGAAAATCAGGCTGATCTACTCTCTAGGTAAGCCACACCAGGAATGGGCATCAGACAACCACGGGTCCATTCTCTCTGGTGCTGCGGCTTATCTGATTACGAGACCTGCGTGGTGTGATCTTCATCTGGGTCCATCGTTTTCATGGAATGGATTTCTTAAATAAATGTCATCTCCTCGCGGGAAATATGGATTTATGCCACAATTGTGGTGGGGTTGCATTTCGGTGATCAGTTCTCACATACAACGCCATGTATGGAGCATGCCCTCCGATGGGATGGGGATTGCATGCTGACACTGCCAGTAGCGACTCGCTGCTGGACAGTGCTATGAGGGCCCCACCATGATGTGTATGTTTTATCCATGCCGTCCATTCATTTTGCCAGCTGATTTAAAGGCAAGAGCCAAAAAATAAAGCAGATCCAAATCTTAGGTGGACCACTCCATAGGGAAACAGTGGTGATTGAATGCCCACGTGTGGTCCACCTGAGATTTGGATCCGGGGTGCGGATTAGGTATTACCCGGGTAACAGCTTAGCGGGTGTTACCCTTACTGTAGGGCCCACCTTGATAATACGTTGTATATCCACTCTGTCCATCCGTTTTTCCAGCTCTTTTAAACCCGGTTCCAAATATTAAGCATATCCAAATCTGGCCACACCACAAGAAATGGTGACTATTGGACGCTCCCTATTAAAAACTTCCCAAGGCACACCATAAGCAGATCTGTAATATTTATTTCCCATCAAACCCGTTGATAAGGTCAACCAGTAGAGGATGAAGGGAAAATACAAAGATTAGCTTCATCCAAAATTTTTGTGGCCTACAAAAAGCTTTAAATGGTCATTCACCACTTTTTTCAGTGGTGTGGTCTACCAGAGATTTGGATCTGCTTATGTTTTATTATAACATTCTTAAATGAGCTGAAAAAATGGATGGGCAGCATGGATATGAAACACATACATCAGGGTGGGCCCCACACAGTAAGGGTAACACCCACCAAGCTGTTACCCGGGTAACAGCTAATCCGCTCCCTTGGATCTGCCTCATTTTTGGACCCGGGCCCTAAAATAATAACAGCTTGAATAAAACACATCATTTTAGGGCCCACAGAACACCATCCAGTAGCGTCCTGGTAGTGTCAGTTTGCAATCCGCATCCCATTCTTGTTAAGCATGAAAGTTTGGTATTTTTCTTTTACGAGCGCTTTATCTGCGGGCGACCAATCAAAGAAGTAGGACTGTCCAGGAGACTCGGTATGCAAGCAAAGCTGCCAGCTTAGATACGCCAGGTCACTGGAACCTGGGCGACCAAAAGCTATTTTGGTCCCACCATGATGTCTTATATCCACCCTGCCCTGCGCCAGCTGATGCTCAGATGTGAGTTAGAAGTTGGGCTGAGTTCAGAACTCTACTGAGCCACACTAGGAGAAATGGTAAGGATTGAATCAACTACCATTGTGACCTTTTTTAGTCCATAAGGGCATGTTTGGATACCACAAAAAAGGTTATTTTTTTTGCTTACAGCAGTAGATAGTAACTTACTTGAGATAAGTTTGGTTTTACGATCACTCTTATAAGTAACATTTTTATTTAAAGTTACTTAACCACTTCAATTTAATAAGTCGGAATTGAGATAAGCTACTTGAGGAATAAGTTGCTCATCTTAAGTAACTTACGAACCAAATGCCCCCTAAAAGTTTTGGATCAGGATGATATTTTATTTTCACCTTCATTTTGGTGGGAATCACCTTATGAATGAGGTAGATAGTGTATACACATCACGATGAGCCCAAGAAACATCCCCTTAGTCTAATATTAACTAAAAATGGCCAAGAGGATGTCACATGAACATTGTGGTGGGCTCCACATTGTATTTGTTTAAGAGGCCCATAATAACTGGGTTGTAGGAAATTTCGCTTATTGTGCCTAGGTCATGTGTCTTGTATATACCATCTAGGTCATGTTGGTTTTGGTTCATTGATCAATGAGGACTATTTTGCAATTGGAGAGCTTATGGGGATGGTGGCAAATGAAGCATTTATGATACATGTGCAAATTAATAAATTTAGAACATTTGAGTGCTTGAGATTGATGATGATGTCTCATTATTTTCTACCTTTCTTTGCGAAGTTATGCTCTTCAGGACACATCGTCCTTCTGTACATGCATGAATGGCTTGACTTCTAAAACTCACTGTTGCTTGTAGGCTTCAAAGCCGTTGAGTGCTAAAACCTTCATATATAGTCATTTTGAAGCCAATTTTGTGAGAAACCTAGTCCCAAAACTTGACTCTGTCCAAACTCAACAAGACCTTGTTGAGTCAGCTCGACAACCGGGTCGACTTGATATAACTTGACGTGTCTCAAACCGAGTGCATCCCAATCAGGGACTTTTTAGCAATAAAAGAAACACTGCAGCTAGGGATATTTGAACCCAAACCAATATGTTGAAAGCATAGCCTTGCTAACAGTATTCCACAAGCAAGAGTTGTACTCTCTCTCCTTTTTTTTTTTCATTTTTTTATTTTTTTATAAACAAATTTTATATATAATAATTTCAATTACTTATTCACACCACTAATTTCTTGAATTATATATTACAATATCGGGTCGAGTTAATTTTAGACTCAGTTCGGGTCTTTGAATCAACCCGACGGATTGGACATCGAGTCAAGTTTTCAGGCTGTCGAGCTATGATGCCAACTGACCTCACACCCCCTTTTGCACAAACTGAAATCCTGAGAATACCCATAAACATATATCGAGCCTATTATTCATCCCGCAGTAGGGCCCACCATTTTGGACGGTGGCAAACACAACTCTATAAATCAAAACGAACACAAGACCACAAGCCAAGTAACCCACCCAAACCATGGCAGTCACGCTAAGCTTAAAGCTTCTGGTAAACAAGAACACAGGCGAGGTGTTATTTGGAGAGGCTAAGAAAGATTTCATAGATTTTCTCTTCAGCCTCTTAGCATTTCCAATCGGGTACGTTGCAAAGCTCCTCACAAAGCAACACACGGTTGGATGCACTGGAATTCTCTACGAGAGCCTTGAAAATCTCCCAGTTGAATACATTCAACTCAAATTCGACAAAAACACCTTCCTCAACCCCAAGATGTCCATTCCAATTAGCAATCCGGATCCTCCCCTTCTGTTGCAAGATGGAGCTTCTAGTTCTACCACATCAAAGTACTACTTATGCAGCAACTCCTACTATCACCGCTACGTCACAGATGTTGAGGGCGTGGAGTGTCCATCTTGCAACACTAGAATGGGCGATGAGTTTGATTACGTTGGGCCTAAAGCCGTAGGATCGGGCGATGGAGGTTGCGTTAAGGGTGTGGTGACTTATATGGTGATGGATGATTTGGCTGTACTTCCAATGTCTACCATATCCAGCATTGCTTTACTCAACAAGTTCCAAGTCAAGGACGTGACTGCTCTCGAGGAGAAGGTTGTGGAAGTGGGGATGGATGAGGTACGGCATCTCTCTTACTTTTATAATCCGTCCGGGTAGGGGGCCCACTGTGATGTATGTGACTACATCCACGCCATCCATCCGTATTGAAAGCTCATTTTAGGGCATGATCCAAAATATGAAGCAGATCCAAATCACAGATGGACCATAGCACAAGAAACAGTGGTGATTAAGCATTAAAAGCTTCTCGTAGGCCATAAAATCTTTGGATCAAGATGATATTTGTGTGGTCTCTTCGTCTTAGGTGTTTCTGACCTTATCAACAGCTTGGATGGCTAATAAACATTCCAGTGGAATCCATGAAGTTTTTAATGGTGGGGGGTTCAATCACCACTGTTTCCTGTGGTGTGGTCCACCTAAGATATGAGTCAGATTTATTTTTGGATCGTGACCTAAAATGATCTATCAAAATGGTTGGATGGTGTGGATTTAAGGAACATACATCAATATTGACCTCAGATTCATCTACATTCGTCCAATGAATCTGGGCAATATGCACTACAGGTCTGGTGGTTGGGTCAATAGCAATTTCCCAGGGATTTTCTGCAGTAACCTTGTGTTACTTATGGCTCCTAAAAGTCCAATTTCTCATGAGGCTCATCTTTTTTAGCCTTTTCACGAGAAATTGCAAAACGACATAGAGGCGGAAGTAGGGCTCTCAATGGGTCGGATCCAGTTGGATCCAACTCCAAGTCCGTATATCTATAGACGGATTTGGATCGGATTCGGATCCAACTCGGATCCAAAAGGTAATATCCATATCCGATCCATTTATAAATTGTTAGATCCATTTACAATCCAAAATCCATATAACCATCGGATTCAGGTCGGATCTAGGTCCGAATCCACCCCATTACAAATCTAAAAAAATATATGATATAAAATATATAATATAATATATTTAATTTAGTAGAAAAATGATGCAAATCCCACTATTTACTATGGTATGCTATACATGACCTAAAATAATTTGTAAAACGGATGGTCAGCATGAATATAACATATACAATAAGGTGACGATGAGTCTGATCTTAATCGGATTCGGATCAAACTCAGATATGTTCCTGTGAATCCATATCCGGTCCATTTAAGTAATCGGACCTATTTTAAGATCCAAATCCACTCCATTTAACTAATCGGACCTATTTTAAGATCCAAATCCGCATTATACGGATTCGGAGCGAATCAGATCTTGGATCTGACCCGCTCCATTGAGAGCCCTAGGCGGAAGCCCTCTTAGGCGTTACAAAGGGGCTCCACACGTGGGCCCCATCATGATGCATATGTTACATCCATTCTGTCCATCCATTTGGAGATATCATTCTAGGAAATGAGCCAAAGAATGAAGCAGATGCAAAGCTCAAATTATGGACCTCACCAAAGAAAACAATGGGGATTGATGTCTTACCATTAAAAACTTCTTGGGGTCACAGAAGTTTTCGATCAAGCTTATATTTGTGCTTTCCCTTCTTCCATGTCTGAGTGAACTTATGAACAGGTTGGATCTCAAATAAACATCATGGTGGCCCTAGGAAGGCTTCAACGGTCATGTCACTGTCCCCACTGTTTTCTTTGGTGGGGTCCACTTGAGAATTGGATCTGTCTCATTCTTTACATCATGCTCTAAAACGATCTCTCCAAATGGATGGACTTTGTTGATACAATACATACATCACGGTGGGGCCCACAGAAGTTGGTGATGGCACTTCACGGGCCTTCCTAAGGCTCGCCATGATATTGTTTGTCATCCAGACATGTGGACCAGGTGAAATATAAATATCACCTTTATCCAAAACTCCTGCGACCTAAGTGGGTTCCATGTCACAGATGCGCACACTATCAAGCAGGTGGCCCACCCTATGGGTCCCACCATGATGTATCTATCTTATCCATGCTGCCCATCTGTTTTTCCATGTCATTTTAGGCCGTGGCCTAAAAAATGAGGCAGATCCACATCTCAGGTGGACCACACCATATGAAATAGTGGTCATTGATGCTCACCATTGAAAATTCCTTTGGGCCACTGTAATGTTTATTTTCCAATCCAACCAAAGGTTAGTGGGGCCCGTCTTGAGGTCCACCTTAATAGATGTGTTGTATACCTTGCTATCCACCTTGGTCAGGGGCGTGAGGCTTAGTTTCAAGTGGACCATACCATAAGGACAGTGGCAGTTGAGTGCCTACCGTTGGAAACCTTTTTAGGCTCACTATAATGTTTATTGATCCTCTAACCTGATTGTGGGGCCTACAGTTGATGCCTTCCTTAGGCTTAGGGGAACCCACAGTGCTTAGGGTAATCCATAGTGCTAAGGAGAATCCACGGTGCTCTAGGGGATTCCACAGTGCTTAGGAGAATCCACAGTGTCAGGGGGAACCCAAACTGCTCAAGGAGATTCCACAATGCTTAGGAGGAACCCACAATGCTAGGGGGATTCCACAGTGCAATGCCAAGGGGAATCCATAGTGCTCTGAGGAACCCACAATGCGAATTCACAGTGCCAGGGGGAATACACAGTGCTCTATGGGAACTTGCAGCGCTCAGGGAGATTTCACAGTGCTCTAAGGAACCCACAATGCTCAGGGGGATTACATAGTGCTTAAGGAGAATCCACAGTGCTCTGGGGGAACCCGCAGTGCTCAGGGAGATTCCACAGTGCTCAGGGGGAATCTACAGTCGGGGGGAACCCAACTATTCCCTATGGTGTGGCCCACTTGCGATCTGGATCTGTCTTAGAGTTGGGCCCATGGCCCAAAATGATCTGGCAAAAAGGATGGATGACGTGGATGTAACATATGCATCATGGTGGGCCCACAGTGGAGCCCCTTTGTAATGCCCAAGAGGGCTTACGTCTCTTCATGGACGTACACAGTAGTAGGTGGTCAGAGGTCTTCCACCCTACTAAAGTGACATTACCAACTTATGTGAGCCCCACCATGATGCATATGTTACATCCATGACATCCATCCATTTGGAGAGATTGTTTTAGGGCATGCGCCAAAGAATAAGGTAGATCTAAGGTTCAAGTGGACCCCACCACAAAAAAACAGTGGGGATTGAATGCCTACCATTAAAAACTTCTAGGAGGCCAAAGAACTTTTTAATCAAACTGATACTTATGTTTTCCCTACGTCCATGTCCGTGTGAACTTATACAGAGGTTGGATCTCAAATAAACATCATGGTGGGCCCTAGGAAGATTTCAACGTTGGGCGTCATTGTCCGCACTGTTTCTATGGTGGGGTCCATTTGAACTTTGAATCTGCCACATTCTTTATTTCAAGCCATAAAATGATCCCTCCAAATGGTTGGACGAAGTGGATACAATACATACATCTTGGGGGGACCCATAGCCTAAAATGACATGAAAAAATAGATGGGCAGCATGGATAATACAGATATATCGTGGTGGGACCCACAAGGTGGGCCACTTGCTGGGCAAAGCGCTCAAGCACATTGCCTGCAGCGTGGCATCCAAATGGGCCCAGGAGCAGGTGGTAAGAGGACGTGGATTAGCTATTGAAGTGACCTCACCAACTTTTCTGGGCCCCACCGTGATGTATGATTGTATCCACACCGTCCATCCATTTGGAGAGATAATTTTAGAGCATGATCTAAAGAATGAGACTGATCCAATGCTCAAGTGGACCCCACCAAAGAAAACAGTGGGGACAGTGACATGATCATTAAAACCTTCCTAGGGCCCACCATGATGTTTATTTGAGATCCAACCTGTTCATAAGTTCACACAGACATGAAAGAAGGGAAAACACAAATACCAGCTTAATCGAAAGCTTCTGTGACCCCAAGAAGTTTTAATGATAGGACATCAATTCCCACTGTTTGCTTTGGTGAGGTCCACTTGAGCTTTGGATCTGCTTCATTCTTTACTTCATCCCCTAGGATAGTCTCTCCAAATGGATGGACGGTGTGGATGAAACATATGCATCATGGTGGGGCCCACAGTGGAGCCCATTTTAACGCCCAAGAGAGCTTCCGGAAGCCCTCTTTGTACGCACGTACAGTGGTCAGGGGGAGATTACAGACCTAAAGTTTACAATTTCTCATGAAAAGGCTAAAAAAGATGAGCCTCACAAGAAACTAGACTTTTAGTAAACATAGCCACACCTAGGGCTATTGCAGTAAAAATTCCAATTTCCTGACATATGGTTGATGCCTATATGCACTAGAAGCCGTCAACATTGCATGCATTAACTCAACGGACCGTCCAAATTGTGGACCTAGCTACCATGGATTCCTCATCACTTCGGTGAAAAAACAGATCAGTATAACTTTTGGTTTTGTATCCATCAAATTAGTGTCCATGATCTAGAAGGTTTTGTAATATCCATCAAATAAGTGATCCAATCAATATTGTACAAGTGGGGCTTATGGTCTGCTCATCCATACCATTGATATTCTAGGTCCCACTGTCTTTTGATCAGGAATATCACACTTGTTTGAGAAAATGGGTGCTTAGTAAAAGATGACCAACAGTCCAAATTCAAGGGGCACGTGTGGCTCACTACTAACGAACTGCTTAGATTGGTCACACGTGCTATCCAACTATGGGAATCAGGCCCCTCATGATGGCTGTGTTGCCATGGCCTTATTCTTTCAAAACCCTTTCACTGTTCATGTGGCATACATGTACCTCAATCCAAACACTGTTAGCCCCCCTTTTAGACACAGAATCGCCCCAAAATTCAAAGCCATCGGATGATTTTCACTAATTTATTGAACACTTGTTGGTTGGATTTGAATCAAACCCGTTTATCAGGTAAAACAACCACATGCACAGCTTAGGTGGGCCACAATGGTTTGTATTTTGCATCAAACTCTTTGATCAGGTAAAACGGCCACATGCACAGCTTAGGTGGGCTGCAGGGGTTTGTATCTTGCATCAAACCCATTGATTAGGCAAAATAAACACATGTCCAATCCAAAATCTTATCAATGGTCCAATCGAAACGGCACATCTCATCCTCGCGATTAGAAATGAGGAAGCATATATAGGTGGGCCAGCACTGATTTTTTATGGCCTCCATTATCTAGTATGGGGCACATCCGATCAATGATCTGAATCAGAGAAAGAGGGATGGCGAAGGAGGTTTATAGAAAACCCATAGAGCTCCCTCCACTGTATTGACGACCCACTTGACACTCTCAGTCACGTTAGCGATCTTGTGTTCAAATCCAGGAGCAACGAATATGCCTTGGTAGAGCTAGGAAAAATCAAGTCCAGCCTAGAGACTAGGAAATCAAGCCTGGCCGTTTATGGTGTGAGTGTCCCTCCACCCTGTCCAATATGTTTCCACCCGGCACATGTGGGGGAGTGTTAAAATCCCTTGATATACATTAATACACCATCGTCTAGCGGCTTGAGCTTTTAGAGCAAGTAATTGTTTGACATGGTATTAGAGTAGAAGGTCTTGTGTTCGAATTTCAGGAGCATATTCTCCCATAGGGGGCTAAGAAAAACCAAGTCTAACTCAGGGACCGAGAAATTAAGCCCAGCTTGTTTATGGTGTGAGTGTCCTTCCATCTTTATCCAGTATATTCCTGTGCCAAGTTTTACCCTGGTTTTTTTTTTTTTTTTTTCCAATCTAACAGTGAAAACTTTAGGCAATTTTATAGATATAGTTAAAAAGTATACCATATCAAATAACCACTTTGCTCTAAAAGCTCAAGCCGTTGGATAATGGTGTATTAATGTACATCAAGGGACTAGAAAAAGTCAGTCATTGACATTAATCAATGGTATGAAAGAATGCATGGTCAAAATTTGAGTTCAGACTTCCCATGTCTCTTAAAAATTCAGGACAGTGGGAAAGCTAATGTCCAACAACGTCCTCGTATTTTTAAGTGACATGTGGCATATCCCACCCCCAACCTAGAAATTGCAAAGGTGAAAAATTGACGCAATTGGATGATCCTACTAATCCATTTAAGGTGGGCGATTTTGTTACAACTATACCTTTTTAGTAGCCATAGATAGGATGGTTAGCATCATCAAACTAAACTTGAGTCCCACTTTTACCCAATAATAACCTACAACATTGATCATATAATGTGAGATTCAATATTTTTTATTTAATTTTATCTCATTATATTTGATGCATGATTTATTTATGATCTGATTTGTTAGGGTTTGGCTCTCCTAAAGGCTTCCTTGGAGTCGAAGAAGACAGTACTTAATGACATCTTTGGAGTAAAGTCGAAGAAATTGCTTGGAAAGTAGAAAAAATGTGACATTGTACACCAAGCATCTCCTATTATAAATTAGTGTTGTGTGGGAATCCAATACGCATTTTCTACACCGGGATTTCTCAACAACATAATGGATGATAGGAGATGTTAGTCATAAAATATCATGCGTATACTCTTTCCTTTTTTTTTCTTTTCTTTTTTTTTTTTCTTCTTTTTCTCAGCCTTTCCAAGTATATTTGGATGGAAATATTTATGTTGTTCAATATCTTCGAATATAATATTATTGTGTGAACTCATTTATCTTGCATCAAAGTCCTTTATTCTGAAAACTTTAATGGAATAGTGGTTGTAAATATTTTATCAGCTATATATTGTAGTGATTCCTTCTACCTTCATTAAGAAAAAAAAAAAAAAAGGTTTTATAGTGGCAAATCTTCAGCCCATCCACAATAGGTTGGGCCTCTGCTGATGTGTTAGACACTCTGCCGTAGGAATTATGGAAAGCAAAAATAAGTTTTCCCCTCTCATCTCTATATATCCTCCTAGCCGAACCATCCACATTGAGTTTGAACCAACCCTGTGGTGGTTTGGCCCACCTGATGAATCTTATCGGCCCTGGTTGGAGGAGCTTCCAATCCCAGAAATTGCAAGGAAGATTTGCCTGACATAGACTCACTGTCTCGCAAAGGAAGTTTTAAACCTACTTCTCTTAACCAGATTAGAATTTTCGCAATGATATTTCTTGCCGACACCCTTTTATCTTCAAACCTATGAGCTAAGAGTTTCTGGCCAACCAAATTTCCCATACAATGAAAGTTGGGGCCAACCCCCTTAACATCGATAATCTGGGCTTAGAGTTAGCCATGCTTGCCCAAAGGATTATTCTTTGCGCAATAGTTTGGTTTCTTGCATGTGCATGTCAAATATTCTAGAGAGAAATAGCCATACCTGGGAAGCCAATTGACTGAAGCAAAAGAGGTGATCTAGGTCGTCTAGTCTTTGATGGTGGTTTTGGACCACAGCCGGAGTGCAAGCAGGATAGGGTTCCAGCTGAGCATTTTTGGTCTGGTGAACAGAGTTTCGATTCTGATTGATCGGGACTGCAGAATCATTATCACAACAGTTACATATCGAGGCAATTGTATTCCAAACTTCTGGATTGCGACATCTGTGGGGGCTGCTCGATTCATGACCTTCCATTGGAATAAAGCTATTTTTGGAGGGACGTATCTATTCCGTATCCAGTTTGTCTAAGGAAGTTTCTGCCCGTGAAATTTGATTTTGTTCCAAGCTGATTTGAGGCTGAATTTGCCATTTGATGCCTCAGTCCATATCATGGTATCTGATCTAGTCCTACATATTGATATTTTTTCTTTGATCCTTCCGAGAACTTCCATTGGCAGAAGACTCAATACAGGTAAGAAATTACACCGTCCTTGATCCCAGAAGTCACTAACTTTCGCCTCAAGGAGATGACTCAGAATCGGGTGAGTAGCTGCCGCTGCTAACAAGCCTCCCCCAGTCCAATTTTGCCACCAAAAACTAATATCGCCAACCCCTAGCATCCATTTCAAGTGGTGGATAGTGAATAGCAACTTCTTTGTGATATCTTTCCAAAGACTCGAGCATGAAGCTTTAACTTTGCTGTTGGTCTTAAGAAAGTCATTGTAGTATTTTGCTTGAAATAATTTATACCCCAAAGCGATTTTCCTACAAGAAGACCCCAGCCCATCTTCACTTTGAAAGCTTGCATTACTTCTGTAATTTTTTGAATCCTAAGCCCCCCTTCTTCATACGGAGTGCAGATCTTTTTCCATGACACCTAGTGGTGCTTCTTGCCTTTTTCGAGGAGCCCTAGAAGAAGTAAGCAAATTGCGTATCTATTTTCGAGTAGACTATCTTTGGGAGGTTAAAGGCCGCCTGCAAAGGATAGCAGGAGAGAACATGTTTAAATGAAGGCTCGTTTGGCATCTCTATGCAAATTTAATAAGAGATTTTTGAATAAGAGCTACTTCAATAAGTCTTTTTTGTTCTAACTCTTGTTTTAAATAAGTTTCTTTGGTAAAATCTCGAAAAAAAAGAAGGAGCTCTTATTTAAAATAAGCATGTTTGGTAAAACTTTCAAATAAGAGTTTTTTAAAGGTAGTTGTAACGCTCCAGATTTTCGAGATTTATTTGAAAATTTATTTTTATTTTATTTTAATTAATTATCATACATTTACCATTGTTTCAAGAATAACGAACCATCCGTAGGAGATTTAGTAGAGTACTCTTTATTAAAGTTGCTTAGAATAACTCCATTAACAATGTAAAAGGGTTAGATTCCGCTAAACTCAAAGATTTACGATAATTACGAAAATGCCATTGGATAACTTAAGTTAAACTGTCATTTTTAAGTATGCTAACTTCCAGCGATCATAATGACACAAAACCTTAGACTTAAGCTTTTGGGCACATTTTAGCCGTACACATCGAATTTCAGCCCTCTGATCATCCTACAAATGCCCAAATCATAAAATGGATCATAAGTGGGCCACCCAATCTCGGATCTGTCCCAATTTTTGTGTCAACGCTTAAAATCGCGTGGTTCGCCTACTAGATGGAGTGGATTTAATATATACATCATGGTGGGGCCCACATGCATCACATGCACATTTAGTGCATGGTGTGGTTTGACCGTGCACCCACGAGCCTAAGACGGAAACATCTCCCAGCGTGTGCCGCTGGCCGCTGCTGCCCCTCTACTAGCCACCATGTGGGCCCCATTTCATCGATCCAAACCGCTCATCCTCTTCTTCATCATACAAAACCCCCTCCCACATAGTTTTGCTCAATTTCATCCCGTGTCCTCGTCGTTATCTCTCTCCAAACTTACCCCTCGTTATACAAGAACTTCCAATCTGGGAATCTTTTTCACATGGGAAGCTAGAGATGCTTCTAGAGGATCCTGAAGATCCCTCCAAGCCAACCAACATAGAAAATCCCCTCCAAAACCGAGCTTCTAAATTTTTAAAGATTTTTCTCTAGAACGTTCTCATTTGCAAGAGACCTATCAAACGGCTGTGGAGTTTTAATTTGTGGACCCCACCTACCTAAATGGACTAATTTAAACCCATCCTAGGTATCAGATTGACAGATAAACCGTTCGTTTGTAAATTTCTATTTTCATCCCCCCTCTTTCCTTAAAACTTCACGCCGACCATTCGATCGCGTGTGGACCCCATTTTAAAATCTACCACGTCCATTTTATGTCTCATACTCATCATAGCTCATGTACGAAACTTTATTTCCGTTCGTTATGTATACACTTTCCAAATCTAGCCTCAAATCTCGCTTTAAACCACTTTCTATTGCAACCGCGCATATGTAGCCGTGCTACCCTCTTATAACCCTAAAATCCGACCCTCCCAACCTAAAAGCAGCCTTCTCTCAGCAAGGGAGCCCTAATGCACGAATTTGAGAAAGAGAGAAGAGAGAGAAGAGAGAGAGAGAGAGAGAGAGAGAGAGAGAGAGAGAGAGAGAGAGAGAGAGAGAGAGAGTTTGTTTGGTTGTTTCAGCGATGTGCTTCGCCCCTACGGCCTTCTATCGCGTCCGTTCCGTGAGGTGATGATTTTTCTTCAAGCTTTTCATTAATAATGATACGATTATCTTAAGTTCCTTTTGTGACATATGACGTTATTTTGTTTTGAATTGTTGATCCATATAACATGAAGATTAACGTAGGATTTATAATGATTATCATTAAATAATGATGCGATTCCATGTTTGGATTTTTTTACTAAGAAGCATGTGTATTTTTGTCATTTATTTTTGTGAAAGCTATGCATTTATTCTTTTTATTTATGTTCTACAAGCGATATTGGCTTTCATGTTGTTATATGCAATATGTGTGTAAGATCATTATGTGAATATTTCATTAATGTATACCATTGTCCCTAAGTTGGTAAAATCACTTGATGTAGAGAGATGGAACCCGTGAGAGGTGTCTATGATGGAAAGATATATTTTAACTTGACTAAGAGAATGCAATAAATGTTTGCCAAAAGATCCTTATATGTATATGATACTTGGTTGGATCCATATACATTACATGAGTGTTTTAATGATTTTGGCTATGATGTACAACATTGGCTTTTTGGAACATGATGGAATCATAAAATGGGACAATGGTTGGACACTAATGGTATATAAATTCTCATGAGCCGGGGTTGGTGCCATGGATACTAAGCCCGAGCTGTCAGCCTATGCTGGGTTGTTTACAACTCCCCATAGTGACCATTAAATTCTTTCAATATGGCTGGATGTGAAAT
This sequence comes from Liriodendron chinense, assembly GCA_003013855.2. Taxonomy (NCBI): domain Eukaryota; kingdom Viridiplantae; phylum Streptophyta; class Magnoliopsida; order Magnoliales; family Magnoliaceae; genus Liriodendron; species Liriodendron chinense. The sequence continues at coordinate 16,111 of ML058538.1, read as the reverse complement.
TACTTAAATAAATGTGAAACTAAAGTCATGCATTCATTTGGCTCCATGTGAGTGTACGAAATTGATAATAGGCTAGAGCGTTCTACTTTTCCTATACACTGTCACGTGTAGATTTGTGCTATGAGAGTCCCGTTTCTCACGTGGTCGAGCAAAACTATGGGCTTGTGCGTCTCAGGAACTTCTAGTGACTAGTGGCTAGCGTGAAGTCGTAACAGGGAGTTTCCCACTTCATGTATTAATGTGATTCTAGTTAGGGTACCTTAGTTAGAGCATGCATTCCATGCATCGCATTAACAAATATTTTTACTTGGTTGTTTTGATTTGATTAAATGATAATATCCTGCTTGTGTTTACTCTGTACCATTATTATTATTTTTAATTGTTTTGGAGGGAATATTCCCCACTATGATAGCGTTTAACGCTATCTCAAACACAATTTAGGTGATGTAGGTGAAGATCCAGGTATTGAACCCGATTTTCAAGAAGAAGAGTTCGATGGTTCATACAATCACATAGCGGATGACGATGTTAGAGAAACTTAGTTGATGTTTTCATTTATTAAATGTTTCTTTTGAGTAGTTAATACATTTATAATATTATAATAAGTCTTCTAGAGATGACATTGTTTGGTATTTTGATTAATTAGTATGGATATTGGTTGGTTCCTTTATTTAAACATTGATGATGACGTAGTAAGTTAATAGAATAAGATGACAATTATTTCCACCATTGTGCTTGAATGCTATATTTCATTATTTGACAAATTAGTTATTCCATAAGTTACTTGAGAATTCGGCTATCATGTTATACACGAGAGTCGAAAATCTCGGGTTGTTACAGTAGTTGACATCATTTTTAAAGATTAAAACAACTTTAATATAAGAGAAATCCAAATGATTGTTTCTGTGGACCGTCCATCATGTGGGGCCCAACATCAATGCTAATTGTCTTTTATGTGGGCCCCTCAACGTTCACTACCCATCACCCATCATGTGGACTCCACATTTGATGTGTCCATAGTGTGGGCCCTACCTTTGAAGTGAATTGTCCATCATATTGGACCCACTTTTAATATCCACCATTCATGATCATGTGGGGTGCACATTCTATGTGGATCACCATCATATGGCCCACTTTGGATATGGGTCATCCATCATGAGAGACATTGGATATGGACCATCCATTAGGTGGGGCTCACTTGATGTGAACTGTCCATTATGAGGGGCCACACTTTTATGTGGGTCATCCATCATGTGAAGCCCACTCCGTCCATTACATGGGCCCACCTTGATGTTGACCATTCATTGTGTGGGGCCCACCTTCATTATGGGTTGTTCATCATGTGGGCCCATCTTTGATATTAATTAACCATCATGTGGGCCCACCTTCAATGACCATCATCCATCATGTGGGTCCCACCTTTGACGTGGACTGTCCATCAAATGGGACCTACTTGATGTGCATGTTCCGTTATGTTGGACCACATTTTGATGTAGGCCATCTATGTAATAGCCTCTCCCAAGGATATGGTATTGTCTGCTTTCCTCGAGGGCGCATGGTTTTGTTCTCGGATTTTACCCCAAAAGGCGTCATATCCTTAAGGAGAGAACTCCACATATAGCCAGGACTCCGGGCGCTCATTCATCTGATGTGGGACAAGCAGTCACCAGGCCCTACCAATTGGAGCGTTATTTTCGAAGCTCGACCGATCCCACACGGGACCCAGATGACAACCCACGCTCGGACCACAGCCAGGCTAGCGCTATGTGGAAACAATGAGGATTGAGCATCTACCATTGAAACATTCTTACGACCACAAAAGTTTTAGATCAGGCCAATTTTTTGCGTTTTTAGTTCATCCTAGTAGGAATGACCGTATGGACGGTATGGATGCCATATAAACATCATGGTGGGATCTGGGGAGGTTTCGACGGTAGGAATTTTCCTGCCCATTTTTCCTGTAGTGCGGCCCACTTGAGTTTTGTATCTGCATAATATTTGGAATCATGGTTTAACATAATCTAGCAAAACAGATGGATGGGGTGGATGGGCGAATGGAACCGCAAATCACCTTCTGTTGAAGCAAACACATGGCAATCCGGCGTACAATGGAGACTCACGGCAAGCCGCTCATCATCCCCACTAGTCATAATCAATCCAATCTCATCGTTATGTGGGCCATGGTCAAGAAAATAATGATCTGTCAAGAGATATCAACCGATGGTCCAAATTCGACTAACCCATTTGGTAAGCAGATTTTATAAGAAGCTCCCAAGTCCCAACCGGTTGGACCATAGGTTGTCCACCCAGCCAGATATATATCTTCTAATTTACTAAGCGCATAACTCATTGATCTATACATTGGTCCCACAATGAGAAACTTTGAATTGAATTTGCTATTTATTAATGTTTATAGACTGCTTTCTATGTTGGGGTTCATTTGAGAAGTGAACAGGGATGAACTTTGTAATCGTACGTGAGCCTCACGGTGTGTACAATCTAATGGGTGGATATGATAGGCGGTTGTATTTAAGGGACGGTGTGTCCAATCCAATGGAGGATATGATAGGCGGTTGTATTTAAGGGTAGGCAGTTGTATTTAAGGGTATATGATAGACGGGTGTATTCCTTTTTTGTTCGCGGGCCTGCCCGAAAGCTGTGGTGTAAGTTGAGCTGTTTCTCCTATTAATGAATTTGTGTTTGATAAAAAATAAAAAAATAAAAAAATAAAAAAATAAAAATCTAATGGCAGGATTGGATGCCACAAGAAGTGATCCTTACACGCTTGCACTACAAATTTAACAGTCAAAATCGTGGGCCCCAGTAAACATGTTTCATAACCCAAAAACTAGGCTGAATCTATAATTCAGACTGGACGATTTTTGGATATCTAATGGGCGGTTAGAATGAAGAATCGCCAATGGTCCATAATCGTAGGTCTGGATGATGTAATCAATCTGATTTTAGGTGAAGCATATCTACTATGTATGACATGTCACCATTTTCAGTGAATATAGAGCATCATACGGCTAATACACCAGATAATTCCTCATCTCCACCGCACGCTCGGAACTATATAATGGGTGGGCCGAATCTTTGGACAGTTTATAAGGAATCTCAACTCGAACAAAGTGGGCAGCATGGTTCGATCATCCAGACCATTAATCTGCTTACTGCTACGGCAGATGGTGTATGCACCCAAATCTCTGGGGAATGAAACATCCCATCGACTTATGCAAGAACTTTTATGATTTCAACGTGGAACAGATTTGTTTCACTGCTTACCTGTCTGTTTTCAGGCCACAAATCGGATGGTTGAGATTGTCTTATATGGAGCAGTTACTTGAGCTAGAGGCCCAAAGTCCATTAATTATGGAAGGCATGGTCTGCATCAGTGTGATTTTATAGACACGCTCCATCATTAGAATGGGACATGTAATTAATTTGGATGGTCTGGATAGCTGTGCATCAGTGACACTTGAGGAGGATGAGTCACCACTGTTTTGAAAATGGTGGTAAACTAACTTAATTACGAGTCTACCCCATCCGTACGTATCATTCTCTGCCGGTAGTATATAAACATCTATAAATAGTGCCAAAACCCTAGCCCTAAATGCCCAGAAACACAACAACACCAGCACACGGCAAACAAGCTGAACATGAAGCTTGTGGTGGACAAGAAATCGGACAAAATCCTGTTCGCAGAAGCTGGAAAAGACATTGTTGAATTTCTCTGCCTTCTCCTTTCATTACCTCTTGGATCTGTAACAAAGCTCCTCAGGAAAGAAGACATGGTTGGATGCATACGAAACCTGTATGAAAGTGTACAAGATATAAAAGCCCAAAATCCTTTTTTGTTACAAAATCATGACACTTCAACAGCAACAAAGATCTACTATACAGTATAAATGCGCCAAGCGCTGCTTCAAGTTCATCTCTCCACGGCATTTTGCATATTTTAATTGCATGACGGCCGGAGTGCAAAAGTCTATGATATCGTTTGAGTTAACCTATGATGGTCCCAAAAATGTAGTGGCAGGATCGGGCGTTGGAGCAGGTGGGCTTGTGAAAGGTGAGGCCACTTACATTGTGATAGATGATTTGGTGGTGACAACCATGTCCACCATTCTTCCTTTGCCCTACTCAACAAGTTCAATGTCAAGGACGAAGACGTACTTGAAGAGAAGGTCGTGGAAGTAGGCATGGACGAGGTATTGGTTTTAGCTTTCCACTTACATTTTTCGCATCCTTCTACATGTATGGAATTTCAGCATGTTTGCAATCATGGCCTTGGTTGTTACGGGTGGCAATGGGCCGGATTCTGGTCAGGTTAGCACAAGCCCGGCCCATTAATGAACGGGCCAATTATTCTAGTCCAAAGCCAACCCAATCCATTTAATTGTAAATGGGTCGGGCTCGACTGACTTGACCTTCCCACCATCACCCGACTCAAGATTAAGAATGGAGCATGAGGCTAATACCATGCAGAACCTAGTCCATTCAGTGGATATATACAAAAACTGAAAATAAATCAGTACTTTTTTTTATTTTTTTTCCTTCCTTCTTGTTTTGGGTTTTGGGTAGGGCCAGGTCTAGTTGGGCCAGATTGCCTGACAGATTGATAACCTATATGAGTGGTTCGCATTAGGTTCAACCCATTTACTTAAATGGGCCAAATTTCTAGCCTAAGCTGACCTGTTACCTGTTTAGCTTAGCCCCAAACTGCCTCAAAAACGGATCAGCCCAGTTTAGATAGAGAGGTTTTCCAATCATATCATTTTTTTTTACACAGGCACTCACACCCCCACACACCACACTCACACAATTGGATTTCACCACAACTTGGACCCATGACCTTGTGCTGAAACTCTTGTGAGTCTACCACCGAGGCATGCCTTAAGTACCCCCAATCATATCAAAATATCTATATGCTTCTCATTTCCTTTTACTTGTTTGTTTGGTTGAATTCACTAGGGTTTTGCTTTGCTAAAGACTTCCTTATTGTCGATGACGGTGCTCACGGATGTATTCCATGGAAAGCTGGTATAGTTAGCTTAATGTCAACAGTGACTACTTTTCTTATGATTCGTACTTGAGTAATGACAACTTAAACAGTGCTTAATGCTCCTCTTTTACCGTTCTAATAGACGGGCATGCTGTTTTGGTGATGAATTTTCGATGCTTTATTAAATGTCTTTTTATCTGATGGATGGGTACGTATGTTGTTTTGATGGGAGTGGTGGCTCTATTAAATGTCCTTTTATCTAAACAATAGTTGATAAGATTTATGGTATTTCTTTTGTGGACGAATGAAGTCTCTCATTCACACTCACGTACGTGCGCCCACTTGCAATGCGTGTCCATGATTGCAATGGCTGCATGGCAAGTGTTATGGTGCTTCGATCTTGACCATCCATCTGTGGATGCTGTTTGTGAATGGCCCGTGGTTGAGAATCGCATTGGACAAGCTATCCTTGCTGAGTATTATTGTTTATGAGGGTATGATGCTTGTTGAAAGATTTAGTATTTTTTTGCATCTGAGAGATTTTGGCTTGTGGATTATATCAAGTGTGACACATATGGTCGATGTTTTGGATCCCTTAACAGTGGGCCCAACAAGGAGTTTGTATAGGTTTTAGGAATGGTTTTACACCGCCCCTTTGCAAGAGGACCGGATGGAAATCTATTGAAACATATTTTTTTGAGTGCGGATCGTCTATGTTGGCCGCGCAGAAGAATCCAGCGCTGCCCCTTCTTATTCGTCCACGTCATAGGAACCTATTTCAGCTGACGTCATCAATAACTTAAAGAAAAAAAAAAGGAATACATCTCCATTTTTATACGTATCTACTCATTGCTTATACGAAATACCACTCATTCAAATATGATTCTACAGGCTGGCAAATCTTCTGACAGCTAGCACATCTGCCGGAGGAGTGCATAGTTTGTGGGCCCACTATGATATATGTTTAGATCGTTACCATCCAATCATTTTTACAGATTATTCTAAGGCACTGTCCAAAAAATAAGCTGATCTAGAGCTCATGTGGACCACACTAGAACACCACCCATTTTAATTGTGAATGTTCATTCAACACTGTTTTTTGTGTTGTGGTCGACTAGAGATTTGAATCTGCCTCTGCTTTGGTACCTATAATAGAATGATCCAGAAAAATGGATGGTCGGTATGGATGAAGCACAAAATCATACTAGAGCCACCATAGCCTTGACCGCCTAGCCAATCTTCGTTTAGTCTCCCCCATCACCGTCCACGCGGATTGCCATCCGATAGATTTCATGTGAAAGCCTTGCGCAGGAAGTTACTAAGCTGGAGACCAAGGTGGGGCCCACCGTGATGTTTTCGAGAAATCCACTCCGTCCATCTGCCTCATGAGCTCATTTTAGTGCATTATACCAAAAATTAATAGGATCCAAGACTCAAGTGGGCCGAAAATGTGAGGATTGAACGTCCACATTATGAAATATTCGTGGGGCACAGAAGTTTTAACTCAGGCTAATATTTGTGTTTTCAGTTCATCCAATAGGAATGACGTTATGAACGGTATTGATGTCATATAAACATTACTGTGGATCCCAGGGAGGTTTCAACGGTAAGAATTTCCCTATCCATCTTTTCCCTTAGTGCGGCCCACTTAAGTCTTGTATCCGGTTCATTTTTTGTCTAATATCCTAAAATGATTTAACAAGGCGGATGGACGGTGTGGATTTATCGAAAACATCACGGTTGGCCCCACCTAGGTTCCCAGCGCAAGGCTTTCGCAGCCTTTGGAGGTGCTGCGCTGGCACGACTTGGGTGAGACCCCGGAACCGGCGTTCAGGGTCGGATCCTGAACCCAGGGCCCACCTGGGTGTGTTCTTTGTAAATCCATGCCGTCCATCAGGTAGACCATAACATAGGAAACAGTGGTGATTGACCATTAATGGGCCACAAAAGTTTTCGATGAAAATGATATTTGTTTTTCCCTTTCATCCAGGATCATGTGACCTTATCAATAGATTGGATGGTAAGTAAACACTACAGAAACATGAAGGTGTGTTCTAAGAAGTTTTTAATGGTACGATGGTCAATCACCACTGTTTCTTATGATATGGTTCACCTGATAATTTTTTTTGCTTAGTTTTTGGGATAATGCCCTAATATAATCTGGACAAACAGATGGACAGAGTGGATACATAATACATACATCAAGGTGGGCCCCACAGTAACCCTACGGTAAGGTCCACACCGTCTTAGGTTAGCCCGAGGTCTCACCTAATCCGCTCTCGTCAAGTTCCCCGACAGAGATGATTGGGAGCGAATTAGGTGCTACCCTGGTAACGCCTTGGTGGTACCCCTACCGTGTGGGGTCTATCTAGATGTATTTTTTTATATATCCATGCCGTCCACCTGTTTGTACGCCTAATTCTAGGATGAAATCCAAAATTATAACACCTAATTCCCTCCCGAGATGATTAGGTGTTACCTAAGTAACACCTTAGTGGGTGTTACCCTTAGTGGGGCCAACCGTCCTTCATAATGTGTTGTATATCCACGACGTCTAACTATTTCTCCAGCCCATTTTAAGACTTGATCCTAAGAATTAACCAGTTCCAAATCTTACGTGGACCACACCATATGAAAAACGTACATCATGATGGGAATAGCTAGTGGTAGATCACTAGCTGGTCCACTTCCGGTTTGGTTAGTGAAGGTGTGGTAGGTGCTTTGTGGCCCCACCATGATGTATGTGTTCTATCCTTGCCGTCTATCAATTTTTTCAGATCAATTTAGGGTGTGATCCAAAAATGAGGCAGATCTAAATCTTAAGTGGATCATACCACAGAAAATAGTAGCAATTGAATGTTCACCTAGGGCTGTCAACGGCATGGATCTTGATCCGTATCCGATTCGATTTAATCGGATTCGGATCAGTAATCGGATAATCGGGTCGGATACGGATATCCAAATATGATCCGTTTAATAATCGGGTAAGATTCGGATCAACCTTGATCCGGCCCGTTAACGACCCGACCCGACCCGATTAAAAAAAAAAAAAGAAAAAAAAGAAAAAAAAGCCGTCTCTTTCCACGCACGAGCATCTCTCTCTCTCTCTCTCTCTCTCTCTCTCTCTCTCTCTCTCTCGAATTTTGGGGCGGATCGTAATCGGATCAGAAACGGATTTTAAAAAATTTAAACAGGTCGGGTTCGGATCTATACTTGTGATCCGAATCGGATTCGAGTCGGATATATCCTTAATTGGGTCGGATACGGATCATCACTGATCCGGCCCGTATCCGACCCGTTGACAGCCCTATGTTCACCATTAAAAACCTCATAAAGCCCACTTTAATATTTATTTGACATCCAATCGGTTGATTACATCATATAGACCTGATTTAAGGGGGAAAAAAAATATTTGCTTGATCTAAAACTTTTATGGCCCTCAATAAGTTTTAAATGGTAGGCATTCAATCAACATAGTTTCTTTTTATGTGATGTGGTCCACTTGAGATTTGGATATACCTCCTTTTTTGTCTTGTGCTATAAAATCATCTGGAAACATGGATGGACGGCGTTGATGAAACACAAACACTGTGGTGGGGCCCACAAAGCACCAACCACTTGCCATTGCATGTTAACAATTAGCCATGTACACGAGTCGAACCAAGTCGAGCTTGGCCCTGCTCAGTGCCCGACTTGAATTCCCCAACCCTTGCTCGGTAGTCGACTCGACTTGGCAATGAGCCTAAATGTCATACTTGGTCGGCAAACTGAGCGAGTTCAAGTCAAGTTCGAGCTCGATTCGAGTTCAGAGTATTTGGTTTCGAGTCGACTTAGGGTTATCAGGTTAGGGTTATTTGGTTAGGGTTATCTGGTTAGGGTTTAAAATACATATATAGATTCATATTTACACCATTATTCTAGCCATGGCAGCATCTGATTGGGTTGTCGTGGTCGGACGGGATGCCTAAATTCATTGTATTGTATGAATGAGAGAGAGAGAGAGAGAGAGCGCTGATGGGACAAACAGCGAGTCAACGACGATCAACGAATGGACAACTGAACAAGTAGGGCTGCAAGGGTAGCTGAAGCAGGGAAGGGCTGTGATGAACGTCGATCGCTGGACGATCAGTGGTGGATTGGGAGGAAAGGGATTGGGTTTGGGATTTGGAGGGTCGAGTAGGGAGAGAAAAAGAGGAAGATATGAAAGTAGGATTTTTTTTTTCCAAATGAGTATTTATAACACTTATTAAAAATCGAGTCGGGCCGAGTCGAATCAAACCGAGTCAAGTCAAGTTATATTCTGAGTCGAGCAATGGCCAACTCGATGCTCGACTCAAACTACTCTCGATTTTAAAATTTTAACTCGACTCGACCTAAATTCAAATTCGAGTCGAGCTATTTCAAGTCGAGTCGAGAGAGTTAACAGAGCTTTTCCGGCTCGTGTACAATGGTATTAGAGTGTCACTAGCTAATCCACTTCTTCATTGGATGCAATTTGTCTAGTGACGGGTCGATGCTCTATATGCCCCACCATCATTATTTCTTTAATTCATTCCATGCATCCATTTTTTCAGATCACGGCATATCTAATTCTGAGGTGGACCACACCATGAGAAAACAGTGGCGATTGAATGTCCACCATTAAAAACTTCTTAGGGCTCACTGTAATGTTTATTTGACAAAACTAAGATGTGGTCCACTTGAGATTTGGATCTACCTTATTTTTGGGCTCATACTAGAAATTAATATGAAAAAATGAATGGACAACATGAATGAAACACATACATCATGATGGGCCCAAAGAAAAATGACCACTAGACATTGGCTAATGGTCACTAGACAATCCACTTACCAATTGGATGGGATTTGGCTAGTGAAGCTATGGCCAGTTCTATGTGGGGCCACCATGATGTATGTGTTTTATTCTCATCATGCATCCACTTTTCCATATCATTTTAGGTGTTGATAAAAAAAAACTGAGGTGTATCTAAATTCATTTGGACCACACCATAGGAAAACAGTAGCGATTGAATCTCCACCATTAAAAACCTCATAGGGCCCATTTTAATGTCTATGTGACACCCAAGCTATTGATTAGGTCATGCAGACTTGGATGAACGGAAATATATATATATATATATATATATATATATATATATATATATATATATATATATATATATATATTTGCTTGATCCAAAACTTTTATAGCCTCGAGAATGTTTTAATGGTGGACGTTCAATAAACACTATTCATTTGAGCCCAAAAATGAAGTATATCCAATTCTCAAGGGGACACATAGTATTCATTGAACGCCCACCATTAAAAACCTTTTTACCTTCATCCATGGATGTATGACCTATCAAAAGGTTGGATATCAAATAAACAATATAGTGGACCTTAGGAGGTTTTTAATGGTGGACATTCTATCACTGCTATTTTCCGTGGTGTGGTTCACCAGAGATTTATATATGCCTCATTTCTGGTGATTTATATATGCCTCATTTTTTATATTAAGCCCTAAAATGATATGTAAAAATGAATGGACGGAGTGGATAAAACACATACATCATGATGGGTCACATAGAGCACTGACCACAGCTAGTGTCATGTAGTGGATTTCCTACCAAAGCCTTTTGGGGGATTTCCTGGGTTGGGAACCTAAGTTGTGCCACTATAATGTTTGTTTGTTAGAAATTCACCATTTCTATTTGTTTTGTGAGCTGAATTTAAAACATGCGTTTGAAAATAAACCGGATCCAAGACTCAAGTGAGCTAAAAGTTTGAGGATTGAACGTCCACAGTTGAAATATTCATGAGGTCACAGAAGTTCTAAATCAGGCTAATATTTGTGTTTTAACTTCATCCCAATATAAATGACGGTATGAACGGTATAGATGGAATATAAACATTACTGTGGAACCTAAGGAGGTTTCAACGGTAGGAATTTCTCTACCACCTTTTCATTTAGTGCGGCAAACTTGAATCTTGGATCCGGCTCATTTTTTATCGCATTTTTTAGAATGAGCTCACACAAGGGATGGACAGGGTAGATTTCGCCGGAACTTCCGGCGAAAGGCTTTGGCAGGAAATCCACATCTACCAAAATGCGTCCCTAGGCAGGGCGCGGCTTCGCTGGATCCCCGAATCCACTGAGGTGAGTGGATCCCTTACCATGCCATCTATGTGTGATGTGTGTATTACATCCACGGTCTCCGTTCATTTTAAACACTCATTTTAGAGCATGATTCAAAAACTGAAGTAGATCCACACCTCAGGTGGACCATAATACAGTAAACAATGGTGCTCAACAATTAAAAGCTTCTCGTGGGTCACAAAAGTTTTTGGTCAAGCTGATATTTGTTTAGCATCTTCATCCAGATATTTGTTACCTTTTCAACAGGTTGGATGGAAAATAAATATTCTAGTGGCCCCCATGAAGTTTTTAATGGTGTGGATTCAATCACTACTATTTCATGTGGTATGGTCCACCTAAGATTTGGATCTGCTTCATTTTTGGGATAATGCCATAAAATGAGCTTTCAAAATGAATAGACGGTGTAGACGTAAGGTATATATATTAAATCTAGGTTTGTCTGACCAGCTGAACATCCTAGATGGAAAAAAAAAAAAAAAAACAAAAAACAAACAAACAAACAAACAAACAAACGTGATGGGGCACTAGGAAGGTTTCAACGGTGGTGGGAGTTCAATACCCACTACCTTTTATGATGTTCTATGTTGTGTTCCACATGAGCTCTAGATCGGCTTCTGTAAAAATGATTGGACGGTAACGATCTAACACATATATCATAGTGGGCCCACAGACTGTGCACTCCTCCGGGACGCGGATTAGCTACTGACGGGTTGAGTAGCGGACATGCTACTGAAGTGACGTCACCATGCTCTATGGGCCCAGAATGTTGTATGTGTTGTATCCACACCGTCCATCCACTTGGAGAGACCATTTTATGGCATGAATCAAATAATGAGGCAGTTCCAAAGCTCAAGTGGACCCCACCATAGAAAACAGTGGAGACAGTGACGTCCACCGTTGAAAACTTATTAGGCCCACCATGATGTTTATTTGAGATCCAACCTGTTCATAAATTCACACAGATATGGAGGAAGGGAAAACACAAATATCAGCTTGATCGAAAACTTCTGTGGCCCCTAAGAAGTTTTCAACGGTGCATGTCACTGTCCCGCTGTTTTCTATGGTGGGGTCCACTTGAGTTTTGGATCAACCTCATCCTCTGAGTCATTCATGCCTTAAAATGATCTCTCCAACGGAATGGACGGTGTGGATACAACACATATCTCATGCTGAGGCCCAAGTGCCATGGTGACGTCACTTCAGTAGCAATGTTTGCTACTCCTGTAGATGTGCTAGCTGTCAGAAGATTTTGCCAGCCCGTAAAATAAAATTTGAATGAGTGGTATTTCGTATAAGCCATGAGTAGATACATATAAAAATGGAAATGTATTCTTACTTTTTTTTTTTTTTAATTTATTGATAACGTCAGCTTACATAGGCTCCTATGACGTGGACGAAGGCTCCTATGACGTGGACGAATAAGGAGGGGCAGGGCTGGATTCTCTACGCGGCTAACATAGACGATCCGCACTCTATTTTTTTTTTTTAGTGTGGATGGTCTATGTTGGCCGCGCAGAAGATCCAGCGCTTGCCCCTTCTTATTTGTCCACGTCATAAGAGCCTATATCAGCTCACGTCATTAATAAATTAAAAAAAAATAGAAATACATTTTCATTTTTATATGTATCTACTCATAGCTTATACGAAATACCACTCATATCAAATTTGATTTTACGGGCTGGCAAATCTTCCGACAGCTAGCACATCTACTGGAGGAGTGCATAGTTTGTGGGCCACCACTATGATATATGTTTAGATCGTCACCGTCTCAATCATTTTTACAGATTATTCTAAGGTACTGTCCAAAAAATGAGCTGATCTAGAGCTCATGTGGACCACACCATAGAACACCAACCATTTTAATTGTGAACGTTCATTCAACACTGTTTTTTGTGTTGCGGTCCACTGAGATTTGAATCTGCCTCTGCTTTAGTACACTCATAGAATGATTCAGAAAAAATGAATGGTCGGTGTGGATGATGAAGCACAAAATCATACTAGAGCCTACATAGCATTAACCTCCTAGCAAATCTGCTCTAGTCTTCCCATCATCGTCCACGCGGATTTGCCATCCAATAGATTCCTGTGAAAGCCTTGCGCAGGAAGTTACTAAGCTGGAGACTAAGGTGGGGCCCCACCGTGATGTTTTCGAGAAATCCACTCCGTCCATCTGCCTCGTGAGCTCATTTTAGTGCATTATACCAAAAATTAATAGGATCCAAGACTCAAGTGGGCCGAAATGTGAGGATTTGAACGTCCACAGTTTGAAATATTCGCGGGGCCACAGAGTTTTAAATCAGGCTAATATTTGTGTTTTCAGTTCATCCAATAGGAATGACGTTATGAACGGTCTTGATGGCATATAAACATCACTGGGTATCCCAGGGAGGTTTCAACGGTAAGAATTTCCCTACCCAATCTTTTCCTTTAGTGCGGGCCCCACTTAAGTCTTGTATCCGGTTCATTTTTGTCTAATATTCTAAACTGATTTAACAAGGCAGATGGACGGTGTGGATTATCGAAAACATTCACGGTGGGCCCACCTAGGTTTCCAGCGCAAGGCTTTCGCAGCCTTTGGAGGTGCTGCGCGGGCGCGACTTGGGTGAGACCCCGGAACCAGCGTTGTGGGTCGGATCCTGAACCCAGGGTCCACCTGGATGTGTTCTTTGTAAATCCATGCCGTCCATCTGTTTCTTCATATTATTTTAGGATGCATCCCCAAAAATAAAGCAGATGAAATTTTAGGTGGACCACACACCAAGAACAGTTCTCATTCAATCGTGACCATTTAAACCTTCCTGGAGCCCACCGTAATGTTTTTTTGACCATCCAATCTGTTGATAAGGCTCACGTAGACAGGATGAAAGGAAAAGACAAATTTCAGGTCTGATAGAAAACTTTTGTGGCTCACAAAGGTTTTAATGGTCAATTAACCAGTTGTTTCTTATGTTGTAGTCACCCAAAATTTCATCTTCTTCATTTTTGGTACATAGTACAAAATAATATGAAGAAACCGATGGACGGCTATGGATTTACAAAGAACACATCACGGAGGTGGGTGGGACCCCTGACCGTGGGCCACTATGATGTATGTGACTACATCCATGTCATCCATCCGTATTGAAAAGTTCATTTAGGACAGGAATACAAAAAATGAATAAGTTCCAAATCCCAGATGGGCATAGTACAGAAAACAGTGCTGATTGATCATTAAAACTCTCCGTTGAGCCACAAAAGTTTGGATCAAGATTATATTTATGTGTTCTCTTATCTGAGTTTGTGACCTTATTTATTTGTCTCATTTTGTATCACACGTACCGCTTAGTGGGTGTTACCCCTACCGTATGGCCCACATGTATAATATTGTGTATATCCACGCAGTCCATCCGCTTCTCCAAACTATCTTAAGATGTTCCCTCAAAAATTATGCAAATCAAAATCTCAAGTGACATACCACTAGAAACAGTGCGGATTGAGTTCCGCACTATTAAAATTTTTAAAGAGGTCATCCATAAGGTTTTGGTTAATTTAATAAAAGTTAAGTTCGAGAAGTATAACGGTTATTCCAAACCTACTTCCCTTTAAAATTTATAATAGTACTGGATTTTCAAAACACCGGAGGTTTTACGAAAATTATTAATAAGAAGTGAGAAAGATAACCATACCAGGTGGACTCTAAAAATAGAAGAGTATTAAAACCTATAGCAGGATCTTAAACCGCATTTTTGTCTACCAACCTTAACAGTACTATTAAAAAACTATAAGAACTGCTACCTTGTTTATTCAGGGGTTTTACTATTTAAAAGAAATGTTTATTTTGTTTAGGAGTTTTATGTGAGACGTACTCGAAAAGTTTGGAAGATTCACTGGTAAGTTTGCATGGAACGTTTGCAGTGTCGCCAGTGGACCTAAGATGTACGTAGTTTTGATAGTGTACGTGATACGTTACTGGTTCTTACAGTGATCCTTTGGTGTAATCACGTGTTCACCGACAAGTGGATGTGATAAGACGTACATAACTGGCGGAGTCCGTCCTACATTAGGGTTAGTAGATTTATAACCGTCTAAATAACGTTGGCAGGAAAAAAAAGTAATAAATAAATAAATACTCGGTACCTATCCTGCCAATGGTAGTAGTTTAGTTTCACGAAGAAACCTTGTATCCTTTAGCTACCGACTACATGATTTATCTACCAGTTCTACCACTACCCAGATGAACAAAAATCCAACTCAAATTGGTGGTTCAAAGGTACGTTAAGTTTACTACAAATACTGTACCATGTAAGTGTTAACTTTACGAGGCTGATTGTAGGTTACACACTTTGGTCAAACGGTGGTAAGTTATAGTAGGGATTTTGACTCCTCGTAGTACAGGATCTTTGGTACCTCGAAACCTTGTTCCTTGAGGTCCGGCTTCTCTGACTGGACCTTCGGACCTATAGGGTTAAACTAGGTTTTTTTAACTAGGGTACTCTTCAAAGATAGATTTTCTGTTGAACCTTATTTTTAAATAGTTTCTTAAAAAATTGTATTTGACATTATATAGGTTAAAAATAGAGGTTGAAATCCGGGTGAACATGGCTTATTAAACGAAGCTTTTATCTTGGTAATCAAAACAATGTAATTAAGTTTGATACTTTATTTATTGTCTAAATAATTCTATTTTTTTTAAATTCCATACTTTCATTTATTAAGAAAACTCTACTTCAAGAGTTAACAGTTCTAGTACTATACTTATAAGTACAAAATGGAATGAGTATACTTCTTTTAAACGGATCATAGTCAACACGCCGGTATAAGAAAGCAAAATCAAAGTATACGGGGACCATTATTGAAAAAATCACATTCAGTGTACTGAATATATAGTTACATGTTATCCTTTTATTTTACTATTTCTAAATGGCCTAACTTAGTTTAGGTTGAGGTGCACTATCCGTTAGGTATTGAAA